>CM057235.1:34219971-34819971 GCA_029891385.1 Erythroxylum novogranatense
ATATTCAATCATTTATATAAACATGATGCACATGTGACACTTTCCATTTTCATTTCGTTGTTGTGACCGTGCTTTGGCTTGCCCCAAAGGATTTGCACATTGCGTTGAGCCTGAGGCTCTGAATACGTTGGGCGTGATATGCCCTGATACGGTGAGCCAGTGGCTCTCAAATACGTTGGGCACGAAGCCCTGTGCGTTGAGCTTAAAGCTCTGTAATGCGTTGGCTGCTCTTGTCACAACTGCCATTATCTGATCATGCCATTATGCATGAATGCATATGTTCCAATTTCCATTTACAGTCATTTACATTTCAATTGCCATTTTCATTCCTTCGTACCTTTGGTCCGGTATTTCAGTCATATGCATTCACAATTGATTTCATTTATGCATTCATAGCCATTTACACACAATAGCACTTCAATATCAACTTTCCAATATTTCGGACACCCATGGTCCGAAATCAATCAAAATCACACACACATATCCATCCGTTATCTCCACATGGCATCTAGGCATAATGTGAAACACACATAGATTGAGAAACCAACTAGGTTACTCACCTATACTTCCGAGCTACAGCCTGGAAGTCCCAGCAATATCCGTGGAATATCGATCCATCGGAGCCTCTATAACAGTCAAATAATTTCCAGTACAAAATGCACAGTCAAAATAATTTGATGATGCACATGCCTCGAATAAAAGATGTACTATGCCTATTCATGACTTTCCCGGTACTATTTCCCATTTTCCCTTTCAATTTCTAACTTTTCACTCAATTGCTCAATCCTAAATTCCAATAGCCTTTCCTTACATTTAGAAGCCTCACAAATATACCCCAATAAGCAAAAACAATCCTTAAGTTGAAATACAATCACATTCTTAACTTTCTTTCACTAATTGCTATCCTACTCATTTAAATTCCAACTTTCATTCTTCACATCAATTGTAGACCTCCTTCTCTAGATCATAACGAATCAAACATCACCTCAATTGAAGGTCTACACCATTAGTTATGTCTCAAAAATCAAATTAAATCAAATCAGAAAATCATCCCTCGCCGCGACCTCAAGCCATTCGCCGCGGCGTCTTGCAGGCGCTCGTCGCGATGTGTGATGTCGCTCACCGCGGCGAACGTTTCTCTTGGGGCTCGCCACGACGCATGGGAGAAGACTCGTCGCGGTGTGGAAAACTTACGCTCGTCGCGATGTCGAGAGGAGCTCGCCGCGGCGTCCAACCTTTTAAAGCTCGCCGCGACGTCTTCCATCCCGCTCGTCGTGACGAATTAAATGTTAATTTGCCGCGACGAGGCTTCACTCGCCTTCTCTGATCAGTTTTCGCCCAATCTCTCTAAAACCAGTCCTAACTTAACTCAAACACTCTAATCTTTAACAATTAATCTCATGAATGCATTAAGCACCATAATAAACAACATATAACCAATTACTTACCAACTCAAGCTCAAAACCTCCGATCTCTGAAATTTCTCTAACTCTTTCCCCTTTCCTCATGCATCCACGGTTAACTCCCATAATCACACACAACATCATCTCCCTTAAGCAACAAGCAAGGCTTTGCACAAGGAGGAATAAGCAAGTAAAATCTCAGAAGAAAAATCAAGAGTCTCCAAGGAAGAAGAACGGTCGTGCCCTAGGAGAGAAAACGAGTTTCTTTTCCTCCCAATTTATAAGACTTAAGGCATTTCAGGTAAATCAATTAAGCTTCTTATCGATTTCCTCAAATCTCTTTCTCTATTCACTATCATCTCTATTCCAAGTAGTCTCCAAATTTCAATAGCTCGACATATTAATTTCTAAAATCATAATTCTAAATTTCCATTGCCATATACCAATTATTCTAGCACTATTCAGTCAATCAGTCCGTCACTCGAAAAATTTTCGGTCCGGACTTTTCTCCCAAATTTCCAGAAAAATTTCTAAGGTTCACTATCAATTAACAATCACTCTAAAATATTTTCAATTCAAGTATTCAAACCCAATTATTCCAAAATTTCCAATACTTCACAAATCATATCTACTTATCTCTCAATCTCACAATTCACATCAGAAACACAATTCAATGCCAGGAAAAAGTCATGAATGCATATACCTATATGTGCATGTGCCAATTGACTCATGGCCTCCAAAATCAGAGGTCAAATGAATGCTCAGTCTATAATATGTGGTAAAATCCTAACCCGTCTCAAGTTACCAATATAACCTTCCCATCGGTGACGGGATGTTACAATTCTCCCCTCCTAATAAAAATTTCATCCTCAAAATTTCATATACGATTGACCAAAAAGACAGGGGAGTCGTTTCGATCATTGACTATTAGATTTCCACTTATCTCACTATCTGTCCAATTCTACCAATTAACTACAATTAATACGATCAATGCACTACTCGCTTTTCTCAAACTCTACTTTGCCTTACCGTTTTCTCATGATTACTCGCAATATTTACTTTCAGTATCAACCACACATATATCAGATCAAAACAATATTTCCTAATTCTGTCCATGTAACACTTAACAAATCCGAATCATCTTTTTGGTTTTTAAACTGTCTTACCAACCTAGTCACACTACACTCACATAGAGGTCACCTAATCACGCATTTAGTTTCCCCATTTACCTTGATCTCCATCTATGCATTTTGGTTGAGGCGATACACTTCGAAGCATTTCATTTATCGCTTATCCGATTACGCCTCTTTTAGTGTTAAGACACTAATCTCATAGGATTCTAGTAACCTCGATCCACTCAAATCATTACCCTTTTACTTAGATTTCTTAATCCTCATTACAAATTCATTTTACTCATCAATATAATACACTGTTCAAATGGTGTCACCCATACACACTTATTATGACCTTAATCAATTTGGACTTTACATCAATTTCATGTCCCTATGAACCCCAAAAATACTAGTTTGACATTTGCTTCCAACAGTCAAATCTGTTGGTTATTCACACATATAATCATTCACACAAATAATCTTTCGATGTACTCTTATTAAACTATATGGCTCTGATCGTTCCTCGTGATTTCTCTAACGGTTTCTTTAGTCTGTACTACACATATTTCTTAATCGAACTATTCATATCACTTTTCTCAACAATTGGAGTTATTTTCAGTTCCTCGATAAGGTTTGCAAATTTCAAAATCCTCAATTCGGGTTTTGCTAATCCTTTTTTATGCACACCTACTTTGGAATTCCAATAGTTAATAATACTTTTTTTTACACCCATCAATCATGTGACTCACACGATTTTCCTCAATACTTTTGTCAAAGCTAAAGCCAGAAGATCTTTGATAATTTCTGAACACATCCAGCATTCAGTTAGTTCTACTTAACTCCAAATCTCGTATACATATATCCCTTGTAATTTCGCATTTTATCAACACCTATATCTGCATTAAGTCTCCCTATATACCATATTCGCATACTAATTCATCCACTATTCATTCAATCAGATTAAGATTCACTCTTATAGAACTTGCATGATAACCAATTTCCTCAACTGTGCCAATTTATCTTTTTCACTTTTCAAATATGCTTAATCGATCATCGATGATCATAGTCACTTTCTAATTTAAATACAATTGAGACACTTTACTCTTCAGTAATACAATAAACTCCTTATACCCATAATTGATTCATATAACTCTTTAAATATCGAACGTCTCCAATGAGGAACGATTTTCCTATGATTTTCTCAGTTTCATCATAACATATTCTGACACATGTTCCTGTACCCTAATTTCTCCACATAACTCAAGTTATTGCCATCATTACTAACTGGGTTGATATCACATTTAACAATTTCACTTGCACTTTATGAACATGTTTACACAAAATATTCAGAAACCAATAATTTCCTCGAATTCACGACTAATGTCTCCTTACTGTTCAATAATCCTATTACATAGTCAGATTCTTTACACTAACATAATGCATACTTTCTCAGTAGCAGATTTTATCTCTTACACTTGAGTCTCTGCTAGGATCAGGACTCCCAATAATGACTTTTTGTTCATTTCAAATTTATCTCCAATTTGTCCTTTCCTTGCTAGATTTTTCAATTATAATCATCTGACTGACTTAATCCAATTCAAGGAAACTCTTCTTTGAAAGAAGATTTCTCACTACTTTCATCGATATTACCCATGGAATTTCTAATGATTAACAGTCATCACATTTCTTGTCAGTCATCCTCAATGCCTTAGGAAATCAATTTTAGCTGTAACTCATAATATCACATAAAGATCAATTATGTCTCGATTCATATAAATCAGAACATCCTTTTCAATAAAATCCAGTGAAGTAAATACCATCAAAATCATTACATCATATCGTGAGACAGATATAAGACTCCAATATTAACTTTTACTCTATTGTAAATTTATCTCTTCAATGATTACTCTTAAATCAAATTGACAGATCCACTAAACCTTATCAATCAATTATTTTTCATCACTATATATCAGTCATTCTTAATACTTCGAGACAATTAATTTCAACTATGCATAATATCTCAATAAGAGCAGTTCATGCCATGCCTTACAAGATCAGAACATTCCTTATAATGAGGTTCTGTAGGGTACTTAAACAATTGCATTTACTCTAATATCTTGACATACATCACTATAATCATCACATCTTATCTGAAAATGTATTCACATCAATTTACCCATTAATAGCTTATGCTACTAAGAACACTTTAATCCTTTTGGTACCAGTTCTCGATCATGGAAACTTTGCTATGATCATGTCTCTCTTTTATTCCCTCAAGTTCATTACCTATGCTCACATCTTTAATAGTCTCACTTCTCTCTCAATTGATCGTTACAAACATTCTCATGCCTTACTCTAACTCATCTCGAACTTGGGCTATCTTGGAACTATGATCTAACTTATTTAATAGGCCACCAATTACCTCCTATATCATATTCACGCATATTATTCACTTATGCTTAATCATTTCACCTATAATGGTGATTCCACTATCAAATGTACACTTACAGTGACAATATAATCTGACCTCAACAACTTTCCTTTTTTCCCCTGTTCTCGCTCGTGAGGATCGTATACAATCTCTATTCATTCCCAGTTGATCACTACGAGCACTTTCATTTCTTATTCTAACTCATATAGGATCTTAAACTATAAGAATTCTGACTAGCAATTATCCTTTGACTCATCAATTGCAGCTTAATAATTTCACTTGCCATGGGGCTCCCATAATCAGGTGTGCATTCACATAGGCAAATCAACTGAACCTTAACAACTTTTCATCTACCATATTCATTGTCTTACATTTCAATCTTATCATTATTCCATCATACCCATGTACGTTCACACTCAAATCAATATCATAGATATGTAATAATTCTTAATTTTCCACTTAACATATTTTGACTCCAAGGCATATATCATTACTCATAACTCTTGTCACGGTGATCAAACCTAATTGTAACTTCTCAAGATCATAGGACATTTTATTTTCATCCACTTTATACACTTGAAATCTTGTCATTATCATATCTCTATTTTTATTCTCCTCTATCGATCCACAACTATATACATCCATATCGATCCCACATTCAAGGATATACCCAATATAACTCTAATATTGTATTTCATGATATATCCGCCAATACTAGTACACTAAATCTTCATCTGTCAAATCTAACCATATACTTTTTCTTATTTCACGATATCCACAACTTCCATTTATCACATTCTAACACATTATCATTTTCCTTTCTATTCTAACCGCTTAAACGACTGATACATGCTCATACATGTGACTCATATACTAGATTGGGGATCAATTGTCACTGTCTGCCATGACATGACTTAGATGCATGTAACTTGACACATTTTTCAGAAAGCCCATGTAAGATTGTACTTCTGGGCTCTGATACCACAAATGTAGCACCCCACTCCCGCAAGACCCGAACCTGATATCGTGGGTGATATCCGAGCTCGTGCCTCATGAGGGTGGTATGCTAGAGCAGTCAATGTAGTTAAAAAACTCGGTAATGCATTTTTATTTTTGAAAACAATTGAGTGTGCAAATATCAGTAAATAATTTGGGCCCGCTTTAATACGAAATCGTTTCCAATCAAAATGCAATTTCAGTCACAAACCAATTTATACATACATTATTCATATCCAATTTAGGCCCAATACAATAGCAATACTAATCTGCGGAATTTGCGGAAATTCATATTTACATATAATTCAAAATGACATTAATGCAGATGTGAAACGGATCCCAACTTCAAACTCTGACTCTTTTGAAGTAACCATACTCCCGTTTGTCTAACGGGGTACTCGTCAATTCCTGAAAAATAATTTGCAATGTTGGGTGAGTTTGCGAACTCAATGAGAAGCCATCATCGATGGTTCACTCAATTCATGCATATTCACACAGTTCACAAAATATCACATTTTTGCACATTTAGAAAAATACCACATGCGTTCTATTTTACCAATATAAGGCGTGTCGCCTTTAACACAATTCATATTCAATCATTTATATAAACATGATGCACATGTGACACTTTCCGTTTTCATTTCGTTGTTGTGACCGTGCTTTGGCTTGTCCCGATGGCGGGCACATTGCGTTGAGCTGAGGCTCAATCGTTAGGCGTGATATGCCCGTCACGGTGAGCGATGGCTCTCAAATACGTTAGGCACGAAGCCCTATGCGTTGAGCTTAAAGCTCTGTAATACGTTGGCTGCTCCGGTCACAACTGCTATTATCTGATCATGTCATTATGCATGAATGCATATGTTCCAATTTCCATTTACAGTCATTTACATTTCAATTGCCATTTTCATTCCTTCGGACCTTCGGTTCGATATTTCAGTTATATGCATTCACAATTGATTTCATTTATGCATTCATAGCCATTTACACACAATAGCACTTTAATATCAACTTTCCAATATTTCGGACACCCATGGTCCGAAATCAATCAAAATCACACACACATATCCATCCGTTATCTCCACATGGCATCTAAGCATAATATGAAACACACATAGATTGAGAAATAACTAGGTTACTCACCTGTACTTCCGAGCTACAGCCTGGAAGTCCCAGCAATATCCGTAGAATATCGATCCATCGGAGCCTCTATAACAGTCAAATAATTTCCATTACAAAATGCACAGTCAAAATAATTTGATGATGCACATGCCTCGAATAAAAGATGTACTATGCCTATTCATGACTTTTCCGGTACTATTTCCCATTTTCCCTTTCAATTTCTAACTTTCCACTCAATTGCTCAATCCTAAATTCCAATAGCCTTTCCTTACATTTAGAAGCCTCACAAATATACCCCAATAAGCAAAAACAATCCTAAAGTTGAAATACAATCACATTCTTAACTTTCTTTCACTAATTGCGATCCTACTCATTTAAATTCCAACTTTCATTCTTCACATCAATTGTAGACCTCCTTCTCTAGATCATAACGAATCAAACATCACCTCAATTGGAGGTCTACACCATTAGTTATGTCTCAAAAAATAAATTAAATCAAATCAGAAAATCATCCCTCGCCGCGACGTGTGATGTCGCTCGCCGCGGCGAACGTTTCTCTTGGGGCTCGCCGCGACGCATGGGAGAAGACTCGTCGCGACGTGGAAAACTTGCGCTCGCCGCGACGTCGAGAGGAGCTCGCCGCGGCGTCCAACCTTTTAAAGCTCGCCGCGACGTATTCCATCCGCTTCGCGTGATTTAATTAAATGTTAATTAAATCATGGCGAGGCTCACAAGACGCCATGACGTCTGCGATCGCAGTCGCCTTCTCCGATCGATTTAGCTACCAATCTCTAAAACCAGTCCTAACTTAACTCAAACACTCTAATCTTTAACAATTAATCTCATGAATGCATTAAGCACCATAATAAACAACATATAACCAATTACTTACCAACTCAAGCTCAAAACCTCCGATCTCTGAAATTTCTAACTCTTTCCCTTTCCTCATGCATCCACGGTTAACTCCATAATCACACACAACGTCATCTCCTTAAGCAACAAGCAAGGCTTTGCACAAGGAGGAATAAGCAAGTAAAATCTCAGAAGAAAAATCGAGAGTCTCCAAGGAAGAAGAACGGTCGTGCCCTAGGAGAGAAAACGAATTTCTTTTCCTCCCAATTTATAAGACTTAAGGCATTTCAGGTAAATCAATTAAGCTTCTTATCGATTTCCTCAAATCTCTTTCTCTATTCACTATCATCTCTATTCCAAGTAGTCTCTAAATTTCAATAGCTCGACATATTAATTTCTAAAATCATAATTCTAAATTTCCATTGCCATATACCAATTATTCTAGCACTATTTAGTCAATCAGTCCGTCACTCGAAAAATTTCCGGTCCGGACTTTTTTTCCCAAATTTCGAGAAACATTTCTAAGGTTCACTATCAATTAACAATCACTCTAAAATATTTCCAATTCAAGTATTCAAACCCAATTATTCCAAAATTTCCAATACTTCACAAATCATATCTACTTATCTCTCAATTTCACAATTCACATCAGAAACACAATTCAATGCCGGGAAAAAGTCATGAATGCAAATATCTATATGTGCATGTGCCAATTGACTCATGGCCTCCAAAATCAGAGGTCAAATGAATGCTCAGTCTATAATATGTGGTAAAATCCTAACCCGTCTAAAGTTACCAATATAACCTTCCCATCGGTGACGGGATGTTACAATTATGATGAAACTACCCACAAAAATTCATAAGAGACGTTATGGAAAATGAGCTCTGACGGTCATCCATAGAAGGTGCGAATAATGGTTTTGGATTTTTGTGGGAGAGATAAGGACCAAGAATGAAATCAGATCCCATTCTTTCTCTATAGAATAGCAATTTTTTCTTCTTTTTCCATAGATCGCGCACGCACCCAATTCTGTCGCACCTCCAACCCACTCATACACGCCTCACAAAAACACTTGCGTTTTCTCTCCCTTGATGTGACAATTTAATGCTGTGGTTCATGCACACACCACATTCTCTTCACGTCCCAGACTATGCACACACCACACTGTTATCTCTCTTCTGTAGCTCAATATGACTAATTTATTTCATGGTTTTCCAGCCAGCACACACTTGGCATTTTTCTCTCTTCACAGACTACGAACATCATGCACACACCACATAACTCCACATCTCCACCACAGCTCTCTTAGGTTTTGATACGACAATTTTTATTTGCTGGTTTCGATCCACCACTCCTATACACTCCCAAAACTTTAGTAAACCACGCACGCCTCTAGATTTTGCTTGCACGCTGTCATTTCTATTCTCCCAGCCATACAAGCCACTCTTATTTCTTCCATGATGTCATTTTCTTCTGCCTTCTCTTCAAATCATGCTGTCGTTTGGACCATGCTGCCTCCTCATTTTGTTGTCTCAACATGTTGTCATTTTTTGGTCTTTTATTTCCAGCTATTTTAATGCCTTTATCGCTACTTCTTTACCTATTAAACTCCAATTTCTTCAAGTACCCTATAATAAAATTTACAAATAAAGTAGCATCAATTGTCCAAAATTAATTTATCACAGTTAAACACAAATTAGATGTAAGGCACAATAATTCAAATAATGATTAAATAATTCTATAAAGACCAATTATAGTTACAAAAACCCATATAATTGATATGAAAATATATGTGAATAAATGAGTTTGTCAACTGCCCCACACTTGTCTTTGTAGATTCTGACGTTATCATAAGACTCAAGTCTCATCTCTCCAAGATTTTGGAGTTGCATTGTCTTGTTTTCAAGCGAAGATTCAAGGTTTACATTACATGCCTTGATCGCCCAATAAGATTTGTGCTAGATCTATATAGGTAGATGGCAAGACTTACCATAGAGTAACCAGAAGGGAGACATGCCTATAGGGGTCTTGTAGGTAGTCCTATAAGCCCACAACGCCTCCTCGATCCTTTCACTCTAGTATTTTCGGGATGGTTTCATAATCTTTTCTAGTATACACTTCACTTCCCATCGGAGACTTCAGCTAACCCATTTTTCTGAGGGTGGTAAGGAGTAGCCAACTTGTGATTAACTCTATATTCAGCAAGTAAAGACTTGATAGTCCTATTGCAAAAATGTGTTCCTTGGTCATTGACGATTGCTCTTGGAATGTTGTACCAACAAAAGATATAAGCACGTAAAAACTTGACAACAGTAGAAGCATTATATTTCCTAGTTGGCATTGCCTCTACCCACTTAGACAGATAATATACTACAAGTAAGATATATGAAAACCCAAATGACTGAGGAAAGGGGCCCATAAAATCCATGCCTTAGACATCAAAAATTTCACAAAAATGCATAGGTCTTAGAGGCATTTCATACTTTTTACCCAGACTCCCAAACCTCTGGCACTTATCACAAGACTTGCGAAAAGCATAAGCATCTTTGAATAAGGTAAGCTAGTAAAACCCACACTCTAAAACCTTCATAGTAGACCTATTAGCACTAAAATGCCCCCCGTAAGATATAGAATGTGCAAACGTAAGGATAGAGTGGATCTCATTATTATGAACACATCGTCTAATGATCTGGTCACTGCATTGCTTCCAAAGAATTGGAGCATCCCAAGTATAGTATTTTGCCTCCCTCTTCAGCTTATCAACCTGAAATTTAGACATAGAAGGAGGCACAAGATCAGCAACAATGTAATTAACAATATTGGAGTACCAAGGTTCCTGAACCGTCAAGGCAAAAAGTGTAGAATTAGGAAAAGAATCAACAGTAAGATCAGAAAAGTCAACTCCTTTAGTGCCCTTAGGCAACTAACTAAGGTGGTCAGCCACATGATTCTCTGCTCCAACTCTATCTCTTACTTCAATATCAAACTCCTGCAACAACAAAGCCCATCTCAGCATTCTTGGTTTAGACTAAGACTTCCTGAACAAGTACTGCACTGCTATATGATCTGTAAAAACAACCACTCGATAGTTTATCGGATACTGTCTAAACTTATCTAAAGCAAATATTATAACAAAAAGTTCCTTCTTGGTAGTGGTATAGTTCACATGAGCGGAGTCAAGTGTTTTAAAGGCATAAGCTATCACTCTAGATCGTTTTTCCTCCCTCTAACCAAGCATAGTACCAACTGCAATGTTAGAAGCATCACAAGACAGCTCAAAGGGAAAATCTCAGTTAGGTGCAATCAGAATAGGAGGTGAAACAAGCAAGGATTTCAAAGTGTTGAAGGCATGTCTACACTTATCATCAAAGTGAAAATCAATATCTTTTTTCAACCATGTAGAAAGGGGTAAAGCAATTGTACTAAAAAATTTTACAAAGCGCCGAAAAAACCCTGCATGCCACAAGAAAGACCTCAAATAAGGAAGTGAAGAAATGATTTCAATCTTGGCTCTATCAACCTCAATCCCCTTTTGGGAAATACGATGACCCAACACTATGCCACTATCTACCATAAAATGACATTTCTCATAATTGAAAACCAATCTTTTTTTAAAACATCTACCAATGACACATTTAAGACTAAACAAGCAATTATCAAAGCTATCACCATAAACGGTGAAGTCATCCATAAAAATCTCTATTTTTTGCTCCAATAAATCATAAAAGATCGCCATCATACACCTTTGAAAGGTTCTTGGAGCATTACAAACCAAAATGGCATCTTTCGATAAGTGTAGGTACTAAAAGGGCATGTAAAAGTAGTCTTATCTTGGTCTGTAGGTGCAATCGGTACTTGGAAGTAAGCTGAAAAGCCATCCAAAAAATAATAGTAAGATTTCCTATACATACTTTCCAAAATTTGATCAAAGAAAGGTAATGGAAAATGATCCTTCCTAGTTGATTCGTTCAACTTCTTATAGTCTATGCATATTCTCCAAGCATTTTGAACTCTTGATGGAATAAGTTCATCACTCTCATTTCTCACTAGTGTGTTATTGCTCTTTTTCGGTACTACCTATACCAGGCTCACCCACTCACTTTCTAATATGGCATATATGAACCCCGCACTCAATAACTTAGATACTTCCTTCTTAACCACATTATGAATAAGAGGATTTGACCTACTTAGTGGCTATTTAATTGGGTTGGACCTGTCAACCAAAGGGATCTTATGTGTGCAAACCAAGGGATCTGTAACACCCCACTCCCGCGTGACCCAAACCCGACATCTATGGTGATATCCAAGTCCGTACCCCGCGAGGGTGGCGTGCTACATCACTCAGACGAAACTCAGTATAAAATTTTTTTTGTAAACATTCATACCCTTGAAAACAGTAGACAATCGAGCCCGCATTAATTTGTATACCATTCCAGTCATTCCCAATCATTACAAACATTCAACAATAATTTAAAATAGCCATTTACTGTATACCAATCCATAACCAAATTGGGCCCGCTATAATTACAAAGTATTAATTTACAGAGCTTGCGGAATACAATTTTATGAATAACAGAAGGATGACACTAATGCAGACGTGGACTGATCCTAACCTCTATTCTTCATTTGAATGCTGTAGACATACTCCCGTTATCAGATACTGATTCAGAGCCTCAGGCTCAACGACAATGAGCCCTTTATGGGACAGATTACAATGAGCCCTATATGGGACAGTTTCAATAAGCCCAATATCCAATGGGTACGGGACAGTTTAGACACTCGATCACAACAAAGTAGTTAAATGGAAAGTGGGTCTCATGTACATATGCATAACATGATTGATTTGATTGTATGGAATGGGAATGGTTGAATTAATTATATTGAATGGGACTGTAACATTGTATTGAATGGGAATGTGACATTGTGTTGAATGGGAATGATTAATTTGATTGAATGATCGATTTGATTATATTAAATATGACATTGTATCGACACAATGAAAATATGAAACTATATGTGAATGTGAAGTGTGATAGGGAATATGAAATGTGACTTAATGGAAATGAAAGTATGTGTTATATGTTATGTGATTTGGTGAACCATCGATGATGGTCACTCACTGAGTTCGCAAAACTCACCCAAAATTTGCATCTATTTTTTAGGATTCAGAAGAATACCCCGTTATGCAACGGGAGTAGACTTACTGCTCATAAAGGACCGTTAGAGGTTGGGATCAATTCGTGTCTGCATTAGGCTTTTGTATATAGTGTTTTCTGCAATTTCTGTACAATATGTATTTATATTTTTTTTCGATCTATAATAAGTGATAACGTATGGGAATTTTTGTAATGGGATTGCTTAAATACAAATATTGCTATATATATCAAATGATACCAAGTGGGAATGTTAAGAAATGTTTTGTGTATTGAAATGGGCCCCAATGGCCCAAAGTGATTTGTTTGTAATTGAAAAAGGGTTTTTACTGAAATTGGGCCCTAATTGATCAGTGAAACTGTTTTGATTGTACTGCATTGAAAACAATATGTTATCGACTTTTAACTTTATTTGGCCCAAACTAAAAATGGACTTATGTCTAAGTTAGTGTTTCGAAAAAAAATTATACCGATATGTGAGCGATTGACTGGTTTAGCATGCTACCTTCGCGGGCACGGACTCGGATATCACCGTCGATATCGAGTTCGGGTCTTGCGGAGGTGGGATGCTACATGATAAATTCCTGAAATGTCTCTTAAAGACCAACCTACAGCTCTCCTATATCTTTTCAATACAGAAACTAATCTCTCTTCTTCAGAACTACTAAAAGAACTGGAAGTAATAACAGGCAATTTGCAATCATCAGCAAAAAAGACATATTTCATGTTAGGGGGAAGGGGTTTCAATTCTAAATCAAGGGGTTGCACAATAGAAGGAACCAACTTTGGTATATCAAATGCATTCAGTATGAGTGGTGCATCCATGTGGCTTAGGGAAGAGGATATAAGCTCAGTACGGTGTATTTGTCCTCCACTTCTCAATTCAGTGCCACCATCAAATGACATGGAAACAACAGAATTAGGGTTAGTATGATCAATAGAAAAAAAAAGATAAATCATAAATGAGGGTGGTATTAAAAGAGGTTAGAGCAATAGCAGGATCACTACTATCCTCTTCTAATATTCTAGCATTACTTGAAAGAGAAACCAAGTTTGTAGCTTGTACAACAGCTTCTTTATCATCAATTCTTGCAAAATCAAGAAACACACCTTCCTTAAGGCTATCAAGTGCAGAATCAGCAATAATATCAAAACAAAAGGATGCATGAAAATTTTACGAAATGGAAAGCCAGCTATCTATCTCTAAACAATAGACACATGATGCGTCACCCTTATATACACAAAAATCAGAAGAACGTGGGGAGGATAAACAAGTAAATGGATCATGATGATTTCCACCCATATTATACTAGTCAAGCTTATGCACATCAGTCTTATGCAAATCTTCCACATCATTATCATGACATTCAATCAAACTAACACCCAAGTAAGAACAATCTTCATAACCATGGCTCATAGCTTCTGAAAGATTAAATTGCACTTCTTGATCCCCAATTCCTATAGTGATAAGGCCCTTCTTCATGTTAATTATGGTATCAGCAGTCATAGGGAATAGCCTACCTAGAATCAAGATACTCTAAGAAGGAAGCTCATTAGTCATATGCAGGACATAAAAGTCAGCCGGAAAAATAAAACCTTTGACTTGCAAAAGGATATCCTCTAGAATGCCTTTAGGGTATCTCATTGTCTTATCTGCTAGACCAAGCACTACACTAGTTTCTTTCAAAGCTTCAATACCCAAGGTCTTATAAACAAAGGTCAGCATGACATTAATTGCTACACCTAAGCCAAATAAGGCATGAGAAACAGTAGTTCTATTTATGGTACAGGGGATAGTGTAAGAACCTGAGTCTTTGCATTTAATGGGAACTGTGGCTTAAATAAGGTACTAACACTCAACCCCAATTGGATTCTCTCACTATGCCTATACTTTCTCTTATTTGAACATAGTTCTTTTAAGAATTTAGCACACTTAGGCATTTTTTTAATCAATTCAAGCAATGGCACATTCACCTCTAGTTGGCTAAACATTTTAAACAATTCATCATCGTCTTTCTTGTCAACAATCTTTTTACTAACCAAGTAAGAATTTGGAAAAGGCAAGTCACAAATGTTTACCTCATCACCTTTGGAGTTAGAAGGCGATCCTTCCTCTATTGGTCTCTTCATGATAGTTGCTACCTCTTCATCATTTTGCACCACTGATTATTTTCGAGATTTCTCCATGAGCTTCTTTTCTTGTAGGCTTTCAAATTGAATAGAAGCTTTCTTCTCAGATTGGGAGGTTTCTTGTGTAGTGTTAGCAGGACGAGACTTAACTTCTATTTCTTCATTAACTGGTTCTTCATCCTCTTTATTCTCTTTGAAATTCTATTTCTCAACACCAATTTTCTTATCATTTCTCAGGGTGATTGCATTCAAAGATTTAGGATTTATCACTATGTTGTAGGGTAAAGAACCACTACTCTTTGCTTGTTGTTCACTCAATTTTTGGAGATTTGAGTAACAAAAGTGTTTAATTTCTCATGCTTAGTCTCTATTTGCTCCAACTTAGAGAACACATTTTATAGACATGAGTTCATCTTATTCCCTATAGCATTCAATTTAGCATCAATTTATGTCTTCTCGTAATCTAATCTTGAATTAATCCCAGTAATACCCTTTATAATCATAGCAAATTCATCACCCTTAGAAAAAGAAGATGATGTCCCTTGATTAAACATCATTTGATTGGAAGAATCTCTTTGAATGTTGCCTTGATCCCCACCCCATCTAAAATTAGGGTGATCTCTCCAACCTGGATTAAAGGTGTTGGAGTAGGGATCTCTCTTTTGATATTGGCCATTTTTATTTTAGTAAAGGGCATGAACTTCTTCATATCTAGCACAATTATTAAAAGCATGCATCATAGACCCACGGTACTCACAACCGACTACTATAGCTTGAGAATGACTCACTGAATTAACTTGCTTGGCATTCACATTATTCTATAAAATATTAAGTCTTTTCTCCACTCAGTTTCCCAAAACAGCAATTTTAGCAAGAATATTTTGAGAAGAAGCCAAAGAGCAATTGTACACCCTCCTTGTGTCTCCAAATTGAGGGTCATTGGTAGCCATTTTTTGAAGTAGGTCCCATGCAGCATTGGGACTCAATTTTCTGAGCAAACCATTTACTGCAGCATAAATTGAGGGCTTATGATGTGGAAGATACCCTTCATTGAAAGAGTTTACCAAATAATTCTTTGAAATATTGTGGTGTGGACAATGGGCTAGAAGTGTGATGAATCCAATATTCATGCATGGATTCAATATCTCGTTGCGCAACACTAGTTATCTCCTTCTTGAGCCTTGAAGTTTTAAAGGTGGGAAAATATTCATCTAAGAATGCTCCTTTCAATTGATCCCAAGTCAATGTGGCGAAATATTGAGGTAGTGTGTAAAGCCACTCCTTGGCTTTTCCTTCTAAAATGAAGTGGAATGCTCTCCTCAATACATCTTTAAGATTTATCGTGGGTGGTTTCATGGAAGAACACACCAAGTGCATAGTTTTCAAATGCCTATGTGGATAATCACCTACAAAGCCATATAATCTAGCTAAGGAAGAAATTAATGCTCTTTAATTTCGAAGTTCACATCATCAGTATAAAATCCATAAGGGTCATAATCAACATTGGAATTATTAATCTCCCTCATGCTTCTATTATCCTCACCATTATTCCTTATATTGTTCTCACCATATCCGTTATTCCTATTAGGCCCATCATTTCTATTATTACCATTATCACCATCCATGGCATCTTGCTCTAATTCAAAATCACTAGCAGACAAGTGTTCACTAGAGGTAGCTCTCTCACTAGGTTCTTGTTCACTAAATGACAAACTTGACTCTTATGAAATATGCCCCTCCTCAACAAGAACTTGACTTGCCCCCACTATTCTCCTCTCTCTTTTAATCTTTTTCACTAACCTCTCAAGTTCAAGATTTAAAGGATTCAAGGGTAAAGCCCCATCACTCTTAGGCATAAGCAATAACAATAAGAACGAGAAGTAAAACTATCTTATACAATAAAATTCAAGTACAAAAATGGAAGAATCTTATGAGTGCAAGTAAGTGTGCGTATGAATGTATGAGTATGAGTGACAATACACTTTATAGTGTATGTAAGAGTGTGAAAGCTTGTAATATGTACAATTAATCAAAGAATGTCAAAAACTACAACAAAATGCATAAAAGAGCAAATATCCCAAAACTTGACTTAGAGAATAGACCTCTACACTTAAGAAAGCAACCGAGTAGGCTATAATTAAGCAAAAAAGAGCAATGTAATCCAATAAATAGCAACTAAGTCAAAGAGTAACCCAAAACTTTTATCTAGCAAAGAAAATGCAAAATGTAAATGGAAATGGAAATGGATTATGCAATGCCAATGTAAGTATGAGGCTCAACACATAAATCCCCAGTCAACTTTACTTGACACTTAGTTACTAAGAACCAATTTCTTGGTTCCTCGGCAACGTTGCCACTTGAAATAACCTTAAATTTGATGTTGCCTTAGGGTTACTTCAAAATTTAACCAAGGATTGCATATAGTACAACCTCAGGTTGTTCTCTCTGAGGAACCAAAAAAATGAAATTAGTTTCCTAAGTAACTAAATGCAGTGCAGCCTAAACTATAGAATGGGGTGTGATTTAGTCAATTACCACAAAAATTGCAATGAATTAGAATAAACATAAAGGACTTCTTTTTGGTATTTTAAATTTAAAATGAGTGATATGAAATGGTAGCAATGAGTGATAAGTGACAAGCGACGAGTAAAGACCCATAACTTTTGAGATTACAAGTGGGTTACAGCTCCCTCTCCATGGCTTCATCTTCTTCCCCTACCCATCCCTGAACCCCTCTCTCCCTTTGACCTATCCTCCCTCCTCTCTCACACCAAAAATCCTCCTTTGAAATCCCTATTCGAACCCAAAACCAAAACACCGACCCAAACACCATCGCCCCTTGACAAAAGACCCACCTTCAAAAACATCCCTTTCCATCAACCGTAACCAAATCTCCTTAGTGACAAAACCATACTAGACTGTTCTCAAAACTTCTTCCCATTCCCTTGAAATTAAAAATTCGGGAAACATCAGATCATGGAATTCAATTATTTTAGATGGTATGGCAGACTCCACAGAAGATAACGCTTTAACCTACTATCCCCTAAAGGTCAAGGAGGATCAAATCTACGCCATCCTCCTCTTGGGTTAGCTAAGAAGGGAGCTGCATATTTTAGGTTAGCTCTAATAAGTTTTTTTATAGGTAAGAGACCAGCTTTTTCTGTGGTATAGAGAGCTTTAGCTAAGTCCTTGGAAGAGTTTAGGCTAAAGGAAACTTTAATTACTAGCTCAAACATTTTTTTGTTTAAGTTTGATTCAAAGATAGGATTGAATTTGGTGTTGGAAAAGGGTCCTTCGCATATCCAAGGGAAGCCCTTATTTCTGTGAAAGTGGAGTCTACATAGGGGGAACAATAAGAGGTTAAATTTGCCCCGGTGTGGGCTAGGTTTCATAATATTCCAGTAGAATACTAGTGTAACATCCTGTCCCAATATTAAGGGTTAGAACCAAAATCTCAATACATATGTGCTCAAGGGGAGACAAAGGAAATGCGTTGGTCTTGCTCATGCATCATATTTACATATATAAATATATATATATATATGCATTTAATTCATGAATGCTTGCACTTTGGAATGAGGAATTAGTGGTGTTTAATGTTTTACTTGGGTAATGTTAATTGGAACAATTGCAATGTTACTTTGAGGGTAGTACATGAAATGGGTGTTTTGTGTCTGATTTTATGTTAATAATAGACATTGTATGAGATTTTGTATGATTTGTGTGATTGAGGAATGCGTATGCGCATATCCTATGCAATAGATTATTTATGTTGGTTTGGCATGTGGGAGATTTAAATTGAGTTTGCGATGTATGTGGTATTGGGAATAAGTGAAGTTGATGTGTTGCTAAACCATCCTAAGTGTAGGAATGGTGTTCAGAAACTTCAACGGCAAAACTGTACTAATCTAGATGGAATTAGTCAAAGTGGTCTTAATGAAAGCTGTAGCTGATGTTTCCAGCTTTCTAACGCCGTAAAGTATACAATTTTTCAATATCGGGGCTAGGAGTTATGATCGATTTTGGAAGTTGTTCAGGAAGAGGTGATTAGGACATAAAGTTTGAATGAATTTTCAACCATTATAGAGATTGATTTTGGCTTTAAGTTCTTCATGAAAGTGATAGATTATGTTTTTACCTTTTCATTGATATTAAGTATGGAAATTTTGGACAAGGGCGTAAAAAGTTATGAGGTCTAGAAGTTCAATTGCTGTTCAGGTGGGCTGATCGATCAGCCATCGTGTGTGGACTTTTTGACCGCCGATCTGATTTTTAAGTCCTTTATGAAAGTTGTAGAGTGTTCTTTTATCTTTCCATCGATATCAAGTTTGTAAAATTTGGAGTTCTGAGTCAAAAGTTATAAAAGTTGGAAGATAGGATGTTGGACTGGGAAACCTTTGATGGTCGACCGACCTCTGTTGGCCAACCGACTGAGCGAGCGCTGGTCGAACGACCAAGCGAGCGCTAGTCGATCAACCGAGCGAGCGCTGACCGATCGATCGAGCAAGAGTTGGCTGACTGACCAAGAGAGAGTTGGCTGACCGACCGAGTATTGAATTGAAAATAGCAGATCATATCCAAATGGGATGATCGATTAAAAGGTTATGTGTTAGATATTTTTCTGAATAGACTTCAGTATTTTGGAGATATCTTGATCTATAGAGCTCCAATAGATCGGATTCTTGTTTCAAATGAAACTAGAGACATGGATCTACAAGTTATATGAAGGAGCCGATCAACAAATTATCCTCTAAGATGTTCAACTTCTGGAGTGAAGTTACATGTAGTGTTCAGTCGTGATTTAGTTTTGGTCTAAACGAAATATCGAACATACTTCAGTATTTTGGATATATCTTGATCTATAGAGCTCCAATCGATCGGATTCTTATTTCAAATGAAACTATAGACATGGATATACAAGTTATATGAAGGAGCCGATCGACAAATTAGCCTCTAAGATGTTCAACTTCTGGAGTGAAGTTACGTGTAGTGTTCAGTAGTGATTTAGTTTTGGTCTAAACGAAATATCGAACAGACTTCAGTATTTTGAAGATATCATGAGCTATAGAGCTCCAACCGATCTGATTCTTATTTCAAATGAAACTATAGACATGGATATACAAGTTATCTAAAGGAGCCGATTGACAATTTAGCCTCTAAGATGTTCAACTTCTGGAGTGAAATTACGTGTAATGTTCAGTCTTGATTTAGTTTTGGTCCAAACGTGCTTTGTCCATAAATTCTTCATTTCTGAACTGAATTGAGCAATTTTGGTGTCTATAGAAAGCTCAGACAGATAGGAACATTTCTCTAGGAGAAAGTTTTATCATATTGCTTTAAGGAGCGACGGTGTCAGTTTTTAAGGCTTATATGTAAGGGCAAATTGGACATTATGCACTCATTAATGGTATTTTGGTAAATCGGTCAAATGGAGTTTTGTTTAAATAGAAGAAGAAGAGAGTTGTCTTTGGACTTAGGAAAAACAGAAGAGAAACATAAGAAGAGAGAGAGTGAGCTTTCGGTGGAGAAAGGAGGAAGAAGAAAAGCAAAACTAGGTCTTGATTTTCTAAGCCCTTCAAGAGGGATTTTTATGATGCTCAAGAAGAGAAAAACGTGGAGGATGATGAGAGCTTCCATCCAAGCCAAGAAATTCATTGATTGGTGAAAGATCAAGGTAAGATTGAGATTTTTGATTTGTTAATTTTTGAAGGGTTTTGGTTCATATGGATTAAGATTGGTATAGGGTTGTGTTTCCTAAGCTCAATTTTAGTGTTTATGCAGTATGTGATGTTGAATTTTTTGGATCGGAAAAAGAAAGCATGCTTAGTTTGGAGAAACGATAGATTTCAAAACTTTTTAAGAAATCATCTTGCAGCGGAAGCAATATATCCAAATCAACATGCTAATCCATACATGATATGGTATAAGGATAATAAAACCAAGAACAAGATAAAAGGAATTACCGACTCCTTCGCTACAGCTTTAAATCCTCGCTGCGCTATCCTCTCCTTCTTGTATCCAAATTCTTTGCCTTTGAGTCTTTTCCTTTAGCAATCTATCTTCTTCCTTGTAGTAGTATCCTCTACCAATTAGATTTACCACTTGTTCTTCAAGGACAACTAGGTTAACAAAATCCTTTGGTGGGAAAGGAGAAGAAATATTTGGAGGAGATTTTCTTAGAAGAAGAAGAACCAAAATTGAAACTCTTTCAATTCTTTCACTTAGGAATTTCGGTTCTCCTTGCATGAAAAGAGAATGTCTAAAAACATGCAAGAACCCTTTCTTACCTCTCAATTTCGAAGTATGCATCAATGGAAAGAGTGAGAGGCATCCAATGCATCACTTCACATTAATCACTCATCAAATAGCCAATAAATGAGACTTACTTCATTTATCTTTAAAATGGCTATTTGAAAAGACCATAACCTATAATTGAATACCCATTTCGGTTTTGGCAAGAAGAAAGAAGGAAGATGGTCCATCTAATGCACATCTTTCATCTTTAATCTAATGAATGCAAATAGGTTACATGCCAACATTAAAAGCCAACCATTAAACCATTTAATGGTAAGTTCATAACTCCATTTAATAATGATGAACCATAATAAAGACCATCTTTATTTAGTATTTTAATGTCAAATGTGTGGTTACACATCTAACCTAACACAATTTCGAAATTGCTTCTTCTCCATTTAAAAAAATTGTTTTAATATAATTAATCTAATCAATTACATTAAACCAAAACAAACTCATTTCTAAATGAACATATGGGCTTCCAATTAACCATTAATTAGTATAAGCCCATCATTCAATTATGGACTTCTAAAGCCTCCAAACTACTTCTTACTTAGCTTGATAACCTTCCTTAAAGCCAAGTGGGGAATCTTATTGAACTTTGATAATTCAAGCTCCAATAAGCCTAGAAATAATTCAATCTCATTGGAATTAATTCTAGCTTATTAACTAAATGTCATTCCACTAAAGACAATTAGTTGAACTCTTGAATTATTAAATATTATGAGAATATGTCCAATTGCAAACCCTATTTAGAACCTTATTATAGCCATCCGCACAACAAAGGGTAAAATTACCGTTTTGCCCTTATGTTGGTTTTTCCTTCTAGATCTCTCATTTTACTTTATATGGTGATTAACACATAAGATCTCATCTTAGTGTTAATACTTGATGGGTAGCTAGTCCATCAAACTATCGCGCCAGCTTTAATCACCAAATCTCCTTAAAACATCTGAAGAGATGATAACACTATAAACTCTTTATTTGAGTGAATGTTCTCGATACATGTTTCAATTAATAATTCCAACATGCGATAATCGGATTAATACCCTGTAAAAATCCATTCCGATCATATCAAGAATTATAATGAAACACATATGAGTTCACCACTCATCAAGATTGTGGTTCATAATAAGCGAATGCTTAAGTTGTATGTTTTAAGATTAAAGTAATGGCCCACTTTATTCTTGAAAACATACTTGATTCCAGATTCATTTAATAGTGCCATTATCGATAGTCTACTACTATCATGATATGAAACTCATCATTCCCTTTAAGTAAACTCCTTTACTTATATGGAGATAAATCGCAACACTACGATCTAAACCATAATCAAACGACCAACTTGATTATTCAACTATGAATCAATTAATTGATTCTAATAATATACATGTTTCCCATACATCTCTATGTATATGTATATTTCTTACAAATGAATCTTGGTACCTTATGACCAGATATATAATGCTCATACAGATAAAACCAAACTCTTTTGTTTTATTAATAATAAATATTTTCATTACAAAACTAGAATCAAGAAGATAAAGTTACATGTAAACACACTTGCTTTCCAGGGCACTATATTTACATAACTCCAACAATCTCCCACTTGCCCTAAAGCAAGTTTGACATATCCTTCATTCCCATCCCTTCTAGGTGACCCTCAAAGCTCTTTTGAGTCAATGTCTTTGTGAACGGATCGGCAAGGTTTTGCTCTGTAGGAATCTTTACCACATCCATTTCTCCACGTTGTATTATCTCCCTTATGAGATGATACTTTCGCTCAATGTGTTTGGCAGCTTTGTGGTTCCGAGGTTCTTTAGAATTAGCCACTGCCCCACTATTATCACAATAAAGTGTAATGGCTTTTTCTGCCTCTGGAACTACCTCCAAATCATTTAGGAAGTTCCGGAGCCAGACTACTTCCTTTCCTGCTTCATAAGCAGCAACATACTTAGCCTCCATAGTCGAATCAACAATACAAGATTGCTTGACACTCCTCCAAACTATGGCTCCACCTCCTAAAGTAAATATAGAACCAGAAGTTGATTTCCTTGAATCAACATCTGATTGGAAATCAGAATCCGTATATCCTGTCGGAATAAGATTACTTCCAGAGTAAACAAGCATTAAGTTCTTCGTCCTACGAAGATACTTAAGTATACACTTAACCGCAGTCCAATGTTCCATTCTGGATTGGACTGAAATCGCTACCGATCCCATCAAGTAATGTATATCCGGTCTAGTGCACAGCATTGCATACATCAAACTACCAACTGCCGAAGCATATGGAATGTTACGCATGCGTTCAACCTCCTCTTGGGTTTTAGGTGCTTGTTCCTTTGAAAGTTTGATTCCATGTCTAGTAGGAGTGAAACCCCTCTTAGAATCTTGCATGGCGAACTTATTGACCATATTCTCAATGTAAGTTAGTTGAGACAAAACTATCTTCTTGTTCTTACGATCCCTTATAAGTTTGATCCCTAGAACATAGGTAGCCTCTCCCAAATCCTTCATTGAAAACTGTTCATTCAGTCATCCCTTAACCGCAGATAACATTCCCACATCATTCCCAATGAGCAGAATGTCATCAACATACAGGATTAGGAAAGTAACCTTAGCTTCTTGTATTCTTTTGTAAACACAAGGCTCAACTAGGTTTTGTATGAACCCATAGGTTTTGATAGCCTTATCAAACCTAATGTTCCAAGACCTAGATGCTTGCTTAAGTCCATAAATGGACCTTTGCAACTTGCAAACCTTATGCTCATTACCTAGCTCAATGAATCCCTCTGGTTGGGCCATATAAATGGTCTCCTCAAGATCTCCATTCAGAAATGCGGTCTTGACATCCATTTGCCATATTTCATAATCGAAATAGGCTGCTATGGCCAAAAGAATCCTGATGGACTTAAGCATGGCAACCGGAGAAAAAGTCTCCTCGTAGTCTATACCCTCCTTTTGAGTATAGCCTTTAGCTACCAATCTAGCTTTAAAGGTCTCTACCTTTCCATCCGATCCCTTTTCCTTTGTAGATCCATTTACACCCTATGGTTTTAGACACGGTGGTAGATCTACAAGGACCCGACTTCATTAGTATACATAGAATCTATTTCCGATTCCATTGCCTTGAGCCATTTTCCTGCATCAACATCATTAATAGCCTGTATATACGTAATGGGATCTGTTTCTTCTTGGTCTGAGATGGCAATTAAGCCTTCTCCTAAACCCAGATACCTATCTGGTTGTCTCACAACCCTCCCACTACGTCTAGGCACATCTTGATGTTCAGGTTGCACTTCTGATTCAACTCTTGAATCCATTTCGACATCTTGTTCTGTCATATCCAAAACAACTCTTAGTTTGGATGAAAATGCTAACTCCTTTAGTACTACTTCACTTCTTCCTTTGTGATTTCTCACAAACTCTTCCTCTAAGAAGTTTGCATTTGTCGACACAAATACCTTCCTATTATGAGGACTGTAAAAATAGTACCCTCGAGTTCCCGTAGGATATCCTACAAACAAACATACTTCTGACCTTGGTTCCACCTTTGTGGATTCAGGCTTTAGAACATGGGTTTGGACAGCCCTAAGTCCTCAAGTGCCTCAATGAAGGCACTCGGCCATCCACAACTCCCTAGGTATTTTAGGCACCTATTTGGATGGAGCAAAGTTAAGAAGATATCTTGCCGTTTGTATGGCATATCCCGTAACGATTCGGAAGGCTAGCATAGGACATCATTGATCTTACCATTTCCAATAGAGTTCTATTTCTCCTCTCTGCTACACCATTACATTGAGGTGTACGAGGCCGACAAATTGAAACAATTCCATTGTCAATTAAATATTGCTGGAACTCTCGGATAAATACTCACCACCTCGATCCGATCGAAGTCGTTTTAATGGCTTGCCAAGTTCTTTCGACTTGACTTTGAATTCTTTGAACTTTTCAAAAGATTCACTCTTTTATGCATCAAATACAAATAACCATGTCTTGAGTAATCATCTATAAAAGTTATGAAATATTCATAACCTCCTCTAGCTTGTACATTCTTGGGCCCACACACATCAAGATGTACCATGTCCAATGTGGATTCAAATCTGCTTCCTTTAGAAGGAAATGAGGCTTTTGTCATTTTCCTTCAATACAAGATTCACAGTGGGTAATGGATCACTATCCAAGCCCATAAGGATCCCATCCTTTACTAGCCTGTCAAGTCTTTTTTGATTGATATGACCCATCCTTAGATGCCACAGATACTTTGAATTAATGCTAGAGATATTGGATTGTCTTGGTTTTATCAATTACGTGGTGTTTAGTGAGCCTTTCATAGGTTCTATAAAAACAATCCTGTTTAATTATCGCTTCACAAATAAAATCCTTATTCTCATATATTGAAACAACCTTTTCAAAATATAAGTAATAGCCAGATTTTATTAGACAAAAATAGAAATCATGTTCCTTACAATCATTGGCATGTAATAAACATCTTCCAAATATAACCTATGACCACTAGGAAAGTCCAAGATAACTACTCCCACCGATTCTCGCTGAAACATAGGAACCATCTGCTATCTTAACTTGAAACGGCCTTTAGGAAGTCTTTTCCTTCTTTGGAACCCTGCAAAGAATTACAAACATGGTTAGTGGCTCCTGAATCTAATATCCAAGAAGTAGATAAATCGCCACATTTCTAGTTCCTAACAAACTTAGGAAGCCCATACCTTGTTTGCTTTTGAGGGACTCTAGGTAGATCGGACGGTTTCTTTTCCAGATGGCCCATCTCATCACAAGGAAACACTTTCTTTTGATGTTCTCTTTGGCCTTCTTTTCATGGGTTTGGCCTTGACCCTATTTGGGCCTTCTTTTCATTGGACCCTTCTTCTTTCCTTGCCCTTTCCTTGGGCTTAGAAGAAGAAGCTACATTAACTTCGGCCCATGAGCCTTAATATTCAATATTTCCTCCGTGCTCTTGAGGGTATTCATCAACTCACTCGAGGTGTAATCCTTCTGCTGTTGAGCTCATAGTCCAACTTAAACTGCTGAAAAGAAGAGTTTAAGCTATTGATGATCATAATCATCTGCGTGTCCGCATCCATATCCGCCCCAAGCATCTCAGCCTCAGTGATTGCAGAGATTACCTTCATCATGTAATCCCGCACCGATTCACCGGTTTTCATGCGAGATTATGAAAGGTTTGGATAGCTTTCACTCTTGCAGACCTAGTCCTCACACCAAACATCTCATGTAGGTGATGGACCATTGCACTAGCAGTTTTCATACAAGCAATTTGCTTTTGCAACATGCCGCTGACAGAAGCCAGAATATAACACTTAGTAGTCTTGTCAAGATTCTCGCCAACGCCATGTTGTTGGACTTGCTCAGGAGTTGCATCTCCACTTAGAGGTGTAGGCTCATTTTCAGTTAACACCCATGAAATACGTTCATATTGAAGAACAATGTCAAGGTTATGTCTCCATTCATTAAACTTGTCTCCATTTTCCAATTTGTTATTAGTCAAGAGCAGGGTGAGTGGATTCATTTTGTGGTTGATTATGTCCGAAAATATAAATTATTAAAACATGAGCATACTAGTCAACAATTTATGGAACTTTGTATAAAATCATGATGCATGTATGCATGATGATAGATTTAACAAAACTTAAAAATTAAAACATTATACGATGGTTATTTTTCTTATCTATAATGAGATTAAGCGACGGTGGGCCAACTTATCTATTAAAAGAAAAATCGGGACCCTCCCACTCAAAAACTACCAAGCATCTCATGCTCAATTTTTAAGAAGCGTCTTAATTTGGTCCATACTTTTACCAATGAGCTACGGTGGGCGGTTTATTGATAAAAATGTTGAGTGTATAATCATTTGATTCATTCACTAAAGATACCTACAAATCATGCCTCGGTGGGAGGTCATATTTGCTATCATTAAGTGGACTTATCCTTAAGGAGACCCAAACCATGCAAGATCTAGGATCCATGCCCTCCGATGGGGAGTAACACTTCACCACATGCAAACGGGCCATCATTTGGAGACCGTGGACTCTCACAGAGCATCCTCTCCCACTCAATCTTTTGGGCTTTAAGTTTTAAATACCATCTTGTCTAGATGCAATTTATTATCCATCCTATATTGTTTCATTATATATCTCATACATAATGAATGCATGGCAAGGCCTAGGGTTGGCAATTTTCTAAATGACATGCAATCACATAATATCACATATTACAAGCATTCATTTCTCCATTCATCACATGAACTAATAAAGCCACTTTTGATTGTCCATCCTAGAAACATAAAATAATTACAAGCCTTTTAGGCCCAAAATATGCTTCTTCATCTTGGATCTTCCGCTTGAACTCTTCGCTAACATGATCCGCCCATTCGGTAAACAAAATGTAATGGCATTTATGAAATTAGAATTTTGTCATTTTGAAAAATAAAATTCCAGCACTAGATTTTTAAAAACCAAATCTTTGTTTTGACAAAAATTCCAGCACTTGTTTTATTAAAACCAAACTCATTTCATGAAAATTAAACACAGCACTTAGTATTTTAGCAAAACCGAAATTGGATTCTTTGAAACAAAAACCAGCACTTGTTTTCCAATCATAACTGAAATATGATTCATTGAAACAAAATTCCAGCAACTTAGTTTTCACAAAACTTATGCCAAAACACAAAAGGATACACCAAAATTTTACCTTTCCATTTCTTCAATCCATGGCTGCTCCTTCTTCATCATTACATCAATTTGTACATTACAAAATCAAATAAAATAGAAAAAGAAACCAAGAAGGAAACATGGTGATGATAGACCACCCTCCTTGTTACAACCAAATGAAGAAATCTTACAAGATAAAATTTAACTTCTATGGACAACCAAAAGAGCAACATACACCATATATATTTCTATCACATAAAATATGCAGTATACATAAAAGATTGCCAACCCATGCATCCACCATATAGGAACCAAATCATGCATGAAAACCCGGCTCGATACCAATTGTTGGATCGGAAAAGAAAGCATGCTTAGTTTGGAGAAACGATAGATTTCAAAACTTTTAAGAAATCATCTTGCAGCGAAGCAATATATCCAAATCAACATGCTAATCCATACATGATATGGTATAAGGATAATAAAACCAAGAACAAGATAAAAGGAATTACCGACTCCTTCGCCATGACTTTAAATCCTCATTGCGTTATCCTCTCCTTCTTGTATCCAAATCCTTTGCCTTTGAGTCTTTCCTTTAGCAATCTATCTTCTTCCTTGTAGTAGTATCCTCTACCAATTAGATTTACCACTTGTTCTTCAAGGACAACTAGGTTAACAAAATCCTTTGGTGGGAAAGGAGAAGAAATATTTGGAGGAGATTTTCTTAAGAAGAAGAACCAAAATCAAACTCTTTCAATTCTTTCACTTAGGAATTTCGGTTCTCCCTTGCATGAAAAGAGAGAATGTCTAAAAAACATGCAAGAACCCTTTCTTACCTCTCAATTTCGAAGTATGCATCAATGGAAAGAGTGAGAGGCATCTAATGCATCACTTTTTACATTAATCACTCATCAAATAGCCAATAAATGAGACTTACTTCATTTATCTTTAAAATGGCTATTTGAAAAGACCATAACCTATAATTGAATACCCATTTCGGTTTTGGCAAGAAGAAAGAAGGAAGATGGTCCATCTAATGCACATCTTTCATCTTTAATCTAATGAATGCAAATAGGTTACATGCCAACATTAAAAGCCAATCATTAAACCATTTAATGGTAAGTTCATAACTCCATTTAATAATGATGAACCATAATAAAGACCATATTTATTTAGTATTTTAATGTCAAATGTGTGGTTACACATCTAACCTAACACAATTTCGAAATTGCTTCTTCTCCATTTAAAAAAATTGTTTTAATATAATTAATCTAATCAATTACATTAAACCAAAACAAGCCCATTTCTAAATGAATATATGGGCTTCCAATTAACCATTAATTAGTATAAGCCCATCATTCAATTATGGACTTCTAAAGCCTCCAAACTACTTCTTACTTAGCTTGATAACCTTCCTTAAAGCCAAGTGGGGAATCTCATTGGAATTAATTCTAGCTTATTAACTAAATGTCATTCCACTAAAGACAATTAGTTGAACTCTTGAATTATTAAATATTATGAGAATATGTCCAATTGTAAACCCTATTTAGAACCTTATTATAGCCATCCGTACAACAAAGGGTAAAATTACCGTTTTGCCCTTATGTTGGTTTTTCCTTCTAGATCTCTCATTTTACTTTATATGGTGATTAACACTTAAGATCTCATCTTAGTGTTAAGACTTGATGGGTAGCTAGTCCATCAAACTATCGGCGCCAGCTTAATCACCAATTCTCCTTAAAACATCTGAAGAGATGATAACACTATAAACTCTTTATTTGAGTGAATGTTCACGATACATGTTTCAATTAATAATTCCAACATGCGCAAATTTGGATTAATACCTGTAAAAATCCATTCCGATCATATCAAGAATTATAATGAAACATATGAGTTCACCACTCATCAAGATTGTGGTTCATAATAAGCGAATGCTTAAGTTGTATGTTTTAAGATTAAAGTAACGCCCACTTTATTCTTGAAAACATACTTGATTTCAATTCATTTAATAGTGCCATTATCGATAGTCTACTACTATCATGATATGAAACTCATCATTCCCTTTAAGTAAACTCCTTTACTTATATGGAGATAAATCGCAACACTACGCCTAAACCATAATCAAACGACCAACTTGATTATTCAACTGTGAATCAATTAATTGATTCTAATAATATACATGTTTCCCATACATCTCTATGTATATGTATATTACTTACAAATGAATCTTGGTACCTTATGACCAGATATATAATGCTCATACAGATAAAACCAAACACTTTTGTTTTATTAATAATAAATATTTTCATTACAAAACTGTAACTGAAGAAAATAAAGTTACATGTAAACACACTTGCTTTCCAGGGCACTATATTTACATAACTCCAACAGAATTTGGGTGATTATGGTTTAGGAAATTTTAACTCTGATGAAGAAAAGAAGTAATGGAGAAATTGATGCTCTGTACGAGTTTCAAGCATGGATATTAGGTGAGTGACCTAAACGGTTCCTCAATTATTATGTGCTTAAAATTTTGTCTTTATAAAACTATGGTGAATAATGGTGGGTTAGTGAATTGCATTTGATTATGGATTCCGGACAGAAGGTCCGATGAAATGGGAGATTATGACATAGAACTACAAATTGTCTATGAATTTGGACCCTCCGTGTTTGAAATGTGCATAAATAGGATTGTGATTAAAATGTGATTGTGAACTATTTGTGTGATTGTGAACTATTTGGGATTTATTGTGATTGAAATACTACATTATTTCGACATGCGCATTCCATATGCATTTGAGAGAATAATTTGATTTGGTGAAAGGCAAAAAAATGCCTTATACTTATTTGATTGACAAATGTGTAGTTGGATATGAACGAAACTGTGAAATGCTCCACTTCAAAGGTGGAATGTCGGACTAAATTCCGATGATATGAGAAGTGATTGAAAGGGATAGATAATTGTGGGTGATACATTGTGACATATGCATTACATATATGAATGAATGATCAGATAATGGCCGTTGTGACTAAAGTAGCCACCGATCAAAGCTACAAGCTCAACGATTAATGAGCCCTATATGGGACAAGTATCAATGAGCCCTACATGGGATAGTGACCAATGAGCCCTACATGGGACAGTTATCAATGAGCCCTACATGGGACAGTTATCAATGAGCCCTATATGGGACAGTTCAGGCACTCGGTCACAACAGAGTAAAAATTGGAAAGTGAGTCTCATATACACTGAGTATGCATGACATAAATGATTAAATGATATTGAATGTGAAATAACTAAACAAGTTTATATGATTCAATATGGTTGTTAATGAAATGATATGAATATGGGAAATAATGTGATATAAGAAATAAAGTGAGATTGGTTCAGTGATTGAATGTGGAATAATATGAATATGTGCGATATTGGAAAAATGTGAAATGAAATGTGATTTGTGAAATATATGTCTTATGTGATGTGTGATGAGTGAGCCATCGATGATGGTCACTCACTGAGTTAGCAAAACTCACCCAAAATTTGCAATTATTTTTCAGGATCAGAAGAATACCCTGTTAGGCCAACGGGAGTATATTTGCAGGATTCAAGTGTAAGATAGAAGTCGGGATCAGTTCGTGTCTGCATTGCATGTCTTTATTTATGTAATGAAGTGTATATTTTTATTTGGGAAATGGGCCCGAGTGGCTATTGTAAATTGTGTATAATAAAATTGTATATGATTGAATGAGGACCCAACTTGGGCATTGAATTCCGCATATATTGTTATGTGAAAAAAATGTACCGATTACTGAATGAGTATTTTAGCACGCCACCCTCGTAGGGCACGAACTCGGATATCACCGTCGATATCGGGTTCGGGTCGCACGGGAGTGGGGTGCTACAACTAGAGCATGGAAGGGTTAGGAAGAATTGCAAGTGTTGTAGGACATCCTCTCCTAATAGATACTCAGATGGTTAGGATGTTTAGGATAATGCATGAACGGATGTGTGTGGAGCTAGAATTACAAAGGAGTTGGCCTTCTTCCTTCCAACTGGCTACTTACAATGAGGAGGATGAAATAGTTTTTAAGGAAATAAGGATTGAGTGTGAATGGAGACCTGATCAGCATGCACTAAAGAAGGAATGGGCACCTAGAAGGAGATTGTTTGAGACTAGATTACAATAAGAGTTGGAGAAAAGAAACGAGAAGATACCAAACATTCCAAATTAGCAGGAAAAGGAGCTGGAATTAATCTCAGAGAAGACAGTTCAAAGTAAAAAGGAGATTACAGCATCAGAGATTCATAAAGAGCAATGTAAGGGCCAAGGATCTCAACAAATGGTTCAAAATAATGAGATAACAATACATGTAGATAAAGATGAAAGTATTGCTGGGAGTCCTTCTCTTCTAAACCAGGATCAACAAATGTAAGATGAATGAAGTGGAGACCTTAAGGATTCCAACTTTTTTGTTGTAAATCAAGTAGGTATAATTCCTTCTTCTCCTATTTTTGAATTGGTCCCTAATAGTCCTAGTATGAGAGGGGTAGAGGGGGATTTTACTTTGAGGAAAAGTAGGAAATCTTGGAGGAAACAAAAGTAAAAGGTGTTTCTGGTTTTGTGTTAATGGATTTTGTTTTTTGGAATGTGAGGGGTCTAAACAACCCTAAAAACCAATTAGCAATACATGCTTGTCTTAAGAGTTTATCTGTTTCTTTTGTTTTTTTGATTGAATCTAGGATTAGGTCTCCCTCTTATTTGAATAATGTTTGCTCCTCCTTGTTTCCTAGATGGATTTCTTACAGTAATGTAGACTAGGATTCGAATGTTAAGATTGCGGTAGCTTGGAACCATGATTGTTTTTTGTGTTCTATACTAAGCTCTAATGACCAACTGATTCACTTAGAGTTGACCCCTAGGAATTGCTCTTCTTCCTTCTTAGTGAATTGTGTTTATGGGTCTAATAACCTCAACCATAGGAAGAATCTTTGGTATGATATGTCAAATATTAGCCTCTCTGTAGGTAATCTTCCTTGGATCATAGCGGGGGACTTTAATGTTATTTTATTTCCTCATGAGGCAGATCCTGTAAGTCTCTCAACTATGAATGGGATGAGTGACTTTCAAAAGTGTGTTGAGGGTAATGCTTTGTATGATTTAAATTCTAGTGGTCCAAGTTTTACTTGGAACAACAAACGAAGTGGAGATTTCTTTATTTCTAGGAAGTTAGATAGAGCCCTCATTAACTCAGCTTGGAGCTTTAGGTTTCCCAATTTATATAGTGTTCTTCATAACCCAAATATCTCAAACCATTCTCCAATAGTAGTTAGGTCTTTAGCTAATATGAAAAAGAGATTTTCTCCTTTTAGGGTTTCAAATTTTCTAGACTCTCAGCCTAATTTCCTTCAGGCAATAGAGGATGCTTGGTCCTCTTAAGTTTAGGGTACTCCTATGTATTGTGTTATGTCTAAGCTCAAGATGGTTGAAAAAAACTCTCAAAATTTTCTAGCCATATAGGGGATGTGAATAGTAGAGTTGAGAGTTGCCAAGTTACCCTTAATGACATCCAGGATCAAATGAGACTTTTGCCCAGGTCTTCTTATCTGATTGCTAAGGAATTTGAGGCTATTAATAAGCTAATTAGAGCTTTAGAAGATCAGGAGTCATTCTTTAAACAGACTTCCAGGGGCTCAGAGAAGGGGATAGGAACACCAAATTCTTCCATAATTCACTCCTAGCTAACAGAAACAGAAATAACATACATTCTTTAATAGTGGGAAATAGGAACAGGATAGTTGGACTAGAAGAGATTCAAGATCAGTTTCTTGAATACTTTCAGGGTTCTATTGGGGATAAAAAGGTTCTTCACTCTTCTAAATAATTTTTTGAAAACCTTTTCCCTTATTCTTTTCCTGATAATCTTTCTAATTCTCTTATTGTTGAAGCCTCAGCACAAAAGATAAAGGAGGTATTCAATTCTCTTAATCCCAATAAAGCTCCTAGTCTGGATGGGTTTAATGGGTTTTTCTTCAAACAAACTTGGCATATCATTGGAGAAGAAGTTACCAGTGCCATTCAAAAAAATTTCCAACATGGAAAACTCCTCAAAGGGCTTAATTCCACTTTCATTCCCCTCATTTCTAAAAGAGCTCACCCTTCCACAATGTTAGACTATACACCAATCTCTTGTTGTAACATGCTTTATAAGGTGATTGCTAAAATCATAGCAAATAGGTTTAGAGATATTCTCCCTCACATCGTTAGCCCAAACCAAAGTGCTTTAATTAAGAGCGGTTGAATAAGGGATAACATTCTGTTGGCCCAAGAAATTTTCAAGAACTACTACCTTTCAAATAACCAGAGAGATGTGCCTTTAAAGGGGACCTTTAAAAAGCCTATGATTCCATTCAATGAGATTTCCTCCTAAATGCATAAGTATCTGTAGACATTCCTATAAAGTTCATATAATGAATCAAAGAATGTATAACCTCTCCTTCTTATTCTATTTTAATCAATAGATCTCCCTCAAAAATTTTTAGAGGGAAGTCAAGCCTAAGACAAAGAGATCCCTTATCTCCATTCCTCTTCATTATTTGTATGGAAGTTTTCTTTAGGAGTTTGAATATTTGTATAGATGGTAGCCCTTCCTTCAAATACCATTAGAGGTGCAAAACCCTTAAACTCACCCATCTCTTGTTTGCTAACAATCTCCTAATGTTTTGCCATGCAAATCTGAGTTCAGCTCAAACTTTGCTTGATCGTATATGTACCTTGATCGTGGTTTTGTCGATTCGACCTTAAGATCGATCCTTGGAAACCAATCAAAAATAATAATAATTCCAAGGATTGCAATACAGGATGCAACCTCGGGTCGTCTCACTTAATTGAAACCAAGTGAAAAAGGTCTAAGCTAGCCTAATTGTCAAAAATTGCAATCAAAGTTGATAAAATGGGAGTTTTGGTTATTAAAAGAACTAAAGAAATTTAACTAAATTGAAGGTCAAAGTGTAAAAAGTATATTTTTGGATTTTACGAAATTAAATGAAATTAAAATTTTGAGTAACAAGCAAATGATAATAAATCCTCTTGAAAATGAGCTTAGGCTATCATGGTTCAAAACAATTTTCAGGAAGTGAAATTCACTAAGTTTTCAAATATCAACCTTAAAGACTCCTCCTCAAGTCCAGGATCTTGATCAATGAACTCCATTTCTCAAGACCCCATTAAGTGCTCTTAAGCCTTAGAACCTTAAGGGATTCTTTAAGGCCAAGGTTTTAATCAACGAACTCCGTTAACTAAAACCTTGTTAAATGCATCTTAGTGTGTGAAATGGACAAGCTAATGCAATTGGTCAATTGGTTCAAGCACAATCTCATTATCAAACACAAACGAGGCAGATAAAGAGGGTTAACACAATCACCAAAAGACATATATAAGACTTCATATATTGAGCATCGAAATTCTACATTAAGCAATCCATAACACAATACATCGTTCAACACTTGATTAAACTATAACCAAGCTAATCTAACTACAAGAAGTAAACCCTAACTCAGGAATTTACAACAATGTAATTAAACTTGACGATGTAAGATTAACTGCCTTTTTAGAACCGGTGAACTCAAGCCGATGCTACATCTTCAAGAGGAAATGTGGTTTAGCTACGCATGACTCTGGAATCTCTCACGACTGGTGAAGATTGGACGTCTCCCATGGTAGCAGAAGATACTGACGGTGGCCTAGAAATGATGGCGATGATCGAAGATGATAAAAATGGAAGATGATGATGGTCAGAATAATCGTATCTCTTGCCTCCAAAAACGTCTCTCGAAGATATTCCTCTGCCAGACCTAAAAATAGCAAAGTTTTTAAATGATGGATGCGGGTCGGGGCGGAACAGTGAGAGATCTTTCCAAATGAAGTCCGAGTATTTGTCTGCTCGCCGCGGTGAGATGTTTTGTAGGCGTCGCGGCGTGCGCTGCTTAGTTCCTCGACGCGACGTGCAGCATACATTATGTTGCGACGTACAGACTTCTTCGGATGCTTTTGGCTCTTCTTTTCCCCTACAAATCAAACAGAAATTTGGCAGTATCAATTGTCCTTAGAAAATTTATGATGGAATTAATGTTAATTTGTGACAATTTTACTATCGAATTGCATAAATTGTAAGCTCACTGTAAGGGACAAATTAAAGCACAAAGTCACAAATTAAGAGTCAAAAAGTACATTAAAAACAATAAAAGTGTAGCCAATTAATAAGATAAACTTGAGCTCAATCATACTTTCTCTAGTTTTTCTAGCATGGACATGAATCCTTCCAAGAGTCAATTTTTCTTACCTCCCAATATGGACTACCTGACTCATCAAATGGAAGTTATCTCTGGGCTCAAGAAAGGTACTCTGCCCATACGATATTTGGGGGTACCTCTCTTAGTAGGTAGGTTATCTAGGAGGGATTGCTTACACTTATTGGACAAAATGGATTCTAAGATAAACAAATGGACTCATAAAAACTTTTCCTATGCTGGTAGACTCCAATTGGTGATTTATGTCCTATCTTCTTTCCAAGTGTACTGGTCTACCCATTTCATTCTTCCTTCATCCATTTTTAAAACTAAACTTAGGAATTTTTTATGGGTTGGGAAGGTAACTTCTAAATCTTATGCTAAAGTTAAATGGAGTGACATTAGTAGACCGAAAAGGGAGGGAGGTTTAGGGATTAAACATTTGTCAACATGGAATTATATCCTGTTAGGGAAAGGATTTGGTATCTGTTTGTTGATAGGGAAGATTTGTGGGTTAAGTGGGTGTATACTATCATTTTGAAAACGAAAAATTTTTGGAGTGCCCAACCTACCAATAATAGTTCTTGGAGGAGAAAGATTTTATTTATGAGGGATAAAATGGGGATCCAATTCAGATTTAAGATAGGGACTGGAAATTTTACTCTTTTATGGCAAGATCTGTGACATCCTAGAGAAATCCTGAAGAACTTCTCTTCTCTGAGAGATATCAATGGGTCAAAACTTCCTATGACAACAAGATTCTCTGAAGTTATCAGTAATAATGAGTGGAGATGGCAAGAGGCAACTATAGAGATCATTGGTAACCTTGAGCCCCTACTGTACCAACTAAATAGCTCTAAACTAGATTGTTTGGAATGGTTAGTTAGCCCTTCAAAAAAGTATACTAATGGTTCAGCCTATATTTTCTTTAGACCTCCAATACATACCTTGGCATAAACTGGTTTGGTTTAAAAACAATAGCCCTAGGTGTTCTTTCATACTATGGTTGGCTTTCCTTAGGAAGTTACAAACACGAGACAAACTTATCTATCTTCATACTCTTAACCACTGTTCCTTGTGTACCTCGAACAATGAGACTATTGAACAATTGTTTTTTGAATGTCCCTTCTCTAAAACTGTGTGGGACCAATGCCTTAACCACTTCCATATACACATCCCGAATCAGACAAACCTTCAATCCATCCCTATTTGGTTTAACCAATCCCCAAACATCAGAACTCTGGCATTAACATTTTCCCTATCCTTCTTTCTACTAATGTCTAAAACATTTGGTCTTAAATGAATACTTGAACATTCAAAGATGAAGCCAAGGATGTGGGGAGCTTATACTCCAGAGTAATCTTCCAAGTTATAGAACATCTCATCTCAAACACCATAAGGAGGTAATTGATGAAGTTCTTATTCACTAATATATTTTTTTGTAGGTTTGTTATTTCAGGAGTGCCAAATGAAGGTTTCTTAGGTTTCTAAAGTAGAAGTGAAGGCAGGTGTAGGAAATATTCTTGTTTCCAATAACCAAAATGGAGTTATTTTTTTTTAAGTATAGAACTAGGGTGGGTATCCAATTTCTCTTCGGTAAAGCAGAAGAGGTCAGCACTAGGAAAACTTCTTGTTTCAAATCAACAAGTAAAGGGAGCACGGAGTGGACAAGACAAGAGCTTCTCTCTGTAACAGATCAACTAACCTCAACCTACAGATGGAGGCCAGAAGATCAAATAATGTTCCTAATAATGAAGGTATGTGAGAGGTAGGCAAAATTGATAGTGAACAAGGAAACTTGAAGGGCATTTCTCATCTTCGATTGTGTTGACAGTTGATTAGGTTTTGTCAATTAATGTTGCTCGAATTTATAGTTGGAAATTATTGTTGGTAAACTTGTGCTTCTAGTTAGATTAGCTAGTTCTATAAAGTTTCTTGGTAGGAAGGTTGTGTAGAATATGGTGATTATGTTTGTTGTAAGGACTTAGATTGTAAGGAATTGTTGTACGTTCATTTTGAACTCCTTTTGGTAGTTAAGAGATTCATGTGTAGGAATCTCTAAATATGTACATAAGATTTTATTATTTGTATAAAGTCTTACTGATTTACCCAAAAAAAAAGATAAATGTAACCCTCCAGTTTAATAACGCAGGCAATCGTCACTCAAATAGATATTTGAGTTAAACAAATGAACCAAAAGTTAAAATCAAGCTTTTAATCCTCCAACAAGGCCACCTCAAATTATTACAAAACTATTTTCCAAAATTTCAATCTACTAACTACCATCAGAATAGTAAAATAGAACCAAAGATACTAAAACTCAATGCTCAATTTTTACTCAACAATTAGGAAAACAAAATTAATACCAGCAACTGATATAACAATCCAGTCATTCAAGCCACCTTGAATAATCAGAAAATATTCAATAAAATCTCAATACAAAGTCTTGACTCAAAATAAAGTAATGAAATTGAACTGAAATCAACACAATATCAGTTGCTAAACTATAACATAGACATAGGAATCTTTTAATTCAAATATATATTCCATACATAACTCCAAATAATTAAATAGTTATCCTAAAACCTAGGAATCACTAAATAATCAAATGGGTAGAAAATAAACGTAGCATTAAACTCTCCTATGAAAACCCAAGCTCCAACCTTTGTCGTTGAGTCAGAGGATTATGATGAAACTAGCCACAAAAATTGATGAGAGACGCTATGGAAGATGAGCTCCGACGGTCAGCCATAGAAGGTGAGAATAATGATTTTGGATTTCTACGGGAGAGATAAGGACCAAGAACGAAATCAGATCCCTTTTTTTCTCTATAGAACAGTGCTTTTTTCTTATTTTTTCATAGACCATGCACTCAGACCACGCACGCACCCAATTCTGCTACACCTCCACCCCACTCATACACGCCTCACAAAATCACTTGCATTGTCTCTCCCTTGATGTGACAATTTAATGTTGCGGTTCTTGTCTAACCTCCACTGTTCACACACACACCACACTCTCTTCACGTCCCAGACCACACATAAACCGCCTTGAGATCTTCTGTCTCCAGAGTATTTGGGGACAGAGGAATAGGTCCCACATAAACCACACCGCTGCCTCTCTTCTATAGCTCGATATGACTAATTTATTTCATGGTTTTCCAGCCAACACACACCTAGCGTTTTCTGTCTTCACAGACCACGCACACCATGCGCACACCACACAACACCACGCCTCCACCGCAGCTCTCTTAGTTTTTGATGTGACAATTTTATTTGCTGGTTTCGGTCCATAACTCATGTACACTCCCAAAACCCTTGCAAACCACGCACACCTCTTGATTTTACTTGCACGATGTTGTTTTTGTTCTCCCAGCCATGCACGCCACTCTCGTTTCTTCTCCACGTTGTCATTTTCTTCTACCTTCTCTTTAGATCAAACTGTCATTTGGACCACGCTGAGTCCTCATTTTGCTGTCTCAACACGCTGTTGTTTTCTAGTCTTCTATTTTCAGTTGTTTTAATGCCTTGATCACTACTTCTTTATCCTTTAAACTCTAATTTCTTCAATTATTCTACAATAAAATTTACAAATAAAGTGGTATCAATTATTCAAAATTAATTTATCATAGTTAAACACACATTAGATGTAAAGCACAATAATTCAAATAATGATCAAATAATTCCATAAAACCAATTATAGTGACAAAACCTATCCAATTAATATGAAAATATATGTAAATAATGAGTTTGTCACTTATCTCATGAGTCTTATGTCATTTGGAATTCAAAGAAATAATTATATATTTTCTCTTTAATGAAATAGGCGTGAACTCCATTATCTTTTCTCTTTATTTATTGTTTTGTTCATAAGAATCGTTAAAGTTCTAATTAAAATCTTATATTACTAACCATATATCACTATATTTTATTACATACCATATATCATTATTTATTGTTTTTCTATAAGAATCATATATCATTATATTACAAACTTCATGTTTAAACTATTTGGAAATTTTGTGACATTATATAAAATTGTCAAATGATATAATTTAGAAGCGAAAATAAAAATTATCAATCTATGTAATATTAATTAATTTTGAGTTTATGGTTTCATAAATTATTGAAATGAATTGACATTTTTAGCTAAATTTATTTTAGACTTAGAATCATTGTCAATAATATTAAAATTAATTTTTATCAATATAATTATCAATCACGAAATAATTAAGTCAAAGTTAGTGAATTCGATATTACATAATCGTCGCGAAAGGCTTGCCATATAGCAATGATTTTGGAAAAAAACGTCAAAAGGTTAGCCTTTTGGTGACGATTCCTACTTTCGCTGACGATTTGAACCAAAAAAAAAAAACTTAATCAAATGACTACTTTGTTGTAGTCTACTAACTAAACCCTTTAGTCAAATTAGTGGTTCTCGAGTCACATGAAAATGAAATACAATCCACTCTTCCAAAGACCCCTATCTTCTGATTCCTTATAAATATATTGACCTCGAAATTAGATCCAACCCATCATTGTTTCGTTTTTGTGTATGCACGAGTGTTGGGCGTATTTGTTTCCCTTAATCTACGGCTATTTTTTTTTTTATTTACCGTTAATCTTGACCTAAATATAAAGAACGTTGCAAACTCATCTTATATTGGGTAACAAAATTATGTATTTCAATTTATATCATATTTATTCTTCCTAATTTCCAAGTAAGAGAGGACAATACATATACATGCTTAATTGGCAAAGACTAAGAAAGCATGGCATCATAGGTTAATTATGCACATATACATGATTGCTTTTAAGGCATGCAACAAATATGGAGTCGTACATATTAACCACAATGATACCATAATTTTTGCGTCCGTGATTCTCCTACCAACCATACAGCGCCGCATATCCATTTTGAGAAGGACATTTCAAATTAGGTAAGTCTTTCTTTTTTTTCCTCCAAACGAATCATTTTAATATCACAGCTGCTTTTAATAGATAGCCCTCTTGTTGATTCTTTTTTTGTATGCTTCCAACTCGCGTGGTTCATAGGCTAAGTATAATTCTACACCACCTATTTACAAGAAATATCTTATCTTTCAAAGAAAGTATATGTATCTTATAGTTAAACCATTCTAGGGAATCGTCGAATTGGAGTATTCTTTGGATCTTAAGTCCTACTTTACTGTGTCATTTCCTTTTCAGGTTTCAACTTTTTCTTGGCTCCATTTTCCACTTCTAGCCTTAGCAAAAGTAAATGCTGGTCCTGACCACAGCAACATAAACCAAGTTCGTAGGGTCATCAGTTTCAGAGTATAGTGGGTGACATCAACCGCTGTCAGACCAGTAACCCTAGCTACCTGGCTGGCCATAGCTACTCGATGATTTTTAGCCATGTCTTTCCTAGTATGTTTGTTTCGGACTTTTGAGGCGCCAACGTGCGATTTACATGCACTGTTTTCCGATCCGACAGGCATGGAGATGCATGGGCTCCAATTGTTTAATTGATCTTTCAATTTTTACGTAACTAAATACTGTATATGTTTTGAAGTAAATGAAATGTGTATGTGTTGGTATTTACTACGTTTTAGTTCATTCATCTGAAAGATTCTTAAATTTTTTTGCGTATATAATGTCAAAGTAGTAGGAATGAGAACATCTCCTTTAGAGTTGGTCAGAATTGCTGGCATAAACTATTCATCTAGCAGAAAATTGACTTATAATGCGACGAATACCATATCAGATTTGGTATTTAATTGGATTCTGATATAGCATTGTCTCGGTATTGATTAATATCGGATATTATTTTGAGTAATTTTAAAATTTATGAAATAATTTCTAAATTTTAAAAATATTAAATAGTTCATTGTCATATTACACAATTGTATTATATATTTTAACCTTGTCTCCAAAAATTATAATAATCACAATTTTAATTTAATTTATAAAGTTAATTTAATAATTATTAATAAATATAATTAAATTAAATATGTTTTTAAAATATATAAATTTTAAATAAATTTTGATTTAATAATTAAAATATATATAATAAATATTAGTTTATAAATAATTATTTTAAAATTGTTTATTTTAAAATAAAATATTTTATTAATACTTTATTAATAAATATTATATAAAATATTAAAATAAATTTAAATAAAAATAATTTATTTTAAGTTTTATTTAATTTATAATTATTATTAGTAATGAAATATTTATTTTATTTTAAAACAAAATTAAAAATTCACAATAATTATAAAAGTTAAAGTATATAAAATAATTAATTAAAAACTTTGAAAAAAGAGGAGAAAGGAGAGGCGAGAGGGAGGGAGGGAGTGAGAGTTTAAAATTTTTTAAAAATTTTACAAAAAAAATCCCATATTTTTTAAAATTTCCGATATCAACCGATATTTAGCCTATATTTTAAATATCGGTCAATACCGACGAGTACTAAACCTGATACAACCGACCCTCCATTTCTTACTGATTTTAGTCTGGTACGAAACAGTATCCACATTCCTGCAATAAAGTGATGATATTTCAAAACTCTATTCATCAATATTATAAATATCATATCAGTATTCATACTAGATTTAGTTCTAATATGGTAATTATATCGATCGATTAATATCATGTATTATTTTGGATAATCTTTTAAATTTATAAAATAGTCCCTAAATTTTTAAATTACAAAATAATCCTCAACATATTGTATTATATGATATATATAATTTTACATCAATCATATCTTCAAAATTTATAATAATAGAAATTTAGAATAATAACAATCTATTTATTTTATTAATATTAATTTTCACATATTTCACATATAAATAATAACCTCAATTAATATGAAAAGATTATTTAATTATTATACAAATAAAAAATTAATGACAATAGAAAGTACTTAAAATGTTTTAATTTTATTATATTATAAATAATAATTACATCAAAGTATCAAATAAAATGAATAATAAATATTCATGACTCTCAAACTATTACAATTTATAACAATAATTCTGTAGAAGAATCAACTAGAAGTAAAACACGAAATAAAAATATTTATAATTATGTTGCATATATAAAATTTAAGATATACATCAAATTATATCGGTGAAATTAAAAGAAGAAGAGAAACAAAAACTTGAAACTTCATTCAATCAAATATCCACTCAAATCGTATTCTCAAATTTTCATTTAGTACAAAATCCTCATTAATGAGAGGGGTCTTATCATCACCATCATTTAAATTCATTGGTGCATTTCAATACTTTTCCATCAAAAATTATCTTCCAAGCCACTATCATCTATCAAATTCGGTTCTTCAAAAACTCAATATTTCAAAAAATTGATATGATCAAGGTAAATTAGATATACAGAACTACATATTCTATTAAGAGTCTAGTAAATAATAAAATTAAACTATTAAAATTTACAAAATTTATATCCAACTTAATAATGACAATGATCTACCTTCTTCAAAGTTTTAAACTATATCGAACAAAGATCAAGTCGTTCAATCTTTTGTAATCTAATCTATTCCTTTTCTTAGAATTGATGAATTCAGATGTATTCCAATTCGTTTCATATCCTATTGCACTTATACATTGACCTAGAATTCAAATTGCAAATCTTTGCAATTCTAAAATATCACTTCCAAATTGGTTACACCAAGCAACAGTAAATCATAAGAAAAAAATAACATTATAAATAAAATAAAGTGATAATTAATTTTCAACAAGTAACAAAAGTTAAAAAAATATGTTTGGATTAAGTTTGTCTCTTTGACGTATAACAATTGACATCTCAAAATTACTAAAAGCATCCTTATAAATCTCCATTTGTAAGCTTAGGAAATCTTGCATTATCTTATGGACAACAATTATTGTAATACTTAAGAGCGTTCCTCTATTAACTTAGCTTTCTTTGTAAAACTTGGTCTAAAATAGACACTAAGAACAACAGAGAGTAAAGTTACTTTTTTCATCTCTTATTAATGACTGTAAGATAAGGTGTGTATAAAAAAGGCCATTTTTTGTATTGACCTTTATTACTTTCTTCTCCCTCTACGACATTATAAAAATAACTCATTATTACCTTCTCATCACTATTAGCCAAGTGAAGTACCCTTTCTAAAGGTTCACAAACTTGGATGACAATTTGATATTGGAACAAAAATTTAATATCTTTAAGTATAATTCTAGAAATCTCCAATTCAGCATTAGACATAGCATATTGAGATACAACTCACTTATCACTTATAAAAATTTGTTTCAACTCTTTCTTTATCATAATAAAACCCTAAAATGATAAGAAATTTATTGCAAATCTTGTAATAGAAGGACAGTACAAATTCCTACTATTGGTGATATCCTTTCTCATTAAATTCGAGACTAATGTATAATTATAAATGAAATTGGTTACCATTTTTGCTTTTTGTAGTGTCTCATCAACAATAGGAAAATGGCTAGCTTCTTTTATATTTTCCAACATCAAGTCAATGTAATATGTAATACAAAGAGTCCAATAAAAAGAATTATATTTTCTTTGCAATCTTCTTCCTGCTACTTTGTAAGCGAAATTATTGTTAGTTATAAACTGCACAATATTTTCTAGCTCTATTTCATTCACAACTTCATTAAATATTTCAAATAGAGTATCAATAAGGCTAGATAAATCCATAGGCTTCTAAAAAATTGTCCCCTTTATAGAATAAACCAAAAAATTAATAATAGGCTTATATATTCTATTTGTCCAACCATCATACGTTATTAAACACCTAAAAGTAGCTCAAGTCATTATTCTTTCATTCAAATAACTTTTTATTTCGTAAACAATGCTACTCAGAAGTTTACCTCTGTAGTCATTAATTGAAGGAGCTTTGTATCCTAGATCGTAGGAGACAATAACATCTACCATTAGCTGATAATAATAAGATTAAAAAGGATTAAATGTTATACCTGAATCATACCACCATTTGACCATTGGCATATCTACATTATAACTTGCTTCTCTAAATTGTAGCGCACTATGAATTAAGGGCTCAACTTTAGGAGTTGTTCATGGTGTAAAAAAATTAGACACTTGCCTTTTTCTTTTTCTAATATCATATGCAACATTCCCTTCTTGTTATGTTGAACTACTACTACCTTCAACATTTCCACTATCATCTTGAACATCGACATCCATCTTTGCCTTTTATCATTCTCACATTGATACTCTTTAAAAAAAGTCCTCATTTGTTATTTTATATCATGACTCATTTTCTTACAAGGCTCCACATTACCTTTGACCCCAACCAAATGCTTATTTAATTTGGTGATTCCTCTACCTTTCAAATACATGTTGTAAAACAAATAAATGGTATAATTTTTCATTCTAGAAACTAATCTAACATTAACCAAGCTAGATCTTGAATCTTCTTAAAGTGATTTAATTATCAGGAGCACTTAGAACTTCTTTTTATTTATTTGTAAAAGTAAATGAAGACATATATCAAAATTACGTTAATGACTTCGTATCGAAATAAAGTTGTGTAAAAAAAGCATGAAGAAATAGATCAATAATAGTTTCACAATAACTCATTGTTTCATTGTAAACCTAAGCATCAAATATATACATTGATTGTTACACTTTCACAATTATAACACAATTTGTTTGATTACATAATTCAAAAATAAAATTACATCTATATACTATTTTGTATAATTATATAATTCAAAAATAAGCTCACAATTATAACCTATTTGTATGATTATATCATTCAATCATAAACTTACAAATCACAACTATAACTTATTTTGTGTTAGTACATTTTCAAGTATAAACTCACATCTATAATTCAATTCGTGTAATCACGTAATTCAACCATAAGCTTTTAACTATAACTTATTATGTAATTGAACCATAAACTCTTAACTATAATTTATTTTGTATAATGATTGATTAGTTGATTAAATAATCCAAGCATAGACATAAACTCACAACTATAATTCAATTTGTGTAATTACTAATCATATAATCAACCACAAATTAACTAATCCATTTTGATGATTATAAAATTTAATTTATAACACATAACAAAATTTATATTAAAGACTAATGTTTCATTCAAATTTAAATATATCTCAATCTCAAATTTTAGACAAGAAAAACTTGAAATTTATAATTCAATTCCAAATTTCAAACAACAAATAAATGTGAAACCAACCGAGAACTAATTGAATTGAGATGGAGGGAGCTATTTACACCTATCAGACTTTTTGCTTTGAGTGAGCATCTGTATGCTTTATCTTTTTGGCAACTGATAAAGTTGGCTACTTTTGATCTATAATTGAAGAAACGATGTCCAAGATAAGAGTCAACAATTATAATATAATGGCCCGCACATTTCTTTCTATGATTATGCTTGAAACAGCTAAATCCTCAAAGTTGAGAGACTGACTCGTCAGATAATGGAAGACAAAGAAGTTAGCTTTATACGTTTGCTATCAGAAGCATTACTTTAAGCTTTAATGCTACACACAAATAAAGGAATTGGATCACAGCTGATGAATAATTTTGCAATCTACTGCTGGATTGGTTATGAAATGATTGCTCAACTAAATTCAATATCCTCATTCAAAAGACTCGTATGTTCCGTTGTTTACTGCGGTTATTTTTACAGCCGTCAATTAAGGCGATGCTTTTAACTGTTTTTGGAATGAACAGGATTGGAGGTAAGTTGGAAGGGTCTTTAAATTGCTACGTTGAAAGCAAGCTTCTTGTTTCACGTAAGTCCAATGCCGACAGTTAAAAGAGAAGGAAATTCAAAGTTCTTCTACCTACAATGAAATTTAAGTCCTAATTACTGGTTTCCTCCATTATCCCTGTTTTGCTCTTAATTGCTTCCTTTCTTGGTGGCGGATTAGGGGGCTCCGCTGCAATATTTTCAACGCTTTACATTAATTCAAGAGATGTATAAAATGCTTTTCTCTTGTGGGATTAGGATTCATAATTGAAGAAAGATAAGACAACGTAGAAGTGAATATTATTTTTAAAAATAAGATATATATTCAGAATCTTCCTTTTCTTGTATGTCTCCTCGATGGAAATTAGTAAAACTATAGAGCAAGAATGGAATTTACAGGTATACTATGAACAACCCAAGCTTGCCCATCAAACATACACAACCCTTCCCTTTATAATATGGGGGTAGTTAATTTAAAGACGTGCACGTTCAAAAGTGGAGAAACTTGCTTTATGAAAAGATGTGGACTCCATGAATTGATTTCGCGTATGATAAGAAGCTCCTCCGCAAAAAGAGATAATCATGTAAATAAGGTAGGGCACAGAGGTTATCTCCCAAAATGTACTTTCGCTTTTCTGCAAATCTTTTGGAAATTATGTTCATTCCCATCCCATGGCTGTCGCTATCCAATGCTATTGTGTTCCCACCATTTTCTTGTACAAAGCTTGAGAATAACTCAAAAACATACACACGTGCAAGTTGAACAAACTGTTAAGATGATTGCTTAAAACTATTTGATGACAACTAAGCTTAAAGTAGGAAGGCTTCACCTGCTAGGAGTGGAAATTTTGCCTCGATGCGAACGATAGCTATTACTCCCTTCGATTCATAATAAACGTCGTTTTAAATATATTTTAATTATTTAAAATAAGTGTCATTCTTGACTTTATATGCATGTTTATAATTTTTCTTCTAAAATTAACATTTCATTTATCTTTCATCTTAATTATACAGATCACAATTTCAAAGCAATTTCTCTCTTATCTTAATTTAAGATGCTGATTACTGGAATCACAAGGTAATTTTATGAGAGTATTAATAAGAATATATCTATAATTTCATTAGCTTTCTTAATAAACGTATATTTTTCTAAAACAACTCTTATTATAAATCAGAAGGAGTAATAAGTATCTAGGATGCGTTAAATAACCTTGTTTTCTGCGTAATTACTAATTATTTGTTTGACTTTACAACCAGAGAGAAGCGTATGATGAGGAATTGAGATAGTTCATGATATCATACATAGGCCTAGGTGCAGCCTTTGAATTGAGTGCTCTTTTATTTTCTTACAGCAGCAGCAAATACTGCAGAAATCCAGGGCTAAAGCCTTTGCCACTGATCCAAGGTGATGAATTGATGATATACAATAACATTGAGGAAGTAATCTCTCTTTACTATGCTTTTTCACGCTGGTATGTCCTGAATAATATGAATAAACTAAATATTGGTGATTTAACTTTGAATCTGAATGAAGTAATAGAACTTCAGATTTGAAAAACGGAATATTAACCAAAAAGGAAGAATCTAGTATTCGGAGACAAAATCAGGCACTCTTTCTATATCTACTGGTAAAAACGTCACCAGTAAAAAAATGAAGAGAAATTGGCTACAAAACTGAAGTTCTACCGTTCCCCCTCTCATTTCCATCGTAAAGCCTGCCTTATGCCAGAGTACACAAGCCCTAGTGATCTTCCAATCAAGGAAACCAGAAAGAACGAGATGGCATTGCTGACTTGCTTTACTACAGCTCTTATAAACGGCATGGTTATGTCTGATAGCTCCAGGTATAAACTGAAGTAGTATCTCCTGTATCATAACCATAAAAGTAATCCATATTTAGGAAGATCAAATAAAATAACATTGGATTTAGAAGCATTTGATGAGGTATAAGCATAAGATTCGTTGAGTATAGCAAACAAAACTGAAGTTGAAAATAAAATTTTCTAGAAGATCATCCATTATTGAAAGGAACATTCGGTTTCTCATTCAGTCCATAAATCGTGCAAAAATAATAATAAATGGAGATCACCTATCAATGGCTTAGGAAGGAAACATTCAGTTAAACAAAAAAAAGGGGAAATGTTATAAAAAATAGAATGAGTGGATGTTAAAAGATAAATGCATAGACCAGGTCAATTAGCAAGACTACATATTCCGTGATTTTTTTTCGTTTGGTTCAAATGTGATACTCCCCACCCAAAGAGAATCAAACATAGGTCACAATAGAAGCAAAGCTTGCAAGGCCGCACACTATAAAGGTTAATAGCAAGCCATCTTTTATGAAGCCTAAAACACGGGACAAATTTCTTTCCACAAAATCATACCGAAACTGAAGTGATCACCCCTAGGATGAACTAAGGGGTATGATGGGTGCAGTAATTAAGACCTACTCAACATTGTAATTCAACTAAAGAATGACGTAAGTCCAAAAGAAATAGTGCCATAGTGTCAGTTATTGGCTTCCACAAATACTCCTCATCCAGGCCACTATATTAGCAACACCATTCTCAAAAAGTAGGCTCGACTGCTCATGCTTTGTAAACTTGTATTTCTTAATAAAAATTAAGGCAATCCATGGTAATAAAATCACGACCATGAACTTCACTTGGTAGTAAACGGAACAAAATTTGATGGTTGAATCACACTTGCTTAAGATCCTTAAATATGTCCAGAAATAGTTCTAGTACCATGAGAAACATCAATCTTAAACAAGTCTAAGGGGCAGAAGGAAAGGTCAATAGATGTTAAGACATTCTTTTCCCGAGCATATGAGTGAAAATAAAACTATAAGGTAACGAAATTTATTAGGCAATAAAGCTATTAAGCAATGAAACATACCATCCATTCAAGGCTCTTAATTCCATGGTCCGTTTGACAGGAAGAGAGCACTGGCTAATGACAATATAGTACAAGGAAGACGAAGTTGTTACAGGCTTTCTCAGAGCAAATTTCCTCCACCAACTAAAATTTTCGGCCTGATTCTGGCTTGGTTCCTTGATGACTTTTAACTGAAATGTGCTTAGGTCAAACCGATCCTCATAAATTGAAACTACTGCCTCAATATTCTGGTACAGCCACTGATTCAGAGCCACCTACAAACAGTAATTTATAGAATTGATGGACCCTAAAAAAATGCCACATGGGTAACTATGACCATAAAAGAGAAGTATAGAAAACAGAACCATACTCGTATACTACTGACAAATACAATACCTCATTACGTAATTTTTGAAGTGCCCGGGTTGAAAAATTACACATATCCAGGCCCAGGGCGTTAATCTCATTTGATAAGTTGCCATCAACAGAAATAAGTTCCAAATAAGCACTTGCTACACCATCAGCTAAAGTTATCACTAAATCTTCCAATATGGAGTTACCATTCGAAACGAAAAAGTTTTGATCATAGTAGCTACATTTCCTGCCCAAACATAGAAAAATCAGATTGATCTGGTAATAAAATAACGAGAGCATATCTTGCATCCCCAAACAAAAGTATGTGAGCAACTTGTGAACAAACCATAAAATGAAAACAAGAAAGCATCTAAAAGTAACTAAAACATGTCCCATTCGGATAGTTTGTCATTTTTCTGTCCAAATTTTAATGGAATGACTTGGCATTTCGTCAGTCATTTTGACCATCTTGAAGATTTAGGCTAACAAGAGCCACAAAAATATCAGTTGTGCATTTTATGCCTCTGAAGTCCTTTTTCAGCATAACCAAACGTTAGAGAGTGAAAACATGTATTTACCTTTTGAATTAAAAGTCAAGCATCTAAAAAATCGATCTTTCGGCTAATATTTTCACTGTATACCAATTTACTTGATCAGCTTCATGGAGAATATTATCATAAGCATTAAAACTTAACGGATGCATAAAATTATATGTTGATTTAGCAAGTAAAGTAAAACCTTTTGCCCAAATTGTTAAGGAAAGATGAAAATTTAAAGAGACTTCTGTTCTAATCAAGACAAGATGCATCGACTGACTTTACCAAAGAGAGCCATATCTCAGGAAGTAGAACAACTCCGCATAAAGACCTGTCTTGCCTGATTTTCTTATATTTTGTAGTACACTGTCATCTGCATTTAACTTTGCAACCATCAATGAAAATATTTCCTGAAAGGAAGGATAAAATAGTCCGATTAGAATAAACAAGTCAGGTCAAACATTTAATAATAAACAATCTTTCATTTCTCTTTAGGATTTTATAACGAATAATGTTTCATTATTCAATCAAATCTCTGTCATCTTCAACAAAACTGTCACATATAAGTGTTTCTAAGTTTCAGAACAAACTATTGATAAAACAAAACAATTGAACATAGCAACAATAGAAATAAAGGGCAAAAGAATGTTCCATAGAGAGAAAGTTAACACAGAAAATGTTTTCTACTAAGGCCCAAAGATTTTGAAAGAACCACAGGTGAGATACATTAAGATATTCCAACCTACCCTGCCACACATGTCCTTATGATGACTGACCTCCTCTTCTAACCAAGCCATGTATATAGGTTGACAGCATCTTCGAACAGTTTCAGCAAACACTGTCATCCAGTTATCCATGTTGCCAGATTTACAATCGTGCAAAACATTGCTCATCTGAAAATCAGAATTAACAAATTACCAGTCACTGAAATTTTTCATGTCTGCTTACTTCAACAAAACTCATATTGAAGAAAACAAAAACTCCTCATGCAAGAAGTAAAAAATCACTGGGTGTCTACAACTGTAAGTACATCGAAGGGGAAGCCCCTGGCTTGTCACTGTAAACATCCACATATTGGAGTTCGGTATCAATATTCAAATTAGCCACATTAAATAACAACCTACAACTTTCAGTTGATTGATCAAGATTTTATAGTTACAGTAGATAATGGCCCTTAGCAAGACACCCAATGCATCTAATCAATAGCAAAATCCATATCCTTTTTGCAGGTCCCAGTATTGCACATGGGTGGATGTTTCCCGAAAGGGAGGAAAAAAGTTATCAAATAAAGTCATTCGAAAATAAGAAACAGTGATTATCTGAGCATTGTCAAACACTAATATTAGCTCCGTTAGTTTATGCATACTCACAACTTAGTACATAATGATTACTCATTATATGCACCAAGGACTTCTGGAATCACACAAGGAAATTACTTTATATCCTGTTTTCTTGAGGTTCACGTTTGTCAGAAACTATGGATTTATAAAGTGACTATTCCAAAGAGCATTCATACAAATGACAATCTATTACCAAGAAACATAGCCAACGTCACATTGCAATTGCATCAAAGCAGTTACTTCCAACAAAAACCTCCACTGCTTCCTTGCAAATAAAGTCCCAAAAGTAATGTTGGACCTCATTCAAACCTCACATGTTTAAGAACACTTGGCCATTCTTTTGTAATATACTACAGAATAAAGAGACAAAATGACAGTGCCTGCCTCTTCCTGAAGTTTCCGCAAACAAGTCAAGAGTAATCGCAATTTTGGACCCTCAGAAAGTGCATACAAACTCAATGGCCGATTTGAACAGTGTTGGTCAACTTCAAGGGCACTGTTTCGTATGTCGCTCCTGTGTTCTAAAGCATCTAGAGAATCCAAAAGTTTTGCCTTTACAGCATCCCAGGGATACCCCAAGTTAACAAGGTCATCTTTCACCCTAGCACAACGAATACAAAAATATCACTAGCAAATACAAGGAATAAAACAATAACAAACAAGAGTTTCACTTTTCTTTTCATCTAAGCAGACTAAAACATTGTTCCTGATCAAAATTTTCATCTGACTACTCTTACCTACCAAACGACTCTGAGCTTTCAAGCACCAAATCGTCAGCCAATGGGTTCTTCCGGGAAATGAAATTAGAGTTCCTAATCGGAACGACCCCAGCCATATAAGTAAGCAAAATACTTGTCATCAGAAGCAACTGATCGCTAATCGAAACCCAATCAGAAGCTGAAGCACCATCAATGTCCACTAGCGATCCCAAACAAGGACTTGCACCATGGTTTTTCCGAGCAGAAAACTGGACAAGTTTGTAACTTGTGCAAAAATGCTTTCTGCACGCAGAAACAAGCAAGAGAAATCAATTACACGTCAAGATAGAAACAAGGTATAACTTCAACATGTCACTCCCCAGTTTTAAAGCAGCAAAATAAGAAGGCTAGCAAATAAGAGCAGACCGAGATTGAGGCCTAAAATTTAAGATCGGGAAGATACAGCGTCTATCTTTCACATAGCTTCTCCACACAGGAGGCTTTAAGCAGGAGGAGGACGTTGAAGTCGCCATTTCTAAACAAGAGCGTCAATGTCCCTTCGATCAAGACATTGCCACACCCCAACTTTTTCAGGTTCAAGTCATTTCTCAACAAAAAAATTAGGGTTAGGGTAAGTGGAATCGAATTAGCGGAAGAAGAGAAGTGTAGATAAAAGTGGGGATTGGATTGGAATTGTGCGTATCAGGTTTGAAACAAAAAATGATAATAAGAACAATAAAGGTCCAAATCAAAGTGGGGGCTAAGTTTACGATGTAGTGAGAGGGATCAAGGCTACTAAATATTTCTTAAGCAAAAGCTTTCAAGTTGGGGGATGGCGGCGCAGTTGACTAGCGTCGGGATCTCATCCCGAGTTTAGCCTTCCGTCACCCGCCTGATCAACCTTACCTTTAATTGTAATTTAGTTAAGAGATCTTTTTATTAAAATACAAAATAAAGTCCAATATTTAAAATTAATAAAATTAAATATCACATCTCTATTATTTGAATATTAGAGTTCATAATATTAATCAATTGCAACTAAATTAATTTTAATTGATTCCACTGTTATCTTTAATTATAATTTAAATATTAATATTTTTATTAAAATGCATAATGAGCATTTGATTGTAACAACGACATAAGTACAGGTTACAGGATTCTCTGTCTAATATTATAGTGTCTTATTCTGTCTCATAAATCTCAGTCATCTATTTATGCGAATTTTGCGTTTATTTATACAGGACTCACATAAATAAATAGTTGAAATTTATGAGACAATAAAATAATATAAAATTAGACAGATGATCCAAACTCTGAAGATAGTAGCCAAAAAAAAGGATACGCAGACCGATGGTACCGAAGATACCGGTCGATATTAATTAGCATTAATGGTACTTATCGAGAGCAAATATGAAAATTTTCAAAATTGTAGAATAAATTTTAATTCTAAAATATTTTTAAAATTACAATTGTAATCATATTTTAATCATTGGTGGAATCTCATCCAAAACTTTCTTGTTCCGTCAACTACCGCTAAGAATGAGATCTAATGTCTGTATTATGGTTCTTTGCCTTGATGGCTAAAAGGCAATTAGACGAAACGAATCAATGTAAACTGGAAGCATGAGGATGTTTGGTTGTGGTAGATGAATGTAAAAAAAAAGATCCGTCTCTGGGACGAGAATGTGTTTGGTTGCGATGATGAATCGAAAAATTGTGTCGATGACAAAAATGCCCCAGTACTTAAGATGATTAACAATGTGTTATGAATTGATAAGTTTATTACGAAAGAGAAGCTTTAGTTAAAAAGTGAACAAATAATAATAATAACAATTTCAAATTAAGATTGAATAATAATAATATTATTATTAATAATAATAACATTTATTACGATAATAATAATAATAATAATAATAATAATAATAATAATAATAATAATAATAATAATAATAATAATAATAATAATAATAATAATAACAATAACAAGAACAACATAATTAATTTGAATTAATAAATAAGGCAATATGTATAATCATAATTATACATATTAATAATAATTACAAATTATATGATAATGATAATAATAATAATAATAATAATAATAATAATAATAATAATAATAAGAAGAAGAAGAAGAAGAAGAAGAATACTAATACTAATAACCATAATGAATACAATAATAATATAGAATGATGGTGATGATGATGATATTATTATTGTAATTATAATAATAAATAGTATGTTATTATTTTACAAATAATAACAATAATAACAATAATGATAATAAGAAAATAATTATAATTTCTTATTGATAATATTAATTATATGCAAACACAACATTTAAGCATTCATTAAATCAATTACAAAATAGGTTCAACATACATTCGTAGCATTAATTACATAATAGGTTCAACATACATTCTAAACAAACATCTAAGCATTAATATTTGGGCTGACGTATTCAGTTCAACATACATTAATGCCTTAGAATTTAGAAATAATTTGGTTTAGAACCATCCCCACAATGATTCCAATGGCTATGAGTAAAAATACATGAGCCCATGCCATGTTTGCCTGCACAGTACGAACTTGACTGGCTTGTTCATTTGTTGGAATTGTTGATGGAATCAGAATGGATGATGGTTCATTGAAAGTAGGAGCAATGTCTGCAATGCAACGAGCCGGCCTAGATTGATTCATGACAAACGCACTTTGTGCTTCCTCCACTGTTCGATATCCCCTGAATCGAACATTAGGAAACCCCTCAGTGACCAATTTAACATCTTCCCAATTGGTAAAAATACCAACTTGGCGTCCAGCAAAGACCACATAAAAGCTATATCTGGCCATATTTAGGTACCTGAAAATAAATCATATTATCATCATGCAAACACGCAGGAAAATGACAAATATTAAAAAGTGATAAAAACTAAGCATTGATCATAATTAGTATGCTGAAAAAACAAAGTCAACACATCAACAAAACAAAGTGAACACATCATCAATACAAAGTCAACACATCATCAACACAAAGTCAACATCACAATCCTAGTTTCATAACAGTACAAATACATCCTCCCATATTAAGCTACTATAAAGGTAGTAGCTCCACAAAAAACATCAACTCAAACATCTGGAAGAAGTCAAACATCGTCATCTAGCAGGTCCCTGACATAACGCGGTCTCTGATCTTCATTTAGATCCCAGAAAAAATTCGCAGCAGGAACATCCTTTGCGAATATCCTTCCAATCTTGATGACTTCTTCAGTGGAGAAGCTCAATTTCCCTAGCTCATCACCTAGCTTCGACCCATGCAATCCTACGATGGCATCAGCAATGATCCTAGCATTTTCTTTCCCACTGTCAATCGCAAGAATAAAAGAGGCAGCAACGTTCTCTAATACTTCGATATCCCTCATCTTCCTTTTCCCTTTGTTTTGTCGGTTTCCGTCAGTGTTGTTTGAAGAGGCGACAAAACCAAAGACATTGACTGAAGTAGTTGGGGGAGGAGTGACCGATGGGACTATAGTATCAAATTGGGTAGGAGACGTTATTGGATCAGCTGGTCCTTCACCTTCAGTGTCAGCAGTGTTCACCGAAAGCAACAACATCTGCGAGATCCCGAGCACCGCCCCGTTGCTCGCTCTCTCAAAAACAAACTCGAGTCTGGGGTAAAGTGGGAAAGGCTTGCCTGGAGTATAATACCTGTTGGGGTGCCTCTGGGAAAAACATTGGATAACGTCAGCATTACAAACTACTCATTACTACGATACTTTAATAAACAAACGTCAATTTAAAACAATTGCCCTCATCCATTCATCCAACACTTGCTTGTTGTCTACCTCAACACATTGCTTGCTTTCGTTCCAACCAAACCCACTGCAATTTAACATGTCAAAGGCTGTTTGATATTTATCCTTCAACCTCTTGTGTTTATTTTTACATGCCTCTTGTCAATGCGACAATCAGGAAACTTGTCTTCCATCATTCTAGCAAGTAGTTGGAAAGTATCAGGCTTAAACTGGTCATTATCAGCTCTGTGACCAGCAACAACTACCTCCTCCATGAAAGTGACAAATGCCTCTGTTTCAGCCTCAGTCCAAATCCTTGACATTACACCTAAACCATGCAATGTCATTCCCAAAACATTCCATTTCCATAAATGATTAAACAACATACATTGAAACATTTATGGTTTTAACGAATTTAATATTGAATTCAGAGAAAACAGTAATGAAACAATTAATTCACTCAATTAAACAAACAATGTATACAGTTTTGCACCCATCGAATTACAAACCCTGAATACAATAAACATAACATGAACTAAATGAAAGAACACAATTAATGATTCCTTCTCCATTCCTCAAACATGTTGTGAGCTAAATCCTCTCTCCATTGACTTCATTTATTAGTTGTCACAACACGATCAACCATTTGGGGCAAAGATGCATCTTCCCCAATTGGTTGGTCCTCATCTTGAAGAGCAATTTGCTCAGCAGGATCGTAAGTTATATGCAACCTAATAAAGTTGTGCAACAGGCAACATGCAATAATGATGTGAACATGTGTGGCAGCTGCATAAAACGAGAGATTTCTGAGAATTTTTCATCTTTTTTTTCAGCAAACCAAATGCACGTTCAATGATATTTCTTGCAGATGAATGTCTCTTATTAAAAAGCTCTTCTAGGTTTCTAGGTGCCCTTCCATCTCTTGCTCACTCTTAAATATGATATCTTGTCACTTTATAAGGTGCAAGAAAGTCAGGACCATTGGTATAGCCAGCATCTATTAAGTAGTAATTCCTTACAAGATAATGACTCTTCTAGGTTTCTAGGTACCCTTCCATCTCTTGCCCACTCTTGAATATGATATCTTGTCACTTTATAAGGTGCAAGAAAGCCAGGACCATTGGTATAGCCAGCATCTATTAAGTAGTAATTCCTTACAAGATAATGACACTCTTATTATTGCATTTGTATGCAAATATTTCCAAAAAATATACAAGGACTGATAGTTCTTATGTTACATACCCATTAGAACTTGAAGTCCATTTCGCCTAGTAACAGCATCATGTAAAACCCTTGAATTAGATGCTGAACCCTCCCATCCAGCAAGAACATAAACAAAGTTTAAGTTCTTATCACACACCCCTAACACATTAGTGCAAATGTGCCCTTTCCTACCTCTGTATCTGGGTTTGTCTGCCTAGGGAACTGTTATATCTATATAGGTGCCATCTAGCGCACCAAGGCAACCCTATGAAAAAAACATCCAACAAAAACAGTTATAATTTAGAAATGTAATAAAGTCAATATTGGAAGTCATAGTAGGTAATTACATATACTAACCTTAAACCATTTTCATTGTCTGTCTGAGCAATCCTCTGGAATTGGTATGGGCTTCACATATAACAGATGTTGGAGATTTAGTACAGCCTTCAAAACACTATGGAAGGTCCTACTTATAGTTTCTCCAGACCTCATAAACCTAACTTGTAATATTCTATTCGATTCATTTTGTGCTAATATTCTTAGGAAGATTAAAGCTTTTTCTTCAATTGGCAAATGACCAGTATTGGGCAACCCACCGTGCACTTGAAGCATTTCACATAATATTTTAAATGCATTTAAGTCCATCCTTAAATCCCAGTGGCTATTCCGATCACCCTCATCTAAAATCTGGTCTATATTAGCTTGCATACTTGGTACTATCAACGCCCTACAACCTCTAGCATTTTCACTCCTCCGGCGTTTTTTGTGTGTATATATACAAGCATAACAATATCACCATTCGCATTAAGTTCAATTGGTCATTCCAAAACTCAAAAAACGCTAGAGCCTTAAAGATAGCATCACGTTTCCTGTTATCCATTTATGTAAGAGAATACTGTCTACACATAATCAAAGTCAAATATTTATCATACACAAGTATCAAGCCACAGTAGAAGAAAATATAACAACTCCATCTTGACTGAATTCCAAATATAATCGAAGCACAAAAGTTGGAGGAAACCAAATTCAAGACATTATAATTTTATGATATACATCCATATAATAAATAACAAAGTATAAGTATAATAAATAAATCAAATATTTTATAAAACAAAAATAAAGTACCTTTTGTTTACAACTTGTTTTTACACATACACAGGTAATGCTAAAAAGTTGGAATGCCTCTCATTTTTTTAACTCCTTCACACCAAGAATTCCCTTTCACTTTTGTCTCTTGGAAACATATTTGTGCTTGACTTCAGCTACTGATGCCTCTGCCTCCCCTTAGCCCTCATCCAGTCTACCTACGACCTTTCCTTGAGGATTGTTGACCAAAAATTCCATCTACTATATGTTTCCCATTAACTTCATTTCTACGACTCTTGATGATCATAATTTGACTAATGTAATTGATAGTTTCATCTAGCCATTCTTCCATATTCCTACTTGTCTTTCACTTTTTAATTATGTAGATCAACTAAATTGATCAACTGAAAGCCAACTTAACGATCTGATCATCAGTTGTTTTCCTTCTACAATAGGAACTAGGGCCAGCCTATGCCAGTAGACTTTAGATGATGGCTTTTTGAAGATTGAGATGCAGAACGTATAAAGCAATTCTATTATAAAGTATAAAGCAATAGTGAGGTTGCTAAAGGAGGTGACTACCATTTCGAAATTTTACTTCCATTCTATTTTACATAGAATGAACATCAACAACATCAACATGCTTTATGATGAAGAGATCATATAAAATTTGTACATATATACCGACTAGAGAAACTAGTTTCCAAGAGTCTCCGCATAATAACTTTGCCAGAGGATCCCACTCCTATGCAAATTCCTACCCTACACTATTCACTTGCCAATCGTAAATTCACATCACTTAATTATATATGATTCGGTGGTCGTGTACCTTACAACACAAAATATGGATACAAAACCATCATTTGTTATATAGCATTTTACTACCCTACACTACCAATCCACAAAACCAAATCCATGCCAATTCATGTTAAATCCATCATCGCGACAAGGAAAGGTTGGAGGGTTTTTTCTTAAAAATGGGGCTTCATTTGACCTCCTCCTGTGTCTTGTCCAATTTTGAAGTCTAATCATCCATGTCTTGTTAATCTAACAATAATAGCTACCCTCTAACCTCCTCTTTTATGGCAATCTTCACAGTTTCTAACTAACAATCGATTAAAAAGCTTGTTTAGTCTATAATCGAAAAAGCAACAAGCCGAAGCACTCAATACCATAATATATACATATCTCTCGGTTTCAAAGTCTAAATTATAGCTAAAAGTGCACGTAGATAATACAGCGCTCTTGGATCAAGCAAGCGTTATGGTCAGGAAAGACAATCAATTGCAAGACCAATCATCATAATCACAAAGTTAATATAAAGATTATAAATTTTGAATTACTTCAAATTGAATTGAATTATAATTAAAAAGAGAAATTGATTAATTAAATTAAAATTTTTATCTTCAATTTAATTAATCTTTAAATCCATGTCAAGTTTATCTTTGTGTTCTAGAGCACAAAAGTCAGAGAGCTTTCTGTTTTTCAAAGGCCATGTAAGTGTGTTAAAAGGATTTCAGATTTCAAGTACTGCTGCACTTGTGTGAATCAAGTTTTGGGTTTCTAGCTTCATCAAAGAGAGTCGATCAAATGCCAGAGTTCTTGTCCTTATACTCTTTAATTTTTCATTCCAAGGTATTGTTCAACACGTTAGCTACTGAGGACAGTATTATTATATAATTCTGGTAGTAAGACAAGTGGGTTCTTTAGCACTGATTGCTAAACATTTCAACACCCCGATGAGCTTTTTCAGTAATCACCAACTTTGATCCCCACGTGCCCAGTTTACTACCCTACACTACCAATCCACAAAACCAAATCCATGCCAATTCATGTTAAATCCATGCCAAATTCATTTCCAGTACTTTTTTAACTTATTTCCAATACTTTTTTAAATTTTTTTCAAGCACATTCGAATCATTGGAATGATCAAACAAGTTTCCAGTACTTGTTTAACTTTTTTCTGTTTGATGGCTGTTAGATTTCCATAATTATTGATGTTTGAAATTTATTACAGAGATTGGCATGCCCCAAAACCCCCAATCACAGAGATTGTTTTCTCTTATATATAGACTGTTATGACTATTACTATTTCTTTATTTCCTAAACATTGTAAGGAGTTAAAATGGAACAAGATGATAGGGATTGAAATTAATCCTCATTCAAAACAGCAATTTGAAAAATACTGTTTTGAATGAGGAGTACCATGACAAGATTAAGATACATTTTGATACTATGTTATATATATACATGAAGACACACATAGGAGCTAAATCCAAAATTTTAGAGAGTGGACTGTTAAGCATTCATTTAAATGACTTAATGGGTTTAAATTTGGCTTCAAATTTACTAACCTCACACAAGGTTGAAACCAAAATCCACTAATAAACTAGAAAGCACTTAAAAGAATCAATCAACTGAACAATGCAACAGAACAAGCAAAATCTGATAGATAGCAAAATCTGATAAAAGACAGACTCAACTGAACAATGCAATAGACCAATAGAAGAATTATATGCAGGTATTGATCATATCACATTCAAGTTGGCATTCCAAACAAGATACCTAAGTTTTCAGTAAAACCAATGCTTAATATCTACAGTTTTACAACTTCAAATCAGCAAGAGAAAGGCAAATTAAAAGAGAGTTGTTCAATCATCATAGGAAAATTGTTTCTAATCGACTGTGTAGTAACCAAACAACTAAAGCCTGACCTATACGAAATCTTAAGTCCATGTACAAGATATGAAAATATGACCCTCATTGTTAAATCCATGCCAAATCCATTTCCAATTCATGTTGAATATATGAACAAACTTGCATATTGAAAATCTAAAATTAATACAATTACAATTCAATCATGAAAGTTTACCATAAAATCTTTCAAGCCCCAAAATGCAAGAATTAATCAATACATGTTATCTATCGATCAAAGCAGTTGATTAAATTTGGTAAATAATAATACCTGTGAAAAGAGACAGAAAATATTCTTTGGAGAAATATGTAACCTCTCACCGATCAACAACAACGACAAAAGCATGCAACAACACACTATTCACAAAGCTAATACAAATTGTTGTCTACGGTTGAACCTCTATCAAGATGAAGACAATGTAGCATACCACAGAAAAGACAAGCAAGGAAGCAGCGACATTTACAACAAAAGAACAGAAAAAACACTAACCTGATTTCTGAAATGAGATGAGCGTCTTGGGGAAGAAGAATCGCAGCAAACATTTTGGCAATCAACGTTGCAAAAGCTCTCGGTTATCTGATCTTTAGGGAAAAAAAACCCAAACCCCCAACAGAAGAAGACGTCAACTAAAGAAATGAACAATGTCCATTCCAAGACAACAAATCGCAGAACAACAAAAAATGAAGACCTAACGGGGAAGGCGAGCTTTGTCCAGTGGCGAACGTCTTAGGGAAGAGACTCCAACCGTGAGATTGAGAAGACAACAGCGACAAGACAAGCGTGCAACACCGGCGAGATGGGCGTGGGAGACAGACGAGAGGGGTAAAGTTGGCTGAGGATTGTTTTTCATCCGGCGACAAGAGACAAAGAAACTTTGTCCTTCATTTACACGGTAAACAGGATTTGTTTGTCTCTGTCTATCAGAGACAGAGGACAAAAACTTGGAGACGAAAACCAAACGGTTATGATGGACAGGATTTGTTTGTCTTGTTATCTGTCCCCGTGTATGGGGACAGTAACCATACACACGGTAAGTATTCCCGTATATGGTTACTGTCCCCGTATATGGGGACAGATAACAAAACAAACAAATCATGTCCATCATTGTTGTTTGATTTCCATCTCCAAGCTTTTGTCCTCTGCCTCCGATAGACAGAGACAAACAAATCCTGTGCATCCGAAAAATGAAAGACAACGTGCGTTGTCTCTTGTCCCCGTATGAAAGACGAAAATACGGTCCAACTTAACCCTCTCGTCTGTCTCTCCCAAGCCCTTCTCTCCGCTATCGCACGGTTGGCATCGTTGTAGTCTTCTCTGTCGCACGGTGGGAGTCTCTTCTCCAAGACATTCGAGACTGCAAAAATCTCGCCGCCCCTGTTAGGTCTCCATTTTGTGTTCTTTTGCGATTTCTTGTCTTGAATGAACATTGTGCATTTTTTTATTTGACGTCTTCTTCTTGTTGGGGGTTGGGGACTTTTGTTCCTTAGATCAGATTACCGAGGGCTTTTGCGACGTTGATTTCTAAAACATTTGCTGCGATTCTTCTTCCCCAACACGCTCCTCAATTTTCGGAACTCAAGTAAGTGTTTTTCTATTCGTTTTAATGTCACTACTTCCTTCCTTGTCTTTTCTCTGGTATGGTTAAATTAGGTCTGTACCGTAGACCCTATATTGGAGAATGTAGTTGTGAGAAATGGAGACCCTAAAATTAGAAACATTGTCTTCATCTTCTCATCTTCCCATTTTGGAGATTTTAAGATCTATACCGTAGACCCTGAAATTGGAAACGTTGATAGAGGTTCAAATTCAGCTGACACGTGAAACTTCATTAAGACTTGAAATTAGATGATCATATTTGTGGGAATTGCCATCCAAATTGCTTGGTCTGAATACAGTTGACTAACTGGTGCATTGCATTGAGTGAGATGCATTTGTTTGACACAAAAAAGACAGAGAACATTATGCTGTGTATACTTGTCTTCACATCGAAATGTCATCTGTCCATTGTTTATGTTATTAATTTTACTTTTGGTAATATGTGAAGTTAATTGTTTGATTGTGTAGTGATTCAATAAACTAAATGAATAAAGTTGTTTTTCACTCTGAAATCTATGGTGCAATTGCAAAACTAAGCATTTACTAGTTCTTTTTAGGTAAGGAATAAAACAATAACAAACAAGAGTTTCACTTTTCTTTTCATCTAAGCAGACTAAAACATTGTTCCTGATCAAAATTTTCATCTGACTACTCTTACCTACCAAACGACTCTGAGCTTTCAAGCACCAAATCGTCAGCCAATGCGTTCTTCCGGGAAATGAAATTAGAGTTCCTAATAGGAACGACCCCAGCCATAAAAGTAAGCAAAATACTTGTCATCAGAAGCAACTGATCGCTAATAGAAACCCAATCAGAAGCTGAAGCACCATCAATGTCCACTAGCGATCCCAAACAAGGACTTGCACCATGGTTTTTCCGAGCAGAGAACTGGACAAGTTTGTAACTTGTGCAAAAATGCTTTCTGCACGCAGAAACAAGCAAGAGAAATCAATTACACGTCAAGATAGAAACAAGGTATAACTTCAACATGTCACTCCCCAGTTTTAAAGCAGCAAAATAAGAAGGCTAGCAAATAAGAGCAGACCGAGATTGAGGCCTAAAATTTAAGATCGGGAAGATACAGCGTCTATCTTTCACATAGCTTCTCCACACAGGAGGCTTTAAGCAGGAGGAGGACGTTGAAGTCGCCATTTCTAAACAAGAGCGTCAATGTCCCTTCGATCAAGACATTGCCACACCCCAACTTTTCAGGTTCAAGTCATTTCTCAACAAAAAATTAGGGTTAGGGTAAGTGGAATCGAATTAGCGGAAGAAGAGAAGTGTAGATAAAAGTGGGGATTGGATTGAATTGTGCGTATCAGGTTTGAAACAAAAATGATAATAAGAACAATAAAGGTCCAAATCAAAGTGGGGCTAAGTTTACGATGTAGTGAGAGGGATCAAGGCTACTAAATATTTCTTAAGCAAAAGCTTTCAAGTTGGGGATGGCGGCGCAGTTGACTAGCGTCGGGATCTCATCCTGAGTTTAGCCTTCCGTCACCCGCCTGATCAACCTTACCTTTAATTGTAATTTAGTTAAGAGATCTTTTATTAAAATACAAAATAAAGTCCAATATTTAAAATTAATAAAATTAAATATCACATCTCTATTATTTGAATATTAGAGTTCATAATATTAATCAATTGCAACTAAATTAATTTTAATTGATTCCACTGTTATCTTTAATTATAATTTAAATATTAATATTTTATTAAATTGCAGAATGAGCATTTGATTGTAACAACGACATGAGTACAGGTTACAGGATTCTCATACAATATTATAGTGTTTTATTCTCATACTCATAAATCTCGACCATCTATTTATACTAACTTTGCGTTTATTTATACAAGACTCACATAAATAAATAAATAAATTTATGGACAATAAAATAATATAAAATTAGACAGATGATCCAAACTCTGAAGATAGTAGCCAAAAAAAAGGATACGCAGACCGATGGTACCGAAGATACCGGTCGATATTAATTAGCATTAGCTGGTACTTATCAGGAGCAAATATGAAAATTTTCAAAATTGTAGAATAAATTTTTAATTCTAAAATATTTTTAAAATTACAATTCTAACTGTATTTTAATCATTGGCCGGAATCCCATCAAAAACTTTCTTGTTCCGTCAACCACCGCTAAGAATGAGATCTAAGTATCTGCTCGAACACGAATAACTGAGAACGCCAATAACTGGGGTCTTGCAGCAGAATCTTAATTCTTAACTAGTCTCCGTGGCAGACGCAGTAGTTTCATCAGAGCCTGATGTCGCTGCAGATGTAGTTGTATCGGTCCTTGATGATGAACCTGAGGTGGTATTAGAGGCTGCGGATGATTCTGTTTTACTAGATGTGGAAGTACGTTCCTGCGTATCCGTGGCATCCTTCGCTGCTTTCTGCTTGGCTTTCTTGGCTCTATCCAATACATCAGCCTGCATACACGTTGCTGGATCAAGCACAAGAAATCAAAACCTTAGAGGCTGAAAGTATGCAGCCCTCGGTAAATCAATTACTTCCTGGAATAAATACTTGGTGCTGTAATGTTTAAAAGATGTAACAAGATCAGAGTCCATTTTGGTAAATGGCTTGTGAAACCACAGATGCTGAAACTATGCAGCCCTCGATAAATCAATTCCTTCCAGGAATAAATACTTAGTGTTGTAATGTTTAAAAGACGCAACAAAATCGAAGTCCATTCTGATAAATGGCTTGTGTATCTCTTACATTTTCAAAATCAGACCTATTTATACACTGCAGCATAAATCCAACTAATGGGTGAAAGAGCTTAGTACGAGAGCTTCGCGTGCAAAAGCAAACATTTGAAGATTTGGTATTCAATGTTTGCCCATCCACTCTCACATAACTTCATTTCAATAAAAATACATATAGAAATTCTGGCAAGAGACTCTTGAGTTCAACTTGGAAGATAACAACATATTACAACACCGATATTCAGTAAAACAAAGGCAACAATTAGATCATAACAACCTAAAATCACGTAAAAGGATCCATGAAAATTGGTAAGTCCCATTTGATAGCATAGGTTGGAAGCATTAACCAACTTTGAAACTAGTTACAGTTAAATCAGTTTTGAGAGAGTGGGCTGGTACCTTTACTCTAATGAACAAAATACTTCAAAGAACTCATCTTTTCCAACGAAATAACAGCAAAAATTCCAGGCAACATACATTCAGCGAATTTACCCAATGTAGGTTCTACCATGTTTCAACTACCTGAAACTCCTGTATCTGTTTTTGTTGCTCAGATTGCAACCTGCCAACTGTACTCAAAAGCTCCCCCATTGCAGATTCAATTCGCTCATTAAGTGCTTCTGCTAAAGCCTTACCCAAGAAAAATGCATCGAGAATGTTTTTGCTATCACTATCACCTGTAAAATGGATCATCTCACAGGTTTAGATGAAATTATAAAATGCAGTCAAGTATACAAGGAGGAAGTTATGGTAAAGATGGCCCTTCAACATCTGATAAAGAGAATACATGTGTTGTCTCATTTCCGAAGATGGTTCATATCCCCTTTATCTCACTTGTTTTCTGTCACTTTATTGACGTCCAGAAGTGATAGAACTCTAGTCTTGAAATACTAGAGTTTTATCTATATTATTTCTATATAGCTGTCGAAACCTAGTGTTTCTCCCTAACCAGAGCAGATTTGCTCCTCAGAAGGTATGAATCCTTCTGTCACTCTCTTCTCTTAATTTTCTGCCTATCCTCCCTCTTTCCTCTATCCTCCTTTTTATCCCCTCAGCCCCTTAGTACATTCTCAGCCCCTTAGTACATTCGGTTATTCTAACTACTTAGCCATCTCAGCTGATAACCAAATTCCCTCCTATCCCCTGTCCTTCCTTCTAGAACAAATCTCTCTCTCTCCCCCGTAGATCCTAACAAGAAGATTATACAAAAATGATTTCAAATACTCCATAGGCCCATAAATTCCTAGGTGGCTTAAGTTCACCTCAATTGGCAAGCTTTTAATGTAGATCAATAAGTTCGAGGATTTGATTCTGTATCTTCCCACAAAATTCAATGTCATGAATTTGTCTGATTCAATTAGGATGCTTTTAAAAAGACCATATGTGCAACAAGGAATGGACACATTTTCCTCGTTGCCCAAAACAGGGGTCTGCTAATAAGAATGTAATCGGTATTCAGGGTTTTAGTTGGGAGGAATTTCTTGGATATGAAAGGGTTACCCCTTAAGTCTTATTAAGGTATACCGTTGTCTATTATAGATAAAACCAAAACATTAGTCTTATTAAGGTATACCGTTGTCTATTATAGATAAAACCAAAACATCCCAGCAAATTCTGATCAATGAATAACAGTCTATGAATAGACTTTCACCTTCAAATCTCATTCAAATCGCAAGTTCACAATGTCTTTTGGTCAATCTTATCGAGCCAAAATTTCAGTTGTAAGAAACTAAACATGTACAAAGTTGCATCTTAGCATAAACCAATAAATTCCAAGAAAGAACAGATCTCAATGTCTAAAATGTTCCATTACCAAACAAACGAAGGACCTTTCATGGAATCCACAAGATATATAATGTAACGTTTAAATGTGGCTAGCCATCAACCACAAAAGGAAACAAATTAAAAAAGAGGGACGAAATACCCATACCAGAACTGGAGTCACCGGTGCTGCTTCTTACAATGGGTCTATAAAAATCTTTCTTTAGTGTTCCAGTCCTAAGACCTAGTTTGTTTCTGAGCTCCTTGTCCAACAGAAACGAGGTACGAGGTTTAACCGAGGCAAGCGAATTGCTGTAACTGTTGGTTTTAGCTTCGGTTGGGATCTTGGATTGAAGAGAGTAGAAGCTGGAATATGGGGAAACAGAAACTCGGCTCATGTTGAAGATTTTCTCGCTCAGTTTTCCAGGATTGTCGTCTACGCAGTCCCTTGTATAAAACAAAAGTTGGGATATGTGGAGATCTAATTGCCTTATTGTTCGGGTTCGGACCTACCCAAGCTGTCCGCCGCTAGAGGTGAATCAATCACTCAAATATACTTTTTTGAGCATAGAAGGTATCACGAAGGCATGACCAATAATCCCAATTCAGGAAGGCCTGAAGACAACATGTAATGTCGTTCGTAACTGTCTATTTGATTAGCGTCTTTAACATGTAAAAAAGAGATGAAACAGAACAAACGGAATAAAACAAGAATTAAAAATAGTGAAATGTTTGATTACGGTAGACAAAATAGAGAAAATTGTCTTCATTCTGAGGACAAAATTATATTTGATTGCAGGGAACAGAACAATACCTTATGCCATGCACAGATCAGTGGAATAGCTACTCTATTATTCATGTATTTATGATAAATATTTATTTATCGGGTTAGAAAATAAAATATAGAATAACTAATATAGTAATATCATGTTTAATTATTCATGCACTTTGATAAATAATTAAAAATATCTCTCTCTATCTTTACCCATTTCGCAGCAACCTTTCTTCCTTATATTATTATTATTATTATTATTATTATTATTATTATTGTTGTTGTTGTTGTTGTTGTTGTTGTTGTTGTTGTTAGTTTTCTTCTTTTGTTCTTCTTCTTCTTATTATTATAAGAAAATTAATAATAATAATAAAATAACAAGATTAATAAAATAATAATAATAGTAATAGTAGTAGTAGTAATAGTAGTAGTAGTAGACTAATAGTAGTAATAATAATAATAATATAGTTAGTGAAGACTATAATGGATATTTGATCTTTTGTTAGTTATTTTTTGTCATTCTAAATTTATGTTTTCAAATCAAACATTAACATATATCATCATTAGAAATTCTTAGGAATAAACCAAACTAAGTAATACATATTTCATTCTATTCTTTGTCTATTATATTCCTAAGAATGATCATTCTATTCCTTATTTATTCCAACAAAAACATTATTAGTGTATTATGTGATATGATACGAGGCTTTGGTATTGAATTAGGTGGGTGAGCATGATTTCTTGGGTTTCCTCAGGGAAGTACACGGCGGAAATATGACCTTTGTCTATTAACCCTCACAAGGTTAACGCTTCTTCCTCTAAACCACTCACTGGCTGAAGACTTCGACTCACCAAAGTCGGATTGGAAGTGTGTATCACTACGTAATGCTCCATTATCGGAGACTAACACCCTCAACGCCTCACTTGGCAACACGGACTTATCGCTCACGCTTAGAACCCTACTTCACTCACACACTCTTACTCTTTATTCCCCATTTGCTTCTGACTCAAGGCAGCGGAAATTTAGAAGCTAACAGTGTTATAGACTGTCATAGATGTTCTGATACACAAGATCCTTTTACAAGGCAAGTGTAGAGCATACTAATCTCTGCAATCTTCTCACTCAAGGAAAGGGATTAAAAAAAGAGACACTATTTTTGTGAAGAAAACTTCTTCATTTTTTCATATATCACTCAAATGAAAATGCATACAAAAACCTATATCCAACTATATCTTACAAACTAAGACGAGGCTTGCTTAAATAAGCAAAGCGAAGGACATAATTGTAAACTAGTCCTAGAGACATAATTATTACAACTTTAGAAAAAGTAGACCTAACCTTATCCTAAAGGAATCTACTTTACAACTTTCACCGAAAGTAAACAACTTTAACAAAAGTAAACAGTGTTAAAGGTACAACTTTACAAAAAGGTAAAAAGAAAGATGATAGGATGGAATCTTCATGATGGTGAAGTGACTTGTGGGACCCATCTATCATCATAGTTGTTGTCTCATTACCTACTTTACAGATGTAAAGTAAGGTCTTCATCGTCTGTCAAATCCATGTCTCTATCAATTTGTTCAATGAGATCATGGATATTAGTTTCTGCCCATTCAATGGGCCGGTAGGATGCCGATTGTCGATGGACTTTGAATTTCAAAGAGTGGGCTTGGATCCACGGAGACCGGTAGACGGATTAGGAATTGAATCGCCGTAAATGCTAATACAATTGTGATGAAAAGAAGTCCATTCATTTACAGGTGGGACACGAAGAGGTCTTTGAAAAGCTGAATCTTCAAAATAAGGTCCTTGTGACGTGCAGATAGAAGAAAGATCACCAGGATTCGATTATATTGGTCAAGCAATTCATACAATTCAAGAGTGACTTGCTCTTCTTCTTCGCACCGCTTAAGATCGACACGCCATTTTGGCGGTGGTGATAGTACACATCATGTTACGATCGATATGCAAGAGGGACGATGTAACAAATACAACACATAAGTGTTGGTATCGTAAAGGTTGCATTCCATAGGCGATGTTGAGATAACGAAAATACATCTCTATACGCCATTTCGGAAGAGGTTTGGAACCATTCTAGGAATGTCCATAGAAGAGAACCGTAATTGGTAGGATCTGCTAAATGTCGATACTGATGTCTTTGGAGAGAGAGCGATTATGCAGTAAACAATGCACTAAGTGACCAGAGATGCCATAAAACATTCTCGTCCATTGAATCATAGATAAAATAGATATACTTATAAGGTGTAAGCATATCAAAATGACTTGGCTTGGCAATGATATCATTGGAGGAGAATTTGATGCATGTAGAAGAAAACACTGGTAAAGAATAGAGAAAGACTAGTGACGATGATAATGTCACGAGAAAACCATGGTGGAAAGTCTTTCTTGTAACGAGCAAACCTGGAAACTCCATTAACCGAAAAGAGGAATAGGAGTTTCAAAGATGAAGAAACAAACAAGAGTGGCTTTGTAGGTCTAGAGAGATAATTTGCAAGGATATTGTGGTGACCTTTTAGGTGTCGGACTTCAAATTTATAGGTAGAGAACCACTCTTGCCAACAGTAGTATTTGATTTAGGAATCTTTTTCCTACCGCCGAAGAATCTTGGGAAAGATTTGTTATCCATCTCAATGATAAAGTGGTAAGGAGTGAGATGAATAGAAAACTTTTCGATACCTCTTTTTACCGCAAGAATCTCTTTGTAAGAGATATGATAGTGGCTTTCGGCTGAAGTGAAAGCTCCACTAGCATGTCCACAATAATATCGTTTATCATTGAGTTCTTCGATGAGTATAGCTCCCCAATGGGTATTACTGGCATCTGTCTGAAGGACACGTTGTCCATTATCAGGAATCTTTAAGGGTGGAGGATCCTGACTGATTTGCTTAAGATGCTGAACAGCTGTAGTTTGTTCTTTTCCCCATGAAGGTGGATTCTTACGTAAGAGCTTAGATAAGCTAGAAGTATAGGCTGCCACATGTGGAATAAAATCTCGAATGTAATTAACAATTCCAAGAAATTGTTGTATCTGTTTTACCGTGAGATTTTGATCTGGAAATTGCAATAACTCTTTTGCAATATGTGGGCTTGGCTGGTAGAATCCATCTTTGAATTGCATCCCAAGGAATTCTATTTCCTTCGTACCAATTACACTCTTAGATGCTGAGAGCATAATACCATATCACGCATGTAAGGTCCAAAAATCTTTGGAGTAAGGCCTGATGTTCCTCATGGGTATTTGAGAACAGTAGAATGTCATCAATGTAGATCAATGCACTGTTGAGGATAGGCTCATAAATTTTCGTAATGGACTTCAAAGCGTTGATGGTGCAACCTTTAATCCAAAAGGCATCACACCCATTGGTACTTGTCTTTGTGGAATGCGAATCGCGATCTTGTATCGTTCCGTGAAATTGAATACCCAATTGCCAAAATCCTGCTTTCAGGTCAAACTTTGAAAATATGCAAGCTTCCTTAAGGAATAGTACCTGTGTACTAATTTTAGGCAATGGAAACTAATCATCTTGCAGGAACGCATTCAGTGGTTTGTAGTCTATCACTAGACGTTTCTTTCCACGTTTCTGTTCTGAACGCTTGTTGACATAGAACGCTTGACAAGCCCAATCCGACTTTGTGGGCTCGATTAAGCCTTGCTGCAATAGTACAACACACTCATCTTGTGCGAGCTTTAGATCATCAGGGTTCATCCCTGGATGTGTGGCTTTAGTAGGATTGATATCCTCATTCTTCTTGAATGGCAGACTTATAAAGAAGTCTGAGTTCTTCCATAGAGGATTATCATGAGTAAACTGCGCATGAGACTCTGGACAGTAGCTCAACAGCTTTATCTCGTAGTCCAAAGTGTAACATGTAGGAACTCGTGTCGCTTCAAACACGCTTTTAATGTCGATGTAAGGACTCGTAAGGTTTCGATACCGAGGCCCGTGGGTAATATCTCTAGATGTTTGGCTTTGCAGTAAACATCCATCCCAATTAAGACATCTGGGCCTGGTAGTTTGCTTCCAAGTACTTTGGTCCAAACTGTACACTGAGGAAAGAAGCGAATGCCAATTCTGTTTCTTGTACGTAACCCAATTTTAAAAGTGTTCCCATCAGCTGCAGTGAAATATTCATCATGTGATTGCCATGCTTCTGCTGGTAGGATGTTGGGCTTAATGATCATACGACTAGAACCTGTATCCATGAATCCAATAGCCTTAATGGGCCGATCATATTTATCCTGTTGGAAGATCTGGATCTGGACATATGGTCGTTTGATATCTGGTATATGATCAAGTTTTAGACAACTTTGTTGCATCATCATAAGAGAATCTTCATCTGATGAAGGAGATGAATCCTGAGATTCTTCTTCTGATGTAGACACAGTAACAGCAAATTGTGTTTCACCGTCCTCACTCGATTGCTCTTCGAGTACTTCCTCAAGGTTGTTATGAGGATGAATAGGAAACAGTTTTTCAATCTTCTCCAAGAACTTGGCATCTTTCTTGGTTGCCTTAGGACATTTATTAGCTAAATGCTCCTTGCTTCCACAAACAAAACATCTAAGTCTCCCTTTCTGGCGATGGGACGACTTCTTGAAGAACCTCATACGTCTGTACTTGTTCATCTGGTTCTTCCTTTTAGAGTTTTGCTTCCAAGGCTGGTTGCCTTCCTTCCTGGGGAACTTCTTCTTATGTCTCCTTTCATAATAGACTTGAGATTGATGAGCTTTCTTGCTGCTATGACATTTACAAGTCTTTTCATCTTTACACTTGATTTGGAGATAAGGCTTCTTGCAAGCTTGTTTCAGAACTGGACCTCCTTTGAGGATATTCTTGAACAAAGTATGCTGATCACATAATTTGTCAAGAGAAGCTATAGCAAGCTGATAGATCTCACCAAGAGAAATTGTAGCCATGTCACGTTGTAAAGATGCTATGGTCCTTTGCAGTTCTGGTTGTATTTCATCTGGAAGGGATGATATAAATGTATAACGCAAGTTAATATCATTCCATCTATTCAAAAGATAATACCTTTCCGTCATTCTTTTGTAATGCTTCTGTAGATTACGCTTATCAAGAGAACAACATTTCATCTTGAAATATTCCTGACGGATCTGTTTATCAATCAACTGGAAGTCACCAATAAATTCTTTGTGAATCACACCAAGTAGTGCTCCAGCTGTAGTAACTTGGATATACTGAAGACGTTGATACTCACTAACACTTTGCCACCATTCTCGCAAAGTACCAGTAAATCTGGATGTAAATTCAAAAAAAATATCCTGAAGAGGATGATTAGGTCTGGTCATCTGTAGATCAATCCATGCACCGAACTCATGCAATCTATCTCGCCATTTCTTTGGAGGTAGATCATCAAATGTAAACCATGGTCCTGAAGTAGGCTTGGTTGTGTGCGGATGAGCTGTATGAGTTGCATCAGCCGTTGACTCTTAAGGTGCTTTTACAGTCTCGAAGGTTCAAGATCCGGTGGATTCAAATTTCACCGATTTCGGTTCAACTTCAGATATTGAGGCATAGTCATGTAACATTGGATAGTTCCGAAAGATCGCTAGGTTTGCCGATTTAATCGATGATGGTGAAACATCTGGTTCATATGATGACTCTGAAGATGGTTGTTCTTCTGACGCGATGATTTTTTGCTCATCTGAACAACTAGATGGTGTTGCAGATAATTCAGATATGTTACTTTCCGAATCAGTTCTATCCACATTAGAACCGGAAGATTCTGCAAGAGGTGAAGAACTAGATAGTTACGGCGAGGCTTTAGTACCTCTGAAGTCGAGTAGCTATATACTCATGCGCTTAGCTTTATCCTTCCCAAGAGAAGTTATGGAAGGTTGAGCTAGTCTTTGGTGGTGGAGATTACGGAGGAGTTTGAATCATTAGAGGTTTTCTCCACTGTTCTTCAGTTGGTTCAAAAGGTCGATGTGAAGTAGATGCTTCATAAACCTTTGAAGAATGATCAGACACTCTATGCTTATGCACACGATCAGATGTAGGCTTTGACTTTGATCGTCGAGGTTTTTCTGAGTAGTCGAGGATGAACATCTTGTCTAATCAAAGGTAATTGAATTTAAAAACCTTTGAGTAGTCGACTTCTTCGGATATCGTTGATCTGCGGTGAGGATATGATGGTGTGTAGAGTGAGAACTCACGAAGACATAGAGCCATATATCTGCTTTGAGATTGAGAAGCATGCATATCTGCTTCCATTTGTTATCTGATCCTTTGTATCTCTTGTATCTTTCTTACTTTCAAGTCAAAATCGCCCAATGTGGCGAGCTGCGATGTATTATTTAAGTTGACATCCAGTGTTGGATCAAGGCTTTATAAGATCAATACATCTTGACTACTAATAGGCCTCGTGTTAAAGAAATCATCCGTAGTTCCAAATTGGAACAAGGTGGTCTCGCATCTACAACAAAGCAGTAACAATACGTAAAGTCGAGATACTAAAGGAGCCGATCTCTTCGAGAGAAACAGTCATACACATCTTCACGTTGAGCAATACGCCTTGTTCTTACCTTACATGGAAGAAAGGGAATACCGCGATACCAGATCTCTCTAGACACTACCTACACAACGCATCAAAATGCTTTGATTGGTACCTGTCGACAACTCTGACAAAGGGAGTGTGATATCGACCATAGCACCGATTTCAACATCAGTTGATGATCCTACTCTATCCGAACGCTAAAGTTCAGATCCGCATCACCGTGCGTATCAAGATCCAATACCATCATGGCTACTCTTCATCATCGATGATCTATCGCTTTCGTAATCACGCGTTGACGCCAACTTTCCCAACTCTACTTTGATGCATTATACATGATCACGATACTCTAAATAATCGCATAACTATCCTTCGATAATCAAGAAGCTATCAAAGACAGAGTTTGAAAAGATCATGCCTACGTAATGGATTACCAACTACCGTAAGGTATTCCACGCTACCATAGACATTCTTTTCATACGACAACTCCTCCGATTCGAGGACACCGATGATGGTTCAAGAAAGTCCATCTATACTAGACCTTGCATTTACACGCCTGGGTCCTTCACATCGATCTATCTTGATGATCCAGCCTATAGATCCTCAAGATCTAGCGATCTATCTCACGGGGCTCAAAGTGTGAAAATCCAGCCCGATTCTCACATACGAAGGAAAAGACGGTCCTCCCATCCATTATTTCAAGCCTCAATGGAGATCCCGCCTATGTAAGTCATCATCGTGACATTTTGTATGGGATGTCGCACCCATCAATGTGCGAATCCAGATTGTGAGATCTGTCTCAATCCAGAGTCAGACTCAGACGACGATGATCCTAGATATCATCGGAGAAGGAAGAAGAAATCCAAGCCCAAACCTTAGTGCTTGCCTTCTCGTGATACAGATTCAGATCCAGACGATCATAATGGTCTATTCACAGTACCATCTAGACCAAAGTCTTCTACTATGAAGATGCTCGTCGCCACTTATCGTAAGTCGATCCGCATGCATTCACCGTGGATTGTGCAGATCTATGTTGCAAACAGTTAAGCCTGCAATTCCTATTCAACCTCCTACTCCTCAACCTTGCATGATGGTTCTATCAGATGAGGATAACTTTCCTCGACTTTCAAGGAGTACTGATGATTCACAGCGGGTTATTTCCAACCCTTATATCAGAGCGTCAGGAATTACATCACAAGGTAATCTGATCTCAAATCCTAGTGATGAAGTTCTTAATCTGCAAACTTCAATGTAGAGACGTAACAAAGTTCTCAAAAGAATAGATTCCAAGTCGATGGAATCAAACAAAGAAAATATCGCACACATAAACAAGTCAATACTGCATGAATGATTCGTAAGATGTATCGATCTTATAAAGCCTCGATCCAACACTTGGATGCTGAACTTAAACAATACATCGCAGCCGTCACATCGGGCCGATTTTGACTTGAAAGTAAGAAAGATACAAGAGATACAAAGGATCAGACAACAAATGGAAGCGCATATGCATGCTTCTCAATCTCAACAGATATATGGCTCTATGTCTTCGATTTCTACTCTACGTACCATCATATCCTCACCACAGATCAACGATATCCAGAAGAAACCGACTACTCAAAGGTTTTTAAATTCAATTACCCTTTGATTAGACAAGATGTTCATCCTCGCACTACTCAGAAAAACCTCGACGCATCAAAGTCAAAGCCTACATCCGATCGCAGTATAAGCATGAGTGTCTGATCATTTTTCCGATCATTTTCAAAGGTTCATGAAGCATCTACTACATCGACTGCTGAACCAATCAAGAACAAAGTGAGAAACCTTAAGGATTCAAACTCCTCCGTAATCTCCACCACCAAAGACCAGCCAGAGAAAATCCTGGAGGTACATCACATGTACCGACAGCCGAAAACAAAATTTTTGTTCCCGGACCTTCCCGAACCTGTGATCCGTATCCGTATGAAGACATCAACCTAAATAGCCAAAAGAGACTATCTCTAAAGGTGATCCACGCAGAGATCGAAAATCTAACCGAGTCAAACCCTTTGACCCGGAATAGCTGTAATGATTAAAGCCTGCCAGAGACTACTGTCTCCGAGAGCTTGGATCAACGTTGATGGAGAAGAAAAGCTTGAGGAGAAAGCCTCGATGAAGATGAAGAAGAGAGAAAACACTTTTCCTTAGGTTTTCATAAAACCTTCTCATCTTTGCAATCCACGATGATCTTCTTCACCAAAACCAAAGAAAACTCTTTTTCTTTCTAGCTTATTCCATAAGCTACCATCATCACTTCTACATCTTCATTTTTTGTCTTTTGTAACTAAATGAATATGATGACTAAGCTTCCAAAAGAAGCTTCCATACTTCTCCTCCTCCCATCCACGTGATAAGATATATATATATATATTAATTAATTAATTACTTAATTAATTAACATATATATAATTAGTAAGAGGTCCACCAAATCGGGCTCTGGCCCCACGGCTTACGGGCCCCTGTCATAAATAGCCCCTAAACCTTTCTTAGCAATATCGATGTCGCGATCTCATCGACATATCCCAATCCCATTGGGATCCATTTAATCCTAATGCTTCCATAATTGAACTCGTCCAATTACTATTTTACTGCATTCTCTAAACACTCTTAAGCGCATGACCCTTTAGGTTCCCTGCATGTTGGCCACTTAGATTAACAATTAATCCGAGCAAGTCATGAGCGGTATCTAGCAACACATCACGACCCCAATCGACCGGAAAGTAATCGGCTTGATGTATTCATCACGAACCGCATCACAAACCTTCCATGTATAATTACGCGCAATTCGCCCTTTCACCATCCTATACCCCACTTGGTTATGAGTATGGTCAAAGTGTCAACTCTCACTAGACCGAGTCTAGCCTAAGTGATAACAGATTCGCCCTAGGACTCATTACTCTATATGTCCATGAAGACACTCTTCATGACATATTCACTCCGCCGAGATTTCGAGTAATGATCCCGACAAAAAGCCATGGTATCTCCTCCGCTAATCCGTAAGGTGAACTTTATCGCTACTCAATTATCTTCAATACCTCAAGTCTGCACTCCAAGCACCAATTCTATGAGTTACCTCCGAAGGCAACAAGGAATGGAGTCAAAGACGTGATCAAGATTCAAGATATCCTCGAGTATCTCAAGTCCAAGGATACTGCACCATTGCTATGATGAGATTATCACCGACACTTAGATAAGATATCCATGTGATGATCTCATGGCAGTCATCCAATGAACTTACTACCGCTAGTAAGCATCCACATGTCAATTCTAAATATCTCATATTTACAGCTTCGAGATCCACTACTTGATCCAATCAAGGAATATGACATGTGTTATTCTATCCGGATTAATGATGTCCAGCCTCATTAATCCTATGACTAGGAGAATTTAGATATCGACATAATTGCACATGATAGGAATCTCGTGAGTATGATCACATCATAATTTCCTTCATGCTATGTCATATATCATGGACTTCATTAATCTGATTAAAGATCCAATCAATTCATAAACAATGTTCATGAACATCAAATTAATGAATTATGCCTTTCTTTATTTATTCATTCACCGCATACGATCGTGAATAAACGCTACAAGGGATTGCCTTTAGGCACAAATAAACAAGATCAGCCCTTGAATAAGTTGACTTATGCAATGTACAAGTCGACTTATCGGCATTTTCAAGAACAAGTCGACTTATCAAGAGTACAAGTCGACTTGTACTTACAAATCTCCCACTGACCTAAAGCCAATCGCCTTTAGTATCCAATACCATAAGCGAGTCCACGAGAATCACAATTCTCCCGTGACAATGGCTTTGTCAACTTAACAAAGAACACTTTGCTCGTGGAATTCTATCTATCAAGATATCATCTTGACTAATGATCTCCGAATCGGCGGAGTACGAAGTTCGGATCGTCGATGAGACTCGGTTCCTTTGTCACAAGACTAGCCCCATTGTATCACAATACAATCCTATGGGCCCATCACAGCCTAGGGACCGATCAAGTTCAAGAATGAACTTCGATCTAAACCGCCTTCACAAGATCTCATGCGATAGGTATTCTCGCTTCTTGTGGAATCAGCAGCCCTCTCTTGTTTGAACTTTTCCAACTCGACCGCCACGCTATTCAAAGGTGAATGTATATAACTTGATTGTGATTCGTAATCATCCTTATCGATTAAATACCGCATCTTAATGCCCGCCATTAGAGATTTCCATCTCCAAACATCAAGAAAACATCCTTAGTGCTTCCCAAGTACTTGAGGATATTCTCGACAACCACCCAAAGGACCTCACCAGATCCGATTGGTATCGCCGTAATATTTAGAGCATACGATACATCGGGCCTCGTATATAGCATTGTTCCATGCTAAATCTCTTTAGCATCTCATCTATGTATTTATGCTTCAGAAAGACCAAGCAACCTTTGATTTATCTCTATAAATCTATATCCCTAGGATATAAGTTGCTTCAACAAGGTCTTTCATCGCAAATTGATTGGACAACCAAATTTTAACCGACAAAAGATAGAGACATCGCTTCCTAGTAATAAGATGTCATCTACATACAACACAAGGAATACGATTGCGTTCCCATTAACCTTCTTATATTACATAATGATCATCCGGATTTTGGAGAAATCAAACTTTGATTGACTCATCAAACGGATAATCCAACTCCTGGATGCTTGCTTCAATCCATACATGGATTTCTGCTTGCATACCTTTTCGCCATCGATGGAAGTGAAGCCCTCAGTTGTCATACACATCCTGTAGATTTCCTCTCAAGAAAGTCGCCTTCACATCCATTTGCCATATCTCATAATCATAATGAGCGCAATGGCTAGAGTATCTGAATGGATTTAAGCATTGCCACGGGTCAAGGTTTCGCCATAGTCAACTCCTTGTCTTTGACGATATCCTTCGGCCATTAGCCTCGCTTCATAGGTAATCGATTACCATCCATGTTGGTTTTCTTCTAAACCTCTTTGCACCTCGTGGGTTTTATCCTTCAGTGTAACAACCAAAGTCCATATTTGGTTTATGTACATGGAATCCATTTCGACTTTCATGGCACAAAGCCATTTTTCGCATCAACTTTCGTAACCTCTTCATAGTAGTAGGCTCATCATCTCGTATTTAGTAATACGTCATTCGCTCCTTACGAAATTCATATCTCTCGAACAAAGGCGATCCTACTTAACCTACGTAAATTGTGTGTAATAGAAGGTTGAATCTGCTACCTCATCTACATGAGTTACAGCTTCAAGTTCAGCAGTTGATCTGGTTTGTTCGAGCATCTTGAACTTCTCCAAGTTCAACTTTGCTCCCACCGCCTTCTTGTAAAAGAAACTATTTCTTTAAGAAAACAGCAAGCTTTCAAACAAACAACTTTTGTTCCTCAAAGAAGGTAGAATTGATATTCCATTTAACAAACACTTGTCGCCTTTGCATCGTTAATCTGACCGTGTCCGCTTCACAAAGCAGGACAACCCCAAACTTTCAGCTAAGAAAGATAGGGTTTTCGCTAGTCCATATTCCATATGGAGTAACCACAACCGCCCCAACGGAACTCGCTTAGCAAGTAAACAAATGCCTCAAGCGATATTCCCAAAACTGCAGTAAACCTATCATCAATCGCACTAAGTCTAACAAGGTTCGATTCTTTCACCACACCATTGTGTCATGGGTGTAAGGTGGAGTATATCGAGATAAAATCTCATTATCTCGAGATAATCAAAACTATTGGTCTAAGCATTTTCCACCACGATCGATCGTAATGTATTCATACTTTTACCAAGTTAGTTTTCTACTTCATTTCAATTATTTGAAAGTTTCAACGCTTCAGATTTGTATCTCATCGACATGTACCTATATCGTGAATAATCACCGATAAAAGTAATGAAGTAAAAACAACCACTTCTGGCATGGATGGACATCGGACCACATACATCCGAATGTATTAGGTTTAATATTTCATTCACTAGTTCACCCTTTCCTTTAAAGGTTAACTTAGTCATCTTGCCTAATAAACAAGATTCGCACGTGTCATATGATTCATAATCAAATGACCCTAAACATCCACTCTTATGGAGCTTAGCGATGCGTGTCTCATTTATATGGCCGTCGACAATGCCATAAGTAAGTTGATTTTAAATTATCTCATTTATGTCTTTTCGCCATTGACATTCATAATTGATATGACATATCTAATATGTCATTTCTATTGCATAATGTACCAAGAGCATGTAGCATTCCATTCTAACTAATAGAACAAACCATTGCTACTAAAAGTCCAATGGAAACCAAATCTAATTAAACATGAAACATACAATATGTTCTTTGTTTAAAACAGTACAAAATGATAATCATCCAATTTGAATATAAGCTCACCAGGAGTGACAAGACATAAATGCTTACGGCTAATGTAGCAACCTGTCGCATTACACCGCATCTAAAGTCCGCCTCCTTTATGAGCTTTCACCGTCCCCGAGGCCCCGTGATATCATTTCATATGTATGAGCCACATCCGTATCAAATACCGATATGTTTGGATCAGAATAATATTAACCTCAATGACAAACATATTTGAAGAAGTAGAGGCATCCGATGCCTTCTTCGCTTCAAGGACCTGATAGATTTTACAGCCATTTCTAGTGGCTAGACTTGCCACAATGAAAGCAAAACTTTTGGGGCGCTTTGGTTTTTCCTCGATGACACTTCCTTTGGTTTCTTGGCCTTTTCTTCTTTGAACTAGAAGAAGAAGCATCCACCATTAGCACTTGCTATCTATCTTGATAGCTCGTCACAATGTCATGAGCAGATTGATCACCAGTATTGTTGTGGATATTTGGTTTATCCGATAGTTTATCACAAACCGTGAATAACCATCGACAATCCAACCGTAATTAAGTCTCTACTTAACTCATAATCCATTACAAATCCTAAGGCGCCAATCTCTCAATATAGCTATTCATCTTCGTGGCATACCGCATGCAAGAAATATCCCTCGAGCCATCTTTGTGATGAAGAGAAGCCTCGAGGTCTCGAACCTTTCGTATCGAAGCTTACTCATCAAACAGCTTCCCTAAGATGAGATACTATAACGTGAGCATCCATGGAATCGCGTCGCTTCGCAGCCCGTGACATCGAGACAAGCATAATGCAAGTATCCATATCATCGTCCTTAGATGCTTACGATATGCTTTCGATCCTTATCGAAGCATCGATAAGAAAGATCCGGAAGGGAACATCTAAGACGATCCTTCCTCGATCCGAGAACAATTTCGATTCCTTAGCCAATCAAGAAAATCGGTCCGTAATAGAGAGCATATATTCACACCGAAAGACTTCTTCAATAAACCTAAACGCGATAGAGAGAAAGAATGATGAATAGAAATGCCTCGCATGATCATAAGGACTTGCATGACATGCATATGGCTCCCACTAGTTTCCTAGAATCCATAACCCTCTTTACTTAATCCAGAAACAAAGTGACATAATGTCCTAGTGGGTCGATATCCGACATTGCTAAGAGTGACCTCGAGTTTGCTCAACAAGCCACAACTTAGGTCAATCGGTAGGTATCGGTCATACCAATTGTATCATCGACAACCGACATCGAGAATGACCTTGATTTTTCCAACAAGCCACCTTATGTCTCGGAGGTATCGATATACCAATTACATCTTAGACACAACTATCGCATCGCTGCTATCAACTTGTTGATGTGCACTTCATCAGTATCAACTTTCGATGCGCATACATCCGGTATGCTACCCACTTCGCCTCTGTCCACGCTGACCTTGAGGTTAGCTCAACAAATCAACGCTTCTAGGAAAACCGACCCATTAATCCGAAAATCTTATTTTCATGGTTTGAACATATTCAGATAGAGTGAGCTTGAGGTTAGCTCAACAACCCAACCCTATAAGAACTCCGTTCTACCATATTAATGGAAGGCGTTAGTTTTCATATACCGAGGAGGGATTTCGGTCTCTTGACTCCAAGCTTAAGGATTATAGTCACGAAGACTATATGGAATGATTTAGGTTTCATCAATCGTATTGAATCAACTTATAATCATCCATCATCCAACCTCGAAAGATGCCACAAGTCCACTTTCATCAAATGCAAGTCCACTTATGCTTCTCGCTTCATTACACAAGCTTCCACTTGTATGATACAAGTCCACTTATTTCACTGCCTGATGAACAAGCTTCCACTTATAAGGTACTACAAGTCCACTTTATATCGAGATCCCCAACAAGTCGATTTATTCTATCCACAAGTCCACTTATCCTAAAAATTTCAACAAGTCGACTTATTTCACATATAAGTCCACTTATTCAGGAATTTTGCTAAAATCTCTAATCGGCTAATTCCTCAATCAGTACAATTCCAATTCACAACACCTATATACCTAAGGTAATATCTGATAAATTTGATGCCTCAATGAACACTTCATTGAACTATGAATGCCTTAAATAGTCAAACTATATGAAAAGCTTCAAATGAGTCAAAACTCATTAATTTCAAACAATTTAGGAACACCCAAATTATCATCCTAAGCATCTCTAGCTAGCATATACATTATCAAATTTATTTCAGCACATGCCATAAAAAATATGACGGTCAAAACAAACAAGATAATGCAATATACTAACGAGACGCTAATGTGACCAATTCGGCATTCAAAAATTCTAGGATAAACAAATTCAAGCAATTCAGTTTGGAAATCATACTAAATCAAGATAACACATTTTTAATCACATTAAAAATGGTGAAAGGCATTGGAACTGAAAAAGCACACTCAATCAAGCCAAGCAAAACAGTCCCAACAATTTTCACCAAAACTGTCCAGTTCTGTACATTGCTTGAAATGATCAATGAAACAATTTCAATAAATTCTGAGAAAATTACATAGGTTACTAAATCTTCAGAACATGCTACATGAATTTTTTCAGGATTTTAGGCCATTAAAAACTCAGTCAACCTAAATAACAAAGCCGATTCAAAATCTGTGTTCATCAGCACAGCAATTCCCAACAGCATAGAATAAATTCGTGAATAAATATCCAATCACCTTGAAATCCAATTTTCATGCTCACCAGACATTCACCAACATCTTAGAGACATGTAGGTGAAGGAAAATCCAGAAAAGAGTTTTCTAGAATTTATTCTCGATTTTATACTACTGCCTGTTCCAGAATTGTTTCACAAAACAGCATCTGTAACCTTAGGGAATTAATTAGCAAAACTATATCAAATCAAATCGATAAATTCTGAAAATTCATAGACATATTCTCTAACATGTTATGAACAATCCTGGGCAGAAAAATTTCGAAAAATGTATCTCTATACAGAAACGAAATTTGGACAGTACACATGCATCAACATCAACAGCACTTAGGGTTTCTGATCTAGCTTAGGTTTTAGCTTCATACGGGATACCAGACGCTTTGATACCACTGTAGGAAAATCCCGGGAGGTACATCACATGTACCGGCAGTGTAAAACAAAAATTTTTGTTCCCGGGACCTTCCCGAACCCAGGATCCAGGTATCCGTATGAAGACATCAACCGAAATAGCCAAAAGAGACTATCTCTAAAGGTGATCCACGCAGAGATCAAAAAATCTAACCGAGTCAAACCCCTTTGACCCGGGAATAGCTAGAACAGATTAAAGCCTGCTAGAGCCTACCTCTGTCCTGGAGAGCTTGGATCAACGTTGATGGAGAAGAAAAAGCTTGGAGAAGAAAGCCTTGGATGAAGATGAAGAAGAGAAAACACTTTCCTTAGGTTTTCATAAAACCTTTCTCATCTTTGCAATCCACGATGATCTTCTTCACCAAAAACCAAAGAAAACTCTTTTCTTTCTAGCTTATTCCATAAGCTACGATCATCACTTCTACATCTTCATTTTTTGTCTTTTTGTAACTAAATGAATATGATGACTAAGCTTCCAAAAGAAGCTTCCATACTTCTCCTCCTCCCATCCACGTGACAAGCATATATATATATATATTAATTAATTAATTACTTAATTAATTAACATATATATAATTACTAAGAGGTCCAGTAAACCGGGCTCATTCCCTACTGCTTTAGTCGGGTCCCGGTCAAAATGTTTAAACCTTTCTTAGCAATATCGATGTCGCGATCTCATCGACATATCCCAATCCCATCGGGATCCATTTAATCCTAATGTTTCCATAATTGGAACTCGTCCAATTACTATTTTACGATTCTCCAAACACTCTTAAGCTGCAGACCCTTTAGGTTCCCTTGCATGTTGGCCACTTAGATTAACAATTAACTGAGCAAGTTATGAGCGTATCTAGAACACATCACACCCTAATTGACCGGAAAGTAATCGGTTTGATGTATTCATCACGAACCGTATCACAAACCTTTCCATGTACAATTACCGCAGCAATTCGCCCTTTCACCATCCTATACCCCACTTGGTTATGAGTATGGTCAAAGTGTCAACTCTCACTAGATCGAGTCTAGCCCAAGTGATAACAGATCTCATCCTAGACTCATTACTCTATATGTCCACGAAGACACTCTTCATGACATATTCACCCCGCCGAGATTTTCGAGTAATGATCCCGACAAGAGGCCATGGGTATCTCCTCCGCTAATCCGTATGGTGAACTTTATTGGCTACTCAATTATCTTCAATACCTTAAGCTCGCACTCCAAGCACCACCCTATGAGTTACCTCCGAAGGCAACAAGGAATGGAGTCAAAGAATGTGATCAAGATTCAAGATATCCTCGAGTACCTCAAGTCTAAGGATACTTGCACCATTGCTATGATGAGATTATCACCGACACTTAGATAAGATATCCATGTGATGATCTCATGGCAGTCATCCAATGAACTTACTACCGCTAGTAAGCATCCACATGTCAATTCTAAATATCTCATATTTACGCTTCGAGATCCACCGCTGATCCAATCAAGGAATATGACATGTGCTAGTCTATCCGGATTAATGATGTCCAGCCTCATTAATCCTATGACTAGGAGAATTTAGATACCGACATAATTGCACATGATAGAATCTCAGTGAGTATGATCACATCATAATTTCCTTTATGCTATGTCATATATCATGGACTTCATTAACTGATTAAAGATCCAATCAATTCATAAACAATGTTCATGAACATCAAATTAATGAATTATGCCTTTTCTTTATTTATTCATTCACCGATACGATCGTGAATAAAACGCTTAAAGGGATTGCCTTTAGGCACAAATAAACAAGATCGCCCTGAATAAGTAGACTTATGCAATGTACAAGTCGACTTATCGGTACTTTTCAAGAACAAGTCGACTTATCAATAGTACAAGTCGACTTGTACTTACAAGTTCAACCTTCCACTACTTTTCTTGGGAAGGATAAAGCTAAGCAGACAGAGTATATAGCTACTCTGACTTCAGAGGTACTAAAGCCTCTACAAGAACTATCTAGTTCTTCAAATCTTGCAGAAACTTCCAGTTCTAATATGGAAAGAACTGATACGGAAAGCAACATATCTGAATTGTCTGCAACACCATCTAGTTGTTCAGATGAGCAGAAACTCATCGCATCAAAAGAACAACCATCTTCAGAGTCATCATATGAACCAGATGTTTCACCATCATCTGATTCGCCAAAGAAACCTCACGATCTTTCGTAACTATCCAATGTTCTCGATGACTATGCCTCAATATATCAAGTTGAACCGTAAATCGCTGAAGTCAATCCACCGGCATCAACCTTTCGCACTGTAACCGCACCTCAAGAGTCAACGGCTGATGTAGCTCATACAGCTCATCCGCACACAACCAAGCCTACTTCAGGACCTTGGTTTACATTTGATGATCTACCCAAGAAATGGTGAGATAGATTACATGAGTTCTGCGCATGGATTGATTCATAGATGACCGCACTCAAATCATCCTCTTCAGGATATTTTGTCTGAATTTACATCCAGGTTTACTGGTACTTTGCGAGAATGGTGGCAAAGTATTAATGAGTATCAACGTCTTTAGTATATCCAAGTTACTACAGCTGGAGCACTACTTGGTGTGATTCACAAAGAATTTATCAGTGACTTCCAATTGATTGACAAATGTATCCGCTGTGAATATTTCAAGATGAAATGTTATTCTCGATAAGCGTGATCTTCGTAAGCATTATAAAAGAATGACGGAAAGGTATTATCTTCTAATGGATGGAATGATATTAACTTATGCTATACATTTATCTCATCCCTTCCAGATGAAATACAACCGTAATCGCAAGGACCATAGCATCTCTACAACGTGACATGGCTACAATTTCTCTCGGTGAGATCTATCACCAAGATAGCTTCTCTTGACAAATTATGTGATCAACATACTTTGTTCAAGAATATCCTCAAAGGAGGTCCAGTTCTGAAACAAGCTTGCAAGAAGCCTTATCTCCAAATCAAGTGTAAAGATGAAAAGAATTGTAAATGTCATAGCAACAAGAAAGCTTATCAATCTCAAGTCTACTATGAAAGGAGACATAAGAAGAAGTTCCACAAGAAGGAAGGCAACCAGCCTTGGAAGCAAAACTCTAAAAGGAAGAACCAAATGAACAAGTACAGACGTATGAGGTTCTTCAAGAAGTCGTCCCATCGCCAGAAAGGGAGACTTAGGTGTTTTGTTTGTGGAAGCAAGGAGCATTTAGCTAACAAATGTCCTAAGGCAACCAAGAAAGATGCCAAGTTCTTGGAGAAGATTGAAAAACTGTTGCCTATTCATCCTCATAATAATATCGAGGAGATACTCAAGAACAATCGAGCGAGGACAAGGAAACACAATTTGTCGTTATCGTGTCTACATCGTAAGAAGAATCTCAGATTCATCTCCTTCATCGATGAAGATTCTCTATGATGATGCAACAAAGTTGTTTGAAACTAGATCGATACCGTGGTTAAACGACCATATGTCCGCATCCGCATCTTCCAACAGATAAATATGATCGCCCATTAAGGCTATCGATTCATGGATACAGTTCTAGTCGTAAGATCATTAAGCCCAACATCCTACCAGCAGAAGCATGGCAATCCCATGATGAATATTTTACTGCAGCTGATGGGAATACATTTAAAATTGGGTTACGTACAAGAAGCAAAATTGGCATTCGCTTCTTTCCTCAGTGTACAGTTTGGACCAAAGTACTTGGAAGCAATCTACCAGGCCCAGATGTCTTAATTGGGATGGATGTTTAATGCAAAGCCAAACATCTACAGATATTACCCACAGGCCTCAGGTATCGAAACCTTACGAGTCCTTACACTGACATTAAAAACGTGTTTGAACTGACACAGGTTCCTACATGTTACAATGGACTACGAGATAAACTGTTGAGCTACTGTCCAGAGTCTCATGCACATTTTACTCATGATAATCCTCTATGGAAGAACTCAGACTTCTTTATAAGTCTGCCATTCAAGAAGAATGAGGATATCAATCCTACTAAAGCCACACATCCAGGGATGAACCCTAATGATCTAAAGCTCGCATAAGATGAGTGTGCTATACTATTGCAGCAAGGCTTAATCGAGCCCACAAAGTCGGATCGGGCTTGTCAAGCCGCTCTATGTCAACAAGCCGCTCGTAACCAAACGTGGAAAGAAACGCCTAGTGATAGACTACAAGCCTCAATGCATTCCCGCAAGATGATAAGTTTCATTGCCTAAAATTAGTACATGTGTACTATTCCCAAGGAAGCTTGCATATTTTCAAAGTTTGATCTCAAAGCGGATTTTGGCAATTGGGTATTTAGCCCATAGAATCGATACAAGATCGCATTCTCAGATTTCCACCGCACAAGCACTCAATGGATCGTGATGCCTTTTGATTAAAGGTTGCACAATCATCGCTTCGTAAGTCCATTATGAAAATCTATGAGCCTATCCTCAACAAAGGCATTGATCTACATTGATGACATTTTATCGCTCTCAAAGACCCATGAGGAACATCAGCCTTACTCCAAAGATTTTCGGACCTTACATGCAAGAAGATGGTATTATGCTCTCAAAGATCTAAGAGTGTAATTGGTACAAAGGAAATAGAATTCTCGATGCAATTCAAAGATGGATTCTACCACCAGCCCACATATTGCAAAAGAATTATTGCAATTTCCAGATCAAAATCTCACTAGAAATGATACAACAATTTCTTGAATTGTTAATTACATACTTAGATTTTATTCCACATGGGCAGCCTATACATCTAGCTTATCTAAGCTCTACGTAAGAATCCACCTCTCCGGGATATAGAACAAACAAGAGCTGTTCACTATCTAAAGACTATCCACAACATCTTCGCCTATCAGTTATCCAAGATTCGTATATTGACAGCTTGTCAAACATCCCACCGAGAAAACCGCAACATTGGCCACACAACGATAACATCCACCTTAGCCACCGATACTTTTCCTGCCTATAAGTATCCTCTTCACTTCGTAAAATCACAAAAGATTTGCATTTCTTTTCGAGCCTTCATACATTGGTAGCATGGATAGCAACATTTTGCTCTCACAAAGAAAGCTTTTCCACCTTTGTTAGCCTCCTCGTAGTTGTTTCGGGTTACCTCTACCGCACGTAGTAGTTTATTCTATTACTTGCATCTCTTCTCGATTGAACATAATTCTCAAGGAAATCCTTACATGTTCAATATCAAAGCACCATACCTAAATGTGACGCCTATTCAAGACCATCTTCCCGAAAACACATTATGGTATCTTTGGGCATTATCTCGCTTTATATGCCCGTGCTTTTACCGCCTCACCTCTTCATCTCAGATCGTAATCTCAGAATCCCGACCATGGCAGCTCATTAATTTGGACCTTCTTAGAATGGTTCCAACCTCTCACCAATGGAAGAAGCAAAAGATAATCATTAACCAACACCATTTATGGTCCGCTTCACCAGACGACACAACACTCAAAGGTTTCTTTGTTGTGCATCGCCCTTACATGAGAAACTTCTACCGAGTTTTATACATCAACAACATGTCCAGCTTTTGACATACCGCTTATATCGCCACGCACATAAAGAAAATGTGCTTAAATCTTTAAGACAACAAATTAAGGAAATTAATCACTTTCCAACACCTCCGAGTTAACTACCTCTATCGACCTTTTATTGAGAATTTATCTCTGTGAACTGTAAGCACCGTAATTTAACATTCTTGTTCCAATAGTCCCAATATTCTCGATTCAGAAATGATGAAGAAAAGGTTATCTCACAAGAAGCGTGACCTTCACAACCTCCCGATAATATTGTCTTCCAAGATGCTCAGATCCTTACGTAATATACCGAAAGCATTAATGAAGAAAAGTTAGATCAGCCCTCGTGATCACCTACACATGGCAGAAGTTACGCCAAATGAAAGGAAAGCGCCCTTATCTTTCCGATGATGACAACTCTAGTGATCCGCACTTCCATCCAATCCCATGAGTGGCACTCACAAAACGCAATCATTAGCTTCTGGATACTTTGATCCATTATCATGAGAAGAAGATAAGAACTTACTTTACATCTCTCAGTAAGAGACACATATGAATGATAGATTCAATCATGAAGATATCATGTTTTCATTTTTCATCTTCAAGCTTTACATTTTTCAGTTTTCAGTCAATGTTGGTCTTTGAATCCTTTCCACTGCAATTCTCGTGTCACCCTATAACGGCGGAAATACACGGAAATATGACCTTTGTCTATTAACCTCACAAGGTTAACGCCCTTCCTCTAAACCACTCACCGGTCAAGACTTCGACTCACCAAAGTCGGATTGAAGTGTGTATCACTACGTAGTGCTCCAATATCGGAGACTAACACCCTCAACGCCTCACTGGGCAACACGGACTTATCGCCACGCCTTAGAACCCTACTTCACTCACACACTTTACTTTTCATTCCCCGCTTGCTTCGACTCAAGGCAACGGAAATTTAAGCTTAACAAAGGTTATAGATCATCATAGATGTTCGATACACAAGATCCTTTTACAAGGCAAGTGTAGAGCATACTAATCTCGCAATCTTCTCACTTAAGGAAAGGGATTCAAAAGAGACACTATTTTGTGAAGAAAACTTTCATTTTTTCATATATCACCAAATGAAAATGCATACAAAACCTATATCCAACTATATCTTACAACTAAGACGAGGCTTGCTTAAATAAGCAAAGCGAAGGACATAATCGTAAACTAGTCCTAGAGACATAATTATTACAACTTTAGAAAAGTAGACCTAACCTTATCCTAAAGGAATCTACTTTACAACTTTCAATCGAAAGTAAAAACTTTAACAAAAGTAAACAAAGGTTAAAGGTACAACTTTACAAAAGGTGAAAAGAAAGATGATAGGATGGAATCTTCATGATGGTGAAGTGACTTCAGGGACCCATCTATCATCATAGTTGTTGTCTCATTACCTACTTTACGATGTAAAGTAAGGTCTTCATCGTTCGTCAAATCCATGTCTCTATCAACTGCTCAACGAGATCATGGATATTAGTTTCTACCATTCAATGTGCCGTGGGCCTGATGCCGATTGTCGATGGACTTTGAATTTCAGCAGTCGGGCTTGGATCCATGGAGACCCGTAGACGGATTAGGAATTGAATCTGCCAGAATGCTAATACAATTGTGATAAAACACGCTCACACTTCTAGTAATGATGCTAAAGACAAACTCAAGATAAATGAACCGGATCTCAAGAATCCATCACCTTATGCAACTCTCTTTGCTAATGTTCCCTCCTCAGGAAAAGATGCGAGGTATGTTTCAAGGAATTCACAAGCAAGAGTGAAGACCTAAACAAGAAGTAGATATACTTCAAGGATATCTCGTGTATTCTCAGACATGCACTCTACCGTAACCAAGTCCATTCATTTACAAAGGGACACGAAGAGGTCTTTGAAAAGTCAATCTTCAAAATAAGGTCCTTGTGACGATGTGATAGAAGAAAGATCACCAGGATTCGATTATACCGTCAAGCAATTCATACAATTCAAGAAGGACTTGCTCTTCTTCTTCGCATCGCCAAGATCGACACGCCATTTTGGTAAGTACTGATAGTACACATCATGTTACAACAACATGCAAGAGGACGATGTAACAAATACAACACATAAGTGTTGGTATCGTAAAGGGTTGCATTCCATAGACGATGTTGAGATAATGAAAATACATCTCTATACGCCATTTCTGAAGAGGCTGGAACCATTCTAGGAATGTCCATAGAAGAGAACCAGAATTGGTAGGATCTGCTAAATGTCGATACAGATGTACTGGAGAGAGAGCGATTGTACAGGTAAACAATGCACTAAGTGACCAGAGATGCCATAAAACATTCTCGCCCATCAATCATAGATAAAATAGATATACTTATAAGGTGTAAGCATATCAAAATGACTTGGCTTGGCAATGATATCATTGAGAGGAGAATTTGATGCATGTAGAAGAAAACACTGTAAAGAATAGAGAAAGACTAGTGACAAGATAATGTCGTCCGTAAAACCATGGTGGAAAGTCTTTCTTGTAACGAGCAAACCCGGGAAACCCATTAACCGTAAAAGAGGAATAGGAGTTTCAAAGATGAAGAAACAAACAAGAGTGGCTTTGTAGGTCTAGAGAGATAATCAGCAAGGATATTGTGGTGACCTTTAGGTGTCGACTTCAAATTTATAGGTAGAGAACCACTTTTGCCAAAGGTAGTAGCCGATCGTTAGGAATCTTTTTCCTCACTCGTCAAGAATCTTGGGAAAAGATTTGTTATCCATCTCAATGATAAAGTGGTAAGGAGTGAGTGAATAGAAAACTTTTCGATACCTCTTTTACCGCAAGAATCTCTTTGTAAGAGATATGATAGTGGCTTTCATCAAGTGAAAGCTCCACTCAGCATGTCCACAATAATATCGCTTATCATTGAGTTCTTCGATGAGTATAGCTCCCCAATGGGTATTATCGCATCCGTTCAAGGACACGTTGTCCATTATCGAATCTTTAAGGGTGGAGGATCCCATCGACGGCTTAAGATGTCAATAAATGAGTTTGTTCTTTTCCCATGAAGGTGGATTTCACGTAAGAGCTTAGATAAGCTAGAAGTATAGGCCCACATGTGGAATAAAATCTGAATGTAATTAACAATTCCAAGAAATTGTTGTATCTGCTTTTACCGTGAGATTTTGATCCGAAATTGCAATAACTCTTTGCAATATGTGGGCTTAATGGTAGAATCCATCTTGAATTGCATCCCAAGGAATTCTATTTCCTTCGCACTAATTACACTCTTAGATGCCGAGAGCATAATACCATACTGCTGTAAGGTCCAAAATCTTGGAGTAAGGCCCGATGTTCCTCATGGGTCTTTGAGAATAGTAGAATGTCATCAATGTAGATCAATGCACCGTTGAGGATAGGCTCAGAGATTTCGTGAATGGACTTCAAATAAAGGATGGTGCAACCTTTAATCCAAAAGGCATCACACCATTGGTACTGCAAAGGGGAATGCGTAATGCAGCCTTGTATCGTCTGTAATCAATACCCAATTGCCAAAACTCCCGCCAGTCAAACTTTGAAAATATGCAAGCTTCCTTAAGGAATAGTACCGTGTACTAATTTTAGGCAATGGAAACTTATCATCTTGCAGAACGCATTCAGGGTTTGTAGTCTATCACTAGACGCTTTTCCACGCTTCGCTCAACGCTGTTGACATAGAACACTTGACAAGCCCAATCCGACTTTGTGGGCTCGATTAAGCCTTGCCGCAATAGTACAACACACTCATCTTGTGCGAAGCTTTAGATCATCGTGGTTCATCCTCGATGTGTGGCTTTAGTAGGATTGATATCCTCATTCTTTCGAATGGCGACTTATAAAGAAGTCCGAGTTCTTCCATGAGGATTATCATGAGTAAATCGTGCATGAGACTCGACAAGAGCTCAACAGCTTATCTCGTAGTCCAAAGGTAACATGTAGAACCTCGTGTCGCTCAAACACATTTTTAATGTCAGTAAGGACTCGTAAGGTTTCGATACCGAGGCCCGTGGGTAATATCTCAGATGTTTGGCTTTGCAAGAAACATCCATCCCAATTAAGACATCTAGGCCTCGTAGATTGCTTCCAAGTACTTTGGTCCAAATCAAGACACCGAGGAAAGAAGCAAATGCCAATTCGCTTTCAGACGTAACCCAATTTTAAAAGTGTTCCCATCACCGCAGTGAAATATTCATCATGTGATTGCCATGCTTTTGCAGTAGGATGTCATTTAATGATCGTATTTACTAGAACCTATATCCATGAATCCAATAGCCTTAATGGGCGATCATATTTATCCCGCTGGAAGATCTGGATTTGACATATGGTCGCTTGATATCCGTATACGCATCAAGTTTTAGACAACTTTGTCACGATCCGGATCTCGACATATGGTCGCTTGATATCCGTATACAATCAAGTTTTAGACAACTTTGTCGCATCATCATAAGAGAATCTTCATCTGATGAAGGAGATGAATCCTGAGATTCTTCTTCTGATGTAGACACAAGAATAAAGAAATTGTGTTTCACCGTCCTCACTGATTGCTTCTTCGAGTACTTCCTCAAGGTTGTTATGAGGATGAATAGGCAACAGCTTTTCAATCTTCTCCAAGAACTTGGCATCTTTCTTGCCTTAGGACATTTGTTAGATAAACGCCTTGCTTCCACAAACAAAACATCTAAGTCTCCCTTCGGCGATGGGATTTACTTCTCAAGAACCTCATACGCCCTGCATTTTGTTCATCTGGTTCTTCCTTTTAGAGTTTTGCTTCCAAGGCTGGTTGCCTTCCTTCTTATGGAACTTCTTCTTATGTCTCCTTTCATAGTAGACTTGAGATTGATGAGCTTGCTTGCTGCTATGACATTTACAAGTCTTTTCATCTTTACACTTGATTTGGAGATAAGGCTTCTTGCAAGCTTGTTTCAGAACTGGACCTCCTTTGAGGATATTTTTGAACAAAGTATGCTAATCACATAATTTGTCAAGAGAAGCTATAGCAAGCTGATAGATCTCACCAAGAGAAATTGTAGCCATGTCACATTGTAGAGATGTTATGGTCCTTTGCAGTTCTGGTTGTATTTCATCTGGAAGGGATGAGATAAATGTATAACGCAAGTTAATATCATTCCATCCATTCAAAAGATAATACCTTTTCGTCATTCTTTTATAATGCTTCTGAAGATCACGCTTATCAAGAGAACAACATTTCATCTTGAAATATTCCTCGATGGATCTGCTTGTCAATCAACCGAAGTCACCAATAAATTTTCAGGAATCACACCAAGTAGTGCTCCAAATTGTAGTAACTTGATATATCAAGACGTTGATACTCACTAATACTTTGCCACCATTCTCGCAGTACCAAAGAAACTCGATGTAAATTCGCATAAAATATCCTAAAGAGGATGATTTGGTCTGGTCATCTGTGCATGAGACTCTGGATAGTAGCTCAACAGCTTATCTCAGTAGTCCAAAGGTAACATGTAGGAACCCGTGTCGCTCAAACACGCTTTAATGTCGTAAGGACTCGTAAGGTTTCGATACCGAGGCCTATGGGTAATATCTGTAGATGTTTGGCTTTAAAGAAACATCCACCCCAATTAAGACATCCGGCCTCGTAGATTGCTTCCAAGTACTTTGGTCCAAATCAGATATCGAGGAAAGAAGTTTAATGCCAATTCGCTTCTTGCACGTAACCCAATTTTAAATGTATTCCTATCGCCAAAGAAATATTCATCATGGGATTGCCATGCTTCGCCGGTAGGATGTCATTAATGATCGCATTTACTCAGAACCTCGTATCCATGAATCCAATAGCCTTAATGGGCCGATCATATTTATCCCGCTGGAAGATCCGGATCCGACATATGGTCGCTTAACTTCGGTATACGATCTAGTTTCAAATAACTTTGCTGCATCATCATAAGAGAATCTTCATCTCGATGAAGGAGATGAATCTCGAGATTCTTCTTCCGATGTAGACACAAAGAATAAAGAAATTGTGTTTCACCGTCCTCACTGATTGTTCTTCGAGTATCTCCTTAATATTATTATGAGGATGAATAGGCAACAAATTTTCAATCTTCTAAGAACTTGCATCTTTCGTTGCCTTAGGACATTTGTTAGCTAAATGCTCCTTGCTTCCACAAACAAAACACCTAAGTCTCCCTTTCATCGCGATGGATTACTTCAAGAACCTCATACGCCCTGCATTTTGTTCATTTGGTTCTTCCTTTTAGTGTTTTGCTTCCAAGGCTGGTTTCCTTCCTTCCTGTGGAACTTCTTCTTATGTCTCCTTTCATAGTAGACTTGGGATTGATGAGCTTTCTTGCTGCTATGACATTTACAAGTATTTTCATCTTTACACTTGATTTGGAGATAAGGCTTCGCAAGCTTGTTTCTAACTCGACCTCCTTTGAGGATATTCTTGAACAAAGTATGCCGATCACATAATTTGTCAAGAGAAGCTATAGAAGTCGATAGATCTCACCAAGAGAAATTGTAGCCATGTCACGCTTGTAGATGCTATGGTCCTTGCAGCTCGGTTGTATTTCATCCGAAGGGATGAGATAAATGTATAACGCAAGTTAATATCATTCCATCCATTCAGAAGATAATACCTTCCGTCATTCTTTATAATGCTTCTAAAGATCACGCTATCAAGAGAACAACATTTCATCTTGAAATATTCCCGACGGATCTGCTTGTCAATCAACCGGAAGTCACCAATAAATTCTTTGAATCACACCAAGTAGTGCTCCAAATTGTAGTAACTTGATATATCAAGACGTTGATACTCACTAATACTTTGCCACCATTCTCGCAGTACCAAGAAACTCGATGTAAATTCGCATAAAATATCCTCAAGAGGATGATTTGGTCCGTCATCCGAGATCAATCCACGCACCAACTCATGTAATATATCTCGCCATTTCTTCGAGGTAGATCATCAAATGTAAACCAAGGTCCCAAGTAGGCTTGGTTGTGCGGATGAGTGAATGAGTCGCATCACCGTTGACTTCGAGGTGCTTGCTCGTCCGAAAGGTTCAAGATTAAAGGATTCACTTCACCGATTTCGTTCAACTTCAAGATATTGAGGTATAGTCATCGTAATATCGATAGTTCTCGAAGATCAACAAGGTTTGTCGATTTAATCGATGATGGTGAAACATCCGTTCATATGATGACTCAAGATGGTTGTTCTTCCGATGCGATGAGTTTCGCTCATCTCAACAACTAGATGGTGTCATAGATAATTCAGATATGTTATTTCCTAATCGCTTCTATCCACATTAGAACCGAAAGATTCTCAGAAGATCTCAAGAACTAGATAGTTCTCAGAGATGCTTTAGTACTCTCAAGTCGAGTAGCTATATACTGCCCGCTTAGCTTTATCCTTCCCAAGAGAAGTTATGGAAGGTTGAACTGCGCCGTGGTGGAGATTCTCGAGGAGTTTGAATCCTTAAAGGTTTTCTCCATCGCTCTTCGCTTGGTTCAACAGTCGATGTGAAGTAGATGCTTCATGAACCTTTGAAGAATGATCAAGAATGATCGACACTCTATGCTTATGCACACGATCGATGTAGGCTTTGACTTTGATCGCCGAGGTTTTTCCCGAGTAGTCCGAGGATGAACATACCGCCTAATCAAAGGGTAATTGAATTTAAAACCTTTGAGTAGTCATTTTCTTCCGGATATCGCTGATACGCAGTGAGGGATATGATGGTACAGAGTAGAAAACTCAAGACATAGAGCCATATATCCGCCGAGATCGAGAAGCATGCATGTCTCGCTTCCATTTGTTGTACAACTTTGTATCTCTTGTATCTTTCTTACTTTCAAGTCAAAATCGCCCAATGTGACGGGTCATGATGTATTGTTTAAGTTCAACATCCAAGTGTTGATCCGAGCTTTATAAGATCGATACATCTTCCAACTGCTCCGCAACAAAGATTGACTTGTTTATGTGTAGCAGATTTTGTTGTTTGATTCCATCCAAATTGAATCTATTCTTTCGTAACTTTGTTCGCTACACGCATTCAAGTTTGCCGCTTAAGAACTTCATCACTAGATTCGAGATCGACACCTTGTGATGTAATTCCCGACGCCTCGATATAAGTGGTTGGAAATAACCCACCGTGAATCATCAAGATTCTTGAAAGTCGAGGAAAGTTATCCTCATCCGACAGAACCATCATGCAAGGTCGAGGATGTAGGAAAATCCCTGCAGAACATCACATGCCCACTGCGTAAAACAAAAATTTTATTCCGACCTTCCCAAAGCCGTGATCCATGTATATATAACAAACTCAAACCGAATCGATTAAAGGAGACCGCTCTAACGGTATCCACGCAGAGATCGGAGAACCTAACCGGACAAACCTTTGACTGGGAATAGCTGAACAAATTAAAGACTTCTAGATCTTACCTTTTTCTATGGAGAGCTTGGAAAATGATGGAGGAGAAGCTTGAAAGATGAAGATGAGCTTGATGAGAGATGGAAAGATGAAAATCACTTTTTCTTCTTCCTTTTTCAACCCACGAAGAACACTTCTTAAGTTCATAGGTTTTTATTCCAAAACCTACTTCTTATTCCTCATCTACGAGCATCATCATCTTTCATCTTCTTGGTTTTGTCTTTTAGTCATTTATTACTTAATGACTAAGCATGTAAAATGGAAGATTCCATTTCCTTCTTCCATCCTTTCCACGTATTCAACATATATATATATATATTAATTAATTATTTAATTAATTAATCATATATATATATGTATATATATTATCAAGTGGTCCACCACACACTGGGTCGGTCCCCACGGTCCCTAGATGGGAAAAATCCCTAAACCTTTTTCAAGAATATCAATGTCGCGATCTCATCAGACATATCTCGATCTCATCGGATCCATTTAATCCGATTGCTTCCATTTATCGGATCTCCGCCCAAAACTATTTTACGAAGTTCTCCGAGACACTCTTATGCGCGTGACCCATTAGGTTTCAAGATGTTGGCCACTTAGATTAACACTTAATCTAAGCAAGTCATGAGCGTATCTAGCAACACATCATGACCCCAATTGACCGGAAAGTAATTGGTTTGACGAATGAATATATATTCATCATGGACCATATCACTAACCTTTCCATAGACAATTACCGTAATTCGTCCTTTCACCATGCTATACCCCACTTGGTTATGAGTATGGGCAATGTGTCAACTCACACTAGATCGACCACGCCAAATATAGTCCAAGTGATTTCAGTTCTTATCCTGTGACTCATTACTTTATATGTCATCAAGACACTCTTCACGCACATACATACTCCGCCAGAGATTTCTAAGTAATGACCCCGACAAGAGGCTATGGGTATCATCTTCGCTATCACGTAAGTGGTGAACTTTATTGGCTACTCAATTACCTTCAATACCTCAAACTGCACTCCAAGCACCACCCTATGAGCGACCTCTCGAAGGCAACAAGGAATGAAGTCAAAGCACGTAATCAAGATTCAAGATATCCTCGAGCACCTCAAGTCTAAGGATACTGCACCATTGCTATGATGAGATTATCAACGACATTAGAATAGACATCCATGTGATGATCTCATGGCAGTCATCCAATGTACTTACTACCTCTAGTAAGCATCCACATCTCAACCCTAAATATCTCATATTTACAGCTTCGAGATCCATCGCTGATCAAATCAAGGAGCATGAGATGTGTTAGTCTTTCCGGACACCGATGTCCAGCCTCAGAATCCTATGACTAGGATAATTTAGATAATGACATAATTGCACATGATAGGAATCTCAAGAGGTGATCACATCATAATTTCCTTCACGCTATATGTCATATATCATGGACTTCATTAATTTGATTACGATCTATATCAGCTCATAAATAATGAACAACAAATTAATGAAATATGTCTTTCTTTATTTATTTATAAAGACTGTACATAAATTTGTATAAAATGCGCTTAAAGGCGATTGCTTTTAGGCACTACTTAACAATCTCCCACTTGACCTAAAGCCAATCGCCTTTGATATCTAATACCATAAAGTAGTACACGAGAATCAAAGTTCTTCCGTGACAATGGCTTTGTCAACGGATTAGCAATATTCTCGCTCAGGAACTCTCTCGATCTCGACATCACCACGCCCCATGATCTCCTTATCAAATGATATCTGCGAGTAATGCGTGTTTGATCGTTGATGAGACCTTGGTTCCTTCGCTTCGTAATAGCCCCATTGTTGTCACAATACAACCAGATGGGCCCATCAAGCTAGGAACCACACCAAGTTCAAGAATGAACTTCGATCCAAACTGCTTCTTCTTTGCTTCAAGCGGCAATGTACTCGCCTCTGCTATCAATCGCCATCCGCCTCTTGTTTGGAACTCTTCTAACCGATTGCCCCGCCGCTCAAAGGTGAATACATAACCTGATTGGGATTTGGAATCATCCTTATCGATTGAAAATTGGCATCTCAGATACCCGCCACTGAGATCTCCATCCCCATATATCAAGAAAACATCCTTAGTTCTTCAGAATACTTAAGGATATTCTCGATACCACCCAAAGGACCCTCACCAGATCCGATTGGTATCCGTCAGAACACTTAGAGCATATGATACATCGGGTCTCGTATATAGCATAGCATACATGATAGATCCTACCGCTGATGCATACGGATCATATTCATGCGCATCCTCTCATCTTGTGTTTTAGACACATAGATTTCGAGAGTGTTATCCCACGAGTCACGGAAGGTACCTCTCTTGATTGCTCCATGCTAAACCTCTTTAGCATCTTGTCTATGACGTTGATTGTGAAAGACCAAGCAACCTTTTGATCTATCTCTATAGATCCTTATCCTAAGGATATAAGTTGCTTCACCAAGGTCTTTCATGGCAAATTGTTTGACAACCAAATCTTGACCGATTGTAGATAGAGACATCGCTTCCTAGTAATAATATGTCATCCACATATAGCACAAGGAATACGATTGCAGTTCCATTGACCTTCTTATACACACACGATTCATCCGGATTTTGTGAGAAACCAAACTCTTTGATTACCTCATCAAATCGGATATTCCAACTCCTCGATGCTTGCTTCAATCCATAGATGGATTTCTTTGCATACCTTTTCGCCATCATAGGAGGTGAAGCCCTCAGTTGTGTCATATACACATCCTCACCTAGATTTCCATTTAGAAAGTCGTTTTCACATCCATTTGCCATATCTCAAAATCATAATGAGTGGCAATGGCTAGAGTATTCTAATGGATTTAAGATTACATCGGGTCAAGGTCTCGTCGTAGTCAACCCCTTGTCTTTGACGAAAACCTTTAGCCACAAGCCTTGCTTTATAGGTAATTACATTACCATCCATGTCGGTTTTCTTTTTGAAAACCCATTTGCACCCTATGGGTTTGATTCCTTCGGGTGCCTCAACCAAAGTCCATACTTGGTTTTCGACATGGAATCCATTTCGCCTCGCATGGCATGAAGCCATTTCGAGACTCAACTCTTCGTAACCTCTTCATAGGTGGTAGGCTCATCATCTTTATGAGCAATACATCATTCTGTTCATTCACGAAATCCATATCTCTAGAACAGAGCGTATCCTACGTGACCTACTTAATTTCAGATGTTGTAGAAGGTTGAACTCATACTTCATCTGTATGAGTTACTGCTTTGTGTTCAGTAGCTGATTCAAGGCTCGTGTCACAAGATCTTGAACTTCTTCAAGTTCAATTTTGCTCCCACCGCCTTCTTGTAAAAGAAACTCTTTCTCTAAAAGATAGCATGCTTTGAAACAAACACCTTTTGTTCCTCAAAGAAGTAGAATTGATATCCCATTGTTTCTTTAGGATATCCTATGAACAAACACTTGTCGACTTTGCATCAAGTTTATCTCGACCGAGTCCGCTTCACATAAGCAGAAAACCCCAAACTTTCAAATGAGTAAGATAGGTCTTTTGTTAGTCCACATCTCATATAGAGTAACATCAATCGCCTTTGATGGGACTCGCTTAGCAATTAAACAAATTGCCTCGACAGATACCCCAAAAGGATTTTGGTAACTTTGCAAAGCCCATCATTGATCGTACTACGTCTAATAAGGTTCGATTTCTCCTTTCTCGCCACACCATTATGTGGTGTGTAAGGAGGAGTCCATTGAGATAAAATTCCATTATCTCCGAGATAATCCAAAACTCTTGGTCTAAGTATTCCCACCACGATCGATCGTAATGTCTTGATACTTTTCCCAAGTTGGTTTTCTACTTCATTTCAATTGTTTGAACTTTTCAAATGCTTCGATTTGTATCTCATCGATACAAGTACCCATATCGAGAATAATCATCGATAAAGGTAATGAAGTAAAGATAACCACTTCTAGCATGGATGGACATCGACCACATACATCCGAATGTATTAGGTCTAATACTCCACCACTGCTCACCCTTTCCTTAAAGGGTAACTTAGTCATCTTGCCTAGTAAACAAGATTCGCATGTGTCATATGATTCATAATCAAATGACCCTAAACTACCACTCTTATGGAGCTTAGCTATCGCCTCTCATTTATATGGCCAAGCGCGATAATGCCATAAGTAAGTTGATTTTAAATTATCTCGCTTATGTCTTTTCGTGTCATTGACATTCATAATTGGATGTGACATATCTAATATGTAAATACCATTGCATAAAGTACCAAGACTATAAAGCATTCCATTCAAACTAATAGAACAACCATTGTTACTAAAAGTCAAATGGAAACCAAATTTATTTAAACAAGAAATGATAATACGCTCTTTGTTAATACAGTACAAAATAACAATCATCCAATTTAATTACAAGCCCAAAGTGAGGAGTGACAAAAGTAAGTGCCTATGGCTAATGCAACAACTCTTGCTCCATTTCCCACACGCAGTCTAGTTCTCCTTCACGAGTCGCTCATCGTCCCCGAGGCCCTCGTGATATCATTGCATATGTGTGAGCCACAACCGTATCTAATACCCATATTGTATGGTCGTAAATGAGATAACCTCAATGACAAACATACTCAAGAAGTCGAGGCATCCGATGCCTTCTTCTCGCTTCAGCCTCCAGATAGACTTTATAGCCCGCTTCAAAGGACCGGCCTTGCCACAATGGAAGCAAGTCCTTTGGAGCGCTCTTTTGGTTTTCTTCTATACTTCCTTTTGGTTTCAGAGACCTTTTCTTCTTCTCGCTTTTCTTTGAACCGTAAGAAGAGTCCACCATCGACTTGTTTGCTATCCTTCTTGATAGCTTGTTTCATTGTCTTGAAAGCAGATTGATCAACTCGTGGATTGTTGTGGATACTTGGTTCATTCGATAGTTTAACACAAACTGTGAATAACTATCAGACAATCCAACCAGAATTAAATCAATACTTAATTCATAATCCATGACAAAACCTAAGACGACCAATCTCTCAATATACCCATTCATCTTCAAGGCATATCAGATCGAGATGAACCCGAGTCATCTTAGTAGTGAAGAGTAGACTCGAGGTCTCGAACCTTTCGCACCGAGCTTGCTCATCAAACAACTCCCTAAGATGAAACACTATGGTATGAGCATCCATAGACTCACGCCGCTTCGCAGCTCAGTGTGACATCGAGGCAAGCATGATGCGTAGCCATGTCATCGTCTTTAAGATGCTTCGATATGCTTTCGATCCTCATCAAGCATCAACAAGCAGTGGATCGTGAAGTGAATATCTAGGATATATCCCGTTCCTCGCACTCGAGAACAATTCTCGATTTCTCAGCCAATCTAGAAAATTTGGTCCAGTTAATTTGTTGGATTCCATAAGCGAGTGCAAGTTCACACTTGAAGTCATCTTCAATCAACCTAAAGGGATATAGGGATAGAGAGAAAGAATGTTAGAATAGTAATAAATGCATAATCATAAGGACTTGCATGATATGCATATGGCTCCCACTAGTTTCATAAAATCCATAACCCTCAGTACGAATCCAAGAAACATTATGACAAAATGTCCTAGTGGGTCGATATCCGACATTCCTAAAAATGACCTTGGGTTTGCCCAACAAGCCACCTTAGTTCAATCGGTAAGTATCGGTCATACCAATTGCATCATAGATAGATATCCGACATTCCTAAAATGACCTTGGGTTTGCCCAACAAGCCACCTTAGTTCAATCGGCAGGTATCAATCATACCATTTCCATCTTAGGTGCAACTATCGACTAGTGCTATCAACTTTTGATGTATGCACATACATTGGGTTATCAACTCTTGATGCGTGTACATCTGATGTACACTACCCAATTTCGCCTCTGTCCACGTTGACCTTGAGTTTACTCAACAAATCAACGCTTCTAGTGAAAACCGACCCATTAATCCGAAAATCTCATTTTCATGGTTCAACATATCCAGATAGAGTGAGCTTGGGTTTGCCCAACAACCCAACTCTATAAGAACTCTGGTTCTCCCCATATTAATGGAAGGCGTTAGCTTTCATATGATTTGAGGGTTTTCAGGTCTCATCTTCTTCTTCTCCAAGCCGTAGGATTATAGTCACTATGACTATATGGAATGATTTAGGCATATGATCAATCACATTGAGTTTATACCTAAAATCATCCATCATCCCTCCTTTGCATGTTATAAGTCGACTTGTGTATGTATAAGTCGACTTATGCCTCTAATAAAAATCGATTTATGCATGTAAGTCGATTTGTGCAATCGTCCACGAACAAGTCGACTTGTACCATTGTGCAAGTCGACTTATACGTCTACAGTGCACGGACAAGTCGACTTGTACATTGTGTAAGTCGACTTATCCAAGCAAAATTGCTATCTAATCGGCTAATTTCTCAATCCGTGTAGTTCAAATTCACAACACCAAGTCTAATACACATTATTATGATGTACCAATGAAACACTTTCATTGTTGCTTACCATATATAGTCAAAACTATACATGAAGAATTTGAAATCGGTGAATACACTGTTATTCACTTGGATTTTCAAATAATTCGAGAATATCAAATTATCAACCTAAGTATCTCTAGGTAGTCTACACTTTATCAAGACTACTTCGGCACTGGTCACAAAATTTGTGACGGCTAAAACAATCAAGATAAGGGAATATACTATCGAGACGCTAATGAGACACATTTGACATCCGAAAATTATTTGGAAACCTAATTTCAAAGAATTCATTTAGGAAAGCATACAACATCAATGTAACACATTTTTAATCACATTAAAAATGATCCAAGGCATTGGAACTGAAAATTACACAATTTCTTAGTTCAAACAAAACAACTCCAGCAATTTTCTCAAAACTGCCAAGTTCTATGTTTTGCTTGAAAAACCCATTGAAACAATTTCAATAAATTCTGAGAAAATTACAGAGGTCACTACATGTTCCCAACATGCTCCATGAATTGTTTCAGGATTTATTTCCATCAAAAACTCATTCAACCTCAGCAACAAAGCCAATGCAAAATCTGTGTTCCTTAACACAGCTATTCCCAGAAGCACACAATAAATTCTCAAATAAATAGTAAATCACCTCGAAAACATTTTTCCATCCACATAGACATTCATAAACATCTTAGGGATATGTAGGTGAAATAAAATCCGAAAAACCATTTTTCTACAATTTATTCTCGAATTTATAGGCATTCCTGTTCAGTGAATGTGCACAAAGACAGCACCCAGCACATTAGGGAATAAATTAGCAAAACCATATCAAATCACATTGATAAATTCCGGGCTTCCACAGACATATGCAACAACATCTTTTGAACATATATGGGCAAGAAAATTTCGAAAACTATATCTCATACTGAATTCGAAATTCAACACATACAACATGCATCATCATCACAAGCTATAGCAACTCCGACCTAGTCATGGTTTCATTGTTATATACGACACAAGTGTCTCTGATACCACTGTAGGAAAATCCCGGTGTGAACATCACATGCCCACGGTGTGGAAAACAAAATTTTTTTGTTCCGGGACCTTCCCGAAAGCCAGGATCCATGTGTATATATAACAAACTCAAACCGAACGACCAAAGGAGACCGTCTCTAACGATATCCACGCAGAGATCGGAGAACCTAACCGGGACAAACCCTTTGACCCGGGAATAGCTAGAACAAATTAAAGACTTCTAGATCTTACCTTTGTTCTATGGAGAGCTTGGAAAATGATGGAGGAGAAGCTTGAAAGATGAAGATGAGCTTGATGAGAGATGGAAAGATGAAAATCACTTTTTCTTCTTCCTTTTTCAACCCACGAAGAACACTTCTTAAGTTCATAGGTTTTTATTCCAAAACCTACTTCTTATTCCTCATCTACGAGCATCATCATCTTTCATCTTCTTGGTTTTTTCTTTTAGTCATTTATTACTTAATGACTAAGCATGTAAAATGGAAGATTCCATTTCCTTCTTCCATCCTTTCCACATATTCAACATATATATATATTAATTAATTAATTATTTAATTAATTAATCATATATATATATGTATATATATTATCAAGTGGTCCAACACACTGGGTCGGTCCTACCGGGTCCCAGATGGGAAAAATCCCTAAACCTTTTTCAGAATATCAATGTCGTGATCTCATCGGGACATATCTCGATCTCATCGGATCCATTTAATCCGATTGCTCTCCATTTATTGGATCTCTGTCTAAAAATATTTTACGAGTTCTCCGAGACACTCTTATGCGTGTGACCCATTAGGTTCCGGTTATGTTGGCCACTTAGATTAACACTTAATCTAAGCAAGTCATGAGCGGTATCTAGCAACACATCATGACCCCAATTGACCGAAAGTAATTGGTTTGACGAATGAATATATATTCATCATGGACCATATCACTTAACCTTTCCATAGACAATTACCATGCAATTCGTCCTTTCACCATGCTATACCCCACTTGGTTATGAGTATGGGCAATGTGTCAACTCTCACTAGATCGACTACGCCAAATCTAGTCCAAGTGATTTCAGTTCTTATCCTGGACTCATTACTTTATATGTCACTGAAGACACTCTTCACGACATACATACTCCGGCCAGAGATTTCTAAGTAATGACCCTGACAAGAGGCCATGGGTATCATCTTCTGCTATCACAGAAGTGGTGAATCCTCTATTGGCTACTCAATTACCTTCAATACCTCAAACTGGACCCCAAGCACCACCCTATGAGCGACCTCTGTAAGGCAACAAGGAATGAAGTCAAAGCACAGAATTAGTATCCAAGATATCCTTGAGCACCTCAAGTCTAAGGATACTTGCACCATTGCTATGATGAGATTATCACTGACATTAGAATAGGACATCCATGTGATGATCTCATGGAAGGTCATCCAATGTACTTACTACCTCTAGTAAGCATCCACATCTCAACCCTAAATATATCATATTTACAGTTTCTGAGATCCACTGCTTGATCAAATCAAGGAGCATGAGATGTGCTAGTCTTTCCGGATTACCGATGTCCAGCCTCAAAGAATCCTATGACTAGGATAATTTAGATAATGACATAATTGCACATGATAGGAATCTCGAGGTGTGATCACATCATAATTTCCTTCATGCTATGTCATATATCATGGACTTCATTAATTTGATTACGATCTATATCGGCTCATAAATAATGAACAACAAATTAATGAAATATGCCTTTCTTTATTTATTTATAAAGACTGTACACAAATTTGTACAAAATGCGCTAAAGGTGATTGCCTTTAGGGCACTACTCTAATAGAGGAGTAGGAGGTTGAACAGGAATTGTAGGCTTAACTGTTTGCAACATAGATCTGCACGATCCACCAAAGAGATCTCAGACGGATCGACTTCGATAAGTAGGCGACCGAGCATCTTCATAGTAGAAGACTTTGGTCTAGATGGTACCGTGAATAGACCATTATGATCGCCGGATCTCAATCAGATCACGAGAAGGCAAGCACTGAGGTTTGGGCTTGGATTTCTTCTTCCTTCTCCGATGATATCTAGGATCATCGCCGTGCGAGTCGACTACTGGATCGAGACAGATCTCACAACTGTTCGCACATTGATGGGTCGACATCCCATACAAAATGTCCACGATGATGACGTACATAGACGGATTCCATTAGGCTTGAAATAATGGATCGGAGGACCGCCTTTTCCTTCTCGTATGTGAGAATACGGGCCGGATCTTCACACTTTGAGCCCCATGAGATAGATCTGCTAGATCTCGAGGATCTATGGGTCGGATCATCGTGATAGATCCCGATGTCGGGCGACCAGCGTGTCGTCGCAAGGTCTGGTATAGATGGACTTTACTGAGCCATCTGTCAGTGTCCTCAGAATCGGAGGAGTTGTCGTATGAAAAGAATGTCTATTAGGCTCGTTGATTGGACCAAATTTATACTATAAATTAGGCCCGTTTTCTCTAGTAATTATGCATCTGTTGACTCCTGATCTATGATTTTTATGCTTATTTTGGTCCCGCACATTGAGTTTTGATAAATTGCACATTGTTAGTATTTTGTTGTCATTTGTCATTAATTCTGCATAATTTTTATTGGGACAATTGATACTGCAAATGGGTTGTATTTTGTAGGACCAAAGGAGTCAACATTCAAGAAGTCAACATGCCGCGAGATTCGCTGGGGAGAACCCAAACCTCCATTCGCCGCGGCGAATAAATTAAATGCAATTACTTCGCTGCGACGAGTGACCATCCGGACTTCGCCAAGAATAACTACACCCATTCGCCGCAAAGAAATGCTCGGGTAACCCGCCTATATTTGGCAAAGTATCCACTGTTCAATTCGGCCCCTTACGTATCCCTATAAAAACTTGCCATTTAGGGCAAAAAGGGACTACCGCATGAGTTTTTCTTTTCCTCCCTTTCTTCGTTCTTCTCCGCTTTCTTTCATTCTTTCTACTTTCGCTTCTAATAGGTTTTCATTCGTATTACAGGTCGACCCACGCATAACGTTCATTGCCTTCATCTTCAACAGTTAAATCATTCGATCACGAGTATCGGTGATTCTCCAAAGAAGATGGAGTTGGCGGAGTCATGAGCGGCTAAATCAAGATTCTCCGAAAATGTAGCGAAGGTCGGAGTTCCATGAGCTTCAAGGGTAATCAACCATAGTTTTAGATTTTTGTCATGTTTTGTAAAACCTCCGAGTTGGAGATTGCGATATATGATGGATTGAATCCGCTATAGTTTAATTGGATGTAAAACTTTGATTTATGGTGTGGATTAGTTTGTGTTGGATATTGTTCAAATACATGAAGTTTCATGTATGTTAAACAGATTTGCATGAGTTAATTTAATCTACCTAGTTGTGTTTGATCAATTGATTGTGTTTTATCTGGTTAACTTATTGCATAAATTATTTCATGCCATACACTAGGGTTTTAACAAGCTTTAATTTATCGAGTTGATCAATTAAATCTTGGACTTAACGAGTTATTAAGGTTGTGTTTTCAAACTTAGTGGATTTTAAACCCGATATTTATTTTGAGTGATGATGACCGAGCCACATTTTCGTGAGAGTTTTAATTAATAGTTTTCACCTCATTTAATTTAAATTGCCTTATCTTTTCAAAATCCCAAAATATTTACCTTGCTTTAGTTTAGTTTAATTTTAGATTAATCAATCAAAACCCCTTTATTGCTTTCATTGCATGCATAATTCAAACATTAGGCTAGTCTAGGATCAATTGGTGCATTGGTTCCTTGAGAGTCGAATTCGAGGTTGCATCCTCAGTATTGCAATCCTTGGTATAAATTTTATTCGACCGGTTTCAAGGATCAATTCTTAAATTGAACGATAAGTCCGATCAAATTGGCGCCGCTCTCGGGAATCAAATTAATTGGTTCTCTAGGTTAGCCAAAGTTTGTTTTGATCTTAATTTTCTTGTTTACATTTTGTTTGCATTGCATAATTTTATTTAATTTCTTTTACGCCTAAGTGTTTTTAGTGTTAATCCTGTTTGTGATTTCATTACGCTTTGTTTTAAGTGTTTATTACGATTCGTTTGCTTTGTTTGTTCAGTAGCTTTTCTTGGGCGTGACGAGTTCATCATTCGTCACAAATGAGTTCATTAGTCGTCGCAATGAAGTTCATATATTCGCCGCAATAAAGTTACAATTTATTCATTATTGCGGCAATAATTACTACACGTCGCAATAACTTTGAGTGAATTGAAGCTCATATCCGCCGTCGTTTTAGTGAGCTATCTTAGGTGAACTTCTCTTGTGCATGCCCGTAGACTTAGGCTAGTTCATTTTCAACCCAAATTGAGCGACACCTTAGACAACTTAGGAAAAACAAGAGAGAGCAAGAAAGACTTAGACACTAGATCGACTAGAATCTGAGATGGTGAACACCAAGAATATCCCGTCAACCACCCCAAATGGAGATCACGGTCTTAGCGGTGACCAGAACGCGTAGATGACAACAATGCGAACATCGACGTAGAACCATCCGAGAAGCTACAACCTCGGACGAAACTACGATCCTTTCATCGCTCACCCCCCTAACTTCGACGTAAATTTCAAAGTTAAAGGTTTATTGATTAACTCCTACCCAAATTTCACGGTTTGGCGGAGAGGACCCTACATGCATCTTCAGCCCTCACAATGATCTCATCAAAGTATGAAGCCCGTAGGAGTACATCTGGACCGGTCTTGTGGAAGGTATTCCACTTGTCGTTAGAAGGAAAGGCCCGGAGTGGTACATGAGCCTCCCAAGGCATGTCGCGAATGCCTATCATAGTTGGGCCAACTTGCGGAAAGCTTTCTGGAAAAATATTTTCCACCTCGAGGACTTCGCCGATGCGAAAAGAGATTTATTCCGCCAAGGTGATTACGACGAATCCTTATATGACTTTTGGAACAGATTCCAAGATCTCGTTATCTCGGTGCCCCATCATCGGATCCACGATGAACAATTGGTTCAATATTTTTACGATGGGGTGAAAAATCGTGAAAAGGGAATGTTGGATGTTTGCGTCGGAGGTTCGTTGATTGACCTCACCGCACTCAAGCATGGGCCTTGATCAAGAGGATGGCCCTAAATCATCAAAGAATATAGGTCGAGATTCCAGAATGTGAATGAAGTAGGAGCCATGACGGCTCAAACTAAGAGTATGGAAAGCCCGGAATCAAGGTGGATTCCTCGAGCATAGGATAACTTCACGCTATCCTCGATCACTACCGAGCTTAAGAATCAATGCATCGCCCATCGCCTTCCATTGAACCGTCGCACCTAGTTGCGAATCTTGTGGATCGGTGATGCACATTTCCAAAGTCTGTCCGGAAGGTATGAAGAAGTGTCCACTTTGTTTACCCGGCGGACAAAATTCTAAAGTGGGACCCGTGCTCCAACACATATAACGAAGGATGGAGATCTCATCCTAACTTCATTGAGGAATAATGAAGGAAGAGCACCCAACCGTTTTCAACAAGGGAGTGGAGCCGACCATCTACAAACCGGCTCGATCAAGAAGCGTTGACGGTGCAACCACGACCACCAAAAGAGGACACTAATCACTTCGCATGGTATGATGACGTTGATGAAAGAGGAACGAACTTCCACAAAAATCAATTCAACGCCATCGCGAACCTCATCCAACAGACTCGCTAAGAATGCTGCCCGCTTTAGTGCCTTGGAGAAACGCATGGAGCAATGGGAGACCAAGGCCGAGAACATGAACGCCTATGTCACCCAATTGTCTAATAATTTGAGGACAACCAAGCTCGAGCGATGGATCCATTCCTCCAACACGGTAATAAACCCAAGAGTTTAAATGCAATTGAGTTGAGGAGTGGAAAGAAAGTACATTTCGACATTCCGAAGAAGAAGAATGCACCGAGGAAATGGGGTTGAAGAAGCGCCTCAAGTGAGAGAGAAGTAAGTCATGCGATCGAGAGTGATCGCGAAGAAGAATTGTTGAGGAACAAGAAGCAATCAACAATTGAGGATAAAGAGCAATCATCGAGCATTTCGGGAAGAAGAGTCGATAAGGATAAATCGGCGAAATGAACCAACAAGAAGGAAGTCAACTTAAAGGACCTCCCTTTTTCGAACTCGTATCTGATGAGCAAGAGAGTCAATGAGCTCAAACACGAAAAAGAAATCATTGACCTGTTTGGGAAGGTTGAAGTCAACGTGCCCCTGCTGGATTTGATTAAGAAAGTGCTGGCTTACGCCAAGTACCTGAAGGATTTGTGCACAAACAAGCGAAAATTTAGGCCTAATGAACGTGTCCAGGTGAGTTCAAATGTGTCGGCTTTATTTAAGCCCCAAATCCCAGTAAAGTGCCAAGATCCAGGCTCATTTACCATTCCTTGTGTTATAGGAAAGGTAACAATTGGGAGAGCATTATTGGATTTGGGAGCGGCGATTAACGTAATGCCGAAATCAGTCTATGAAGCCCTCAAGCGTTAAGAGCATAAAGCCTACTTCGGTAGTCTTACAGTTGGCTGATAGATCATTCCGACATCCAGTGGGAATCATCGAGGACATCTTGGTCCAAGTGAAAGGTTTAGTGTTTCCTGCCGATTTTTACGTGTTGGACATGACCTCTGAAGTGGTGCAGGACACTTCTACGATCCTTGACGACCCTTCCTGCGATCGCGAGCACAATGATTAATATGAAGGAAGGAAAGATCACCATGGAGGTTGGTGATCAACACGTTAGCTTCAACATGTATGAAGCTATGAAGCACCCTAACGAGGATTACTCCTTGCTTGGGGTGAATATGCTGATGTGCTTGGATGATGCATGTGTTGATTTCGCCACACTTTGACCCATCCCATCGACACTCTCTTGGAGAAGATTATTTTGATGATAGTGCAGGTGCCTATTCGGATATGGGAATGGACATGGAGTCGCCCAGACCCAAGTCGCTGACATGGAGCTTGGATATCGATTGCCGTCCACCCAGAGCTACAAGATCCACCGTGAGCACCGTGTGTTTCTCTTCTGCCTTTTCGATATATATTTGTGCACGTTTTTGATTTGATTTGATATGTTGTGTTGCATGAATGTGTTGATTAAGTGTGGGGGAGAGACCCAACCAAGAGGTTTAAATTTGTAGTTAGGTAGGATTTCCTTTCCGCTTGAATAAAGTGTTTCCCTTTGTTAGCTCTGTGTTCTTCCTAATAAAGCATGATTAGATTGACGAGAATGGTTGATATGTGGGATGATTAATTGAATGATTGTGCAAACTGAGTAGGATCCTTAGACATTGTGATCTGTTCTGGGTAGTTCGCCGCGAGAGCATCTCTCGCCGCCGCGGTAATCTAGGTTTTACTACTTGTTCGCTGTGGTTAGGGACTGCTTCGTCACGGCGAATAAGGACATCTCCGCCCCTCTGGACCGTTGGACATCTCTTTTGTCCAAGGGCCATTTCTGTCTTTTCCTCTCTCGCGTCCTTTCGTCTCCCGCGTCTTCTTCTTCTTCTTCTTTTTCTTTCTCCTTCCCTCCTCATTTCGCTGCCTCTCCGTCGCTCCTCTCTGTGCCCTCTGCTGTTTGAAGCTCCCAATCTCCTCCAATCTCCTTCCAACTGCGTTTTAACCCTTTTGTAAGTGTTCCTATTCCCTCCTCTTGTCCATTTTCGTTGTTATTCGTTAGATTTGAGGCAAACAACGAACGCTGTTCGCCGCAACTATTCGCAGAATCGCCATTCGCCACGGCAAACGTAGGGTATCGGTTCGCTGCGACGAATGTTCTTGCTAGCCGCAATAACAAAGATGCCCGATTCACGCAACGAACATCCTGTTGGTTCGTAAATAATGGCGAAGTCTCCTCTAGCCGCAATAATGCTCCTGCTCGCTGCGGCGAATGATCAAGACTTTGATTCTGTAATTTTCTTAGTTTAATGCTGTTCTAACGTTTGTGTGTGCGAGGATTATGCCTAGAATGAAACAAGCCTCTGAAGCCGAAAGCAGACCATCCTCTTCTTCCTCCGATCACACCATTTCCCTTCCTCGCAACCTTCCTGCTTTCCCTCTCGTCCAGGTAGATCCACGAGTGCGATCGGTTGGCAACTCGTGTTGCGGTCAAGATATACTTAAGGAAAACCATTTCTCTAACCCCTGAATAAACCCTTTTGTCCGTCGACTTTTGAATTAGACTTAGCTGGCCTTGCTCAACCTAATTCTATTGGCAACCTCACATTTGTCCGCCAATATTATTCATATGCTCGCTACTCCCACACCTACGGAATTAATTTCCGGGTGTTTCCATTCGATGTTTTCACTTCCGTAATTATCTGTGAGCATTACCATCTTTCGTCGTCCCTCATTGCCAATATTCCACCTCCTCCGTGATTACCCATGGGAGGAAGTCATTGGTACTCTCCCTTCGCAGGTCTCGATGGCTTCAACCCGTGGTTCTCAACGGTACATCCGTCGGACCACCCTCCTTCCTGGCTTCGTCCACGTTACATTTTATATGTAACAATATTATGCCGACCCTCCATCTTTCTAACATCCCCAAAGAGTGTGCCCTATATATCTACTGGCGATGACCGCAAATCTGTAGACTTAGCCCTGCCATTTCCGCGCCCTTCGCCAAGGTGTTCTCTCCACCAACCCTAAACACAAACTCCTTTTCCCTATCTCATTTCCGATCTGTTCCGGACCTATCGAGTCCCGGAACATCCGGCCGATCTCACCTTTTCGCCTGCCTCTCCATTTGTCTATGTCCGTTTAGGTCAGCCACGTGCCATTCCACCCCCACCTCCCGCCTAACCTGCTTCATCTTCTTCCCCACCTCACCTAGAGCCCTTCTCTCGTCCTTCTGTTTCCCCGAGGCTTTGCCTCACAACCCTCCCCACCTCTGTTCCCCGCTCCTTCCGAGGTGGCTCTGCTGCGTGGAAGTCCTTGACTTCAGGCGGTTCACTTCTTTGAGACTCGTGGCCGCCACGCATTCCTCGCTCACTATGATTGCGGCCCACCTCGGGCTGCCTATTCCGCCTCGAGCACCGGCTTCTTCAAATGCTCCTAGCTCTTCTATCACTTGCCCTTGGTGACGATCTGCCACGTAGTGCAGAACATTTATTTTCTTTTGTTGTTGTTTTCCCGTATTTTCTTTTCTTCGTTGTATTTTTTTAGTTAGTTCTCTGGATCCTCTTTTGTACATTACATTTTGAGCTTAATGCTATATCCACATTTCTGTTTTGTCTATTTTTGTTTCGTTTCCTCTGCCTTCGCTACTTTTGTCATTGTGGACAATGCCATGTTTAAGTGTGGGGAGCCGTTCCCTTTATATTTTGCATTGTACACCTATTAAAACTTGTGCATAATTTTGTGGGCCGTTGCTTTTCTTGATAAATTTGGACTCGATCAAACATTTTCTGCACTTGTTCTTTTGTGCCCTTGCATGCAAAGCCCTTATAAGTTTCAAATCGATACTTGAGTTTTGTGAAAATGCTCTCCATTCTTGAGCGATAATTGGTTTTGGCAAAATTTTAACTTTTGAAGTTTTCAAAACAAAGTAAATGGGAGCATGCTAACAAGGTAGCATTTAAGTTTTAAGTTTTGAGATTGATCATTGAGACAAAACCTTGTTGGAAGGATATTCGAGCCAAAGATTTTTCTTCTATTTTGTGTGTGCATCCGCTTAGTTCATGCTTCTCTAGAACTTGTGTGGGTTTTTACTCAAAGCTTGATGGACTAGATTTTTGTGGATATGATAGAGGCGTTCTTTCTTTCAGCCCTTTCCCCAAACACCAACCCCTAAACACCGTTCCCTTGCTAGCCCCTTTGAGCCTTCTTGCTATGAACATTTGCATGCATTATTTTCATATGACGTCAATAGTCAGTTTGTTCTATTTTTAGTGAAAAAAAAAGTTAGTCTTGTTTATTCCAAAAAAGGGATAATAATGTGTATTGAATCCCAAAATGGGATTAGTATCTCAAAATGAGATTAAAAAAAAATCAATCAAAATTTAGTTTAGTAGAGGTCTAGTTTCAGTATAGATTATCGACATCGATCCCTCATTTTATGCCATGCTCATATTTTTTTTTTCTCACATCATCCATTCATTTAGCCTTCCGCTCATTACAACCCTTAAAGACCTCTTGATCTTCAAATTGATAGTCCTTGTAGTGGAGAAATAAAATTGATACAAGCCTATGGTAGGAGATGTATTAAGTAGATTGAGAGAAAATATCCCTACTATACAAGTGAGTTGGCGTAAACACCATTTCGAGTGATTCTCCGTTGTTCAATCTCTTGTGCTTAAATTTTTCAATGTTTGTTTTATTAGCACTCTTTCAATTTCTTTGCGTTAGAATTCGATAAAGTGGATTGAGTCAATTTTGGTTGTTGTTTGAGCATGGGGCAGAATTTTCTTTTACTCTTGTACCTTTTGACTCTTATAAGCTTTGTTCGAGAGTACAAAGGTTTAAGTGTGAAAATTTGATTGGACCAAATTTATACTATAAATTAGGCTGTTTTCTCTAGTAATTATGCATCCGTTGACTCACGATCTATGATTTTTATGCTTATTTTGGTCCCGCACATTGAGTTTTGATAAATTGCACATTGTCGATATTTTGTTGTCATTTGTCATTAATTCGCATAATTTTATTGGGACAATTGATATTGCAAATGGGTTGTATTTTGTAGGACCAAAGGAGTCAACATTCAAGAAGTCAACATCTTGCGAGATTCACCGAGGCGAACCTAAACCTCCATTCGCCGGCGAATAAATTAAATCTGATTACTTCATCGCGACGGTGACCATCCGGACTTCGCCAAGGCGAACTCAACCATTCGCCGCGGCGAATGTCTGCAACCCGCCTATATTTGGCAAAGTATCCATTGTTCGACCGGCCCGCACGTATCCTATAAAACTTGCCATTTAGGGCAAAAAGGACTATCGCATGAGTTTTCTTTTCCTCCCTTTTCTTCGTTCTTCTCGGTTTCTTTCATTCTTTTCTGCTTTCGCTTCTAATAGGTTTTCATTACGTATTCTGAGGTCACCCACGAACAACGTTATTGCCTTCATCTTCAACACTTAAATGTTGCGATAATGAGTATCGATGATTCTCTAGCAGTGATGGAGTTGGCGGAGTCATGGCGGCTAAATCGAGATTCTCCGAAAATGTAGCGAAGGTCGGAGTTCCATGAGCTTCAAGGGTAATCAACCATAGTTTTAGATTTTGTCATGTTTTGTAAAACCTCCGAGTTGGAGATTGCGATATATGATGGATTGAATCCGCTATAGTTTAATTGGATGTAAAACTTTGATTTATGGTGTGGATTAGTTTGTGTTGGATATTGTTCGAAATACATGAAGTTTCATGTATGTTAAGCAATTTGCATGAGTTAATTTAATCTACCTAGTTGTGTTTGATTGAATTGATTGTGTTTTATTTGGTTAACTTATTGCATAAATCATTTCATGCCATACACTAAGGGTTTTAACAAGCTTTAATTTATCGAGTTGATCAATTAAATCTTGGACTTAACGAGTTGTTAAGGTTGTGTTTTCGAAACTTAGTGGATTTTAAACCCCGATATTTATTTTGAGTGATGATGACCGAGCCACATTTTCAGGAGAGTTTTAATTAATAGTTTTCAGTCTCATTTAATTTAAATTGCCTTATCTTTTCAAAATCCCAAAAATATTTACCTTTGCTTTAGTTTAGTTTAATTTTAGATTAATCAATCAAAATCCCCTTTTATTGCTTTCATTGCATGCATAATTCAAACATTAGGCTAGTCTAGGATCAATTGGTGCATTGGTTCCTTGAGAGTCGACCCGAGGTTGCATCCTGTATTGCAATCCTTGGTATAAATTTTATTTGACCGGTTTCCAAGGATCAATTCTTAAATTGAACGATAAGCCGCCGATCACTCGTGGAATACCTTCTGGTAGTTGGTAATCCATTCTGTAGGCATGATCTTTTCAAGCTCCTGTGCTGGTAACTGCTTCGGTATCTGAAGGATAGTTGTCTGATTGTTTAGAGTATCAGCAACTATGTATAATGCATCCGAAGTAGAGTTGGGAAAGTTGACGTCCAACGCATGATTCTGAAGGCGATAGATCATCTGATGATGAAGAGTAGCCATGATGGCCGTTGGATCTTGATCTGCACCATGATCTGGATCTCAACTTTTATAAACGTTCAGATAGAGTAGGATCATCCAACCCGATGTTGAAATCAAAAGGTGGTCGATATCACACTCTCTTTGTCAAGAGTTGTCAACAAGGTACCAATCAAAGCATTTTGGTACGTTGTGTAGGCAGTGTCTAAGAGAGAGATCCTGGCTGTCGCAGGTATTCCCTTTCTTCCATGTAAGGTAAGAACAAGGCGTATTGCTCCAACATGAAGATGTGTATGACCTGTTTCTCTCCAAAGAGAGATCAGCTCCTTTGGTATCTCCAGCTTTACGTATTGTTCTGCTGTTGTAGATCTGAGACCACACTGTTCCAATTTGGAACTCTGGATGATTTCTTTAACACGAGGCCTATTAGTAGAAAGCACACTCCTAATACTTCTCGTCCATGAACGGTCACGAGAATATATGCTGTAAGGACTAAGCAAAGGTAAAGAAGACTCACAAACACGATTTTCTACAGGCACATGAGTAATCTCAACTAGATTTTCTATTTTTTGTGATAAAACACGCTTCACACTTCTAGGTAATGATGCTAAAGACAAACTTGAAGATAAATGAACTGGATCTGAAGAATCCATCACTCTTATGCAACTCTCTTTTTGCTAATGTTCCCCTCCTTGTGGAAAAGATGCGAGGTATGTTTCCAAGGAATTCACAAGCAGTAGTGAAGACCTAAACAAGAAGTAGATATACTTCAAGGGATATCTCAGGTGTATTCTGCATTACAGACTCTACCTGTAACCACTAACATAACTCAATATGGGAAATGTTCCCGGACTTTGTTTTGTTCTGGCTTTGATACCACTCGTAAGCCCTATGGTCCGTTATAGGGTGACACAGGGAATTACACGGCGGAAATATGACCTTTGTCTATTAACCCTCACAAGGTTAACGCTCCTTCCTCTAAACCACTCACTGGTTGAAGACTTCGACTCACCAAAGTCGGATTGGAAGTGTGTATCACTACGTAGCTGTTCCAGTTATCGGAGACTAACACCCCTCAACGCCCTCACTTGGCAACACGGGACTTACTGCTCACGCCTCTTAGGAACCCTACTTCACTCACACACTCTTACTCTTCATTCCCCGTTTGCTTCTGACTCAAGGTAGCGGAAATTTAGAAGCTAACAGTGTTATAGACTGTCATAGATGTTCTGATACACAAGATCCTTTTACAAGGCAAGTGTAGAGCATACTAATCTCTGCAATCTTCTCACTTAAGGAAAGGGATTCAAAAAGAGACACTATTTTTGTGAAGAAAACTTCTTCATTTTTTCATATATCACTCAAATGAAAATGCATACAAAAACCTATATCCAACTATATCTTACAAACTAAGACGAGGCTTGCTTAAATAAGCAAAGCGAAGGACATAATCATAAACTAGTCCTAGAGACATAATTATTACAACTTTAGAAAAAGTAGACCTAACCTTATCCTAAAGGAATCTACTTTACAACTTTCACCGAAAGTAAACAACTTTAACAAAAGCAAACAGTGTTAAAGGTACAACTTTACAAAAAGGTGAAAAAGAAAGATGATAGGATGGAATCTTCATGATGTTGAAGTGACTTGTGGAACCCATCTATCATCATGGTTGTTGTCTCTTCTTACTTTACAGATGTAAAGTAAGTTCTTCTGTCTTCTTCTCACAATAATGGATCCAAAGTATCTAAAGCTAATGATTGCGTTTTGGCGAGTGCCAACTCTGTAGATTGGATGGAGAGTCTGGATCACTAGAGTTGTCATCATTAGAAAGATAAGGACGTTTTCCTTTCATTTGACGTAACTCTGCCATGTGTAGGTGATGCAGGAACTGATCTAACTTTTCTTTGTTAATGCTTTCAGTATATTTGTAAGGATCCTGAGCATCTTGGAAGACAGTATTATCAGGAGGCTGTGAAGGTCCTGCTTCTTGTGAGATAACCTTTTCTTCATCATTTCCTGAATCAGAATATTCAGGACTATTGGAACCAGGAATGTTAAATTCTGGTGCTTCTGGTTCACCAGAGATAAATTCTCCAATAAAAGGTCCAATAGAGGTAGTTAACTCTGGAGGTGTTGGAAAGTGATTAATTTCCTTAAGCTGTTGTCTTAAAGATTTAAGCACATTTTCTTTATGTCGTGGCCAGTATAAAGCAGTATGCCAAAACTGGACATGTTGTTCAGTGTATAAAACTCCAGTAGAAGTTTCTCTGTAAGGACGATGCACAACAAAGAAACACTGAGTGTTGTGTCGTCTAGTTGAAGCAGACCATAAATGGTGTTGGTTAATGATTATCTTTGAATCGCTTCTTCCATTGGTGAGAGGTTGGAACCATTCTAAGAAGGTCCAAATTAATGAACGCCATGGTCGGGGATTACGAGATCTTGTCTGAGATGAAGAGGTGAGACAAAAAGCACGGGCATATAAAGCGATAATGCCCAAAGATACCATAATGTGTTTTCGGAAGATGGTCTTGAATAGACGTCACATTTAGGTATGGTGCTTTGATATTGAACATGTAAGGATTTCCTTGAGAATTATGTTCAATCAGAAAAAGATGCAAGTAATAGAATAAACTACTACGTGCAGTAGAGGCAACTTCAGAAACACTACGAGGAGACCTAAACAAGAAGTAGATATACTTCAAGGGATATCTCAGGTGTATTCATTTATCTTCAAGTCTATTATGAAAGGAGACATAAGAAGAAGTTCCACAGGAAGGAAGGCAACCAGCCTTGGAACCAAAACTCTAAAAGGAAGAACCAGATGAACAAGTACAGACGTATGAGGTTCTTCAAGAAGTCGTCCCATCGCCAGAAAGGGAGACTTAGATGTTTTGTTTGTGGAAGCAAGGAGCATTTAGCTAACAAATGTCCTAAGGCAACCAAGAAAGATGCCAAGTTCTTGGAGAAGATTGAAAAACTGTTGCCTATTCATCCTCATAACAACCTTGAGGAAGTACTCGAAGAGCAATCGAGTGAGGAAAGTGAAACACAATTTGCTGTTACTGTGTCTACATCAGAAGAAGAATCTCAGGATTCATCTCCTTCATCAGATGAAGATTCTCTTATGATGATGCAGCAAAGTTGTCTAAAACTTGATCGTATACCAGATATCAAACGACCATATGTCCAGATCCTGATGCAGTAAAGTTGTCTAAAACTTGATCGTATACCAGATATCAAACGACCATATGTCCAGATCCAGATCTTCCAACAAGATAAATATGATCGGCCCATTAAGGCTATTGGATTCATCGATACGAGTTCTAGTAAATGCGATCATTAAGCCCAACATCCTACCGGTGAAGCATGGCAATCACATGATGAATATTTCACTTTGCGGTGATGGGAACACTTTTAAAATTGGGTTACGTCAAGAAGCGAAATTGGCATTCGCTTCTTTCCTCGATGTCTGATTTGGACCAAAGTACTTGGAAGCAATCTACCGGCCCGGATGTCTTAATTGGGATGGATGTTTCTTTATCGCAGCCAAACATCTACAGATATTACCCACAGGCCTCAGGTATCGAAACCTTACGAGTCCTTACACTGACATTAAAAACGTGTTTGAACTGACACAGGTTCCTACATGTTACAATGGACTACGAGATAAACTGTTGAGCTACTGTCCAGAGTCTCATGCACAGTTTACTCATGATAATCCTCTATGGAAGAACTCAGACTTCTTTATAAGTCTGCCATTCAAGAAGAATGAGGATATCAATCCTACTAAAGCCACACATCCAGGGATGAACCCTGATGATCTAAAGCTCGCCCAAGATGAGTGTGCTATACTATTGCAGCAAGGCTTAATCGAGCCCACAAAGTCGGATTGGGCTTGTCAAGCGTTCTATGTCAACAAGCGTTCAGAACAGAAACGTGGAAAGAAACGTCTAGTGATAGACTACAAGCCTCTGAATGCATTCCTGTAAGATGATAAGTTTCCATTGCCTAAAATTAGTACACAGGTACTATTCTTGAAGGAAGCTTGCATATTTTCAAAGTTTGATCTCAAAGCGGGATTTTGGCAATTGGGTATTCAGCCCATAGAACGATACAAGACTGCATTCTGCATTCCCACTGCACAGTACCAATGGACTGTGATGCCTTTTGGATTAAAGGTTGCACCATCACTATTTCAGAAGTCCATTACGAAAATCTATGAGCCTATCCTCAATAGTGCATTGATCTACATTGATGACATTCTACTATTCTCAAAGACCCATGAGGAACATCAGGCCTTACTCCAAAGATTTTTGGACCTTACACAGCAGTATGGTATTATGCTCTCAGCATCTAAGAGTGTAATTGGTACGAAGGAAATAGAATTCCTTGGGATGCAATTCAAAGATGGATTATACCAGCCAGGTCCACATATTGCAAAAGAGTTATTGCAATTTCCAGATCAAAATCTCACGGTAAAACAGATACAACAATTTCTTGGAATTGTTAATTATATACGAGATTTTATTCCACATATGGCAGCTTATACTTCTAGCTTATCTAAGCTCTTACGTAAGAATCCACCTTCATGGGGAAAAGAACAAACTACAGCTGTTCAGCATCTTAAGCAAATCAGTCAGGATCCTCCACCCTTAAAGATTCCTGATAATGGACAACGTGTCCTTCAAACAGATGCCAGTAATACCCATTGAGGAGCTGTACTCATCGAAGAACTCAATGATAAACGATATTATTGTGGACATGCTAGTGGAGCTTTCACTTCAGCCGAAAGCCACTATCATATCTCTTACAAAGAGATTCTTGCGGTAAAAAGAGGTATCGAAAAGTTTTCTATTCACCTCACTCCTTACCACTTTATCATTGAGATGGATAACAAATCTTTTCCCAAGATTCTTCAGCAGGTAGGGAAAAAGATTCCTAACAGTCAGCTACTACGCTGGCAAGAGTGGTTCTCTACCTATAAATTTGAAGTCCGACACCTAAAAGGTCACCACAATATCCTTGCATATTATCTCTCTAGACCTACAAAGCCACTCTTGTTTGTTTCTTCATCTTTGAAACTCCCTATTCCTCTTTTCTGGTTAATGGAGTTTCCCAGGTTTGCTCGTTACAAGAAAGACTTTCCACCATGGTTTTCTCGACAGCATTATACTGTCACTAGTCTTTCTCCTATTCTTTACTAGAGTGTTTTCTTCTACATGCATCAAATTCTCCTCTCCAATGATATCATTGCCAAGCCAAGTCATTTTGATATGCTTACACCTTATAAGTATATCTATTTTATCTATGATTCAATGGACGAGAATGTTTTATGGCATCTCTGGTCACTTAGTGCATTGTTTACCTGTACAATCGCTCTCTCTCCAGTACATCTGTATCGACATTTAGCAGATCCTACCAATTCTGGTTCTCTTCTATAGACATTCCTAGAATGGTTCCAGCCTCTTCCGAAATGGCGTATAGAGATGTATTTTCTGTTATCTCAACATCGTCTATGGAATGTAACCCTTTCTGATACCAACACTTATGTGTTGTATTTGTTGCATCGTCCCTACTACATGACTGACTGTAACATGATGTGTACTATCAGCCACTGCCAAAAATGGCGTGTCAATCTTAACTGGTCTAAAGAAGAAGAGCAAGTCACTACTGAATTGTATGAATTGCTTGACCAGTATAATCAGAATCCACAAGCTGATCTTTCTTCTATCTGTACGTCACAAGGACCTTATTTTGAAGATTCAGCTTTTCAAAGACCTCTTCGTGTCCCACCTGTAAATGAATGGACTTCTTTTCATCACAATTGTATTAGCATTTATGGCGGTTCAATTCCTAATCCGTCTACCAGGTCTCCCGTGGATCCAAGCCCACAGCCTGCTGAAATTCAAAGTCCATCTGACAATACGGCATCCGGCCCCTGGCCTGTTGAATGGGCAGAAACTAATATCCATGATCTCATTGAACAAATTGATAGAGACATGGATTTGACAGACGATGAAGACCTTACTTTACATCTGTAAAGTAGGTAATGAGACAACAACTATGATGATAGATGGGTCCCACAAGTCACTTCACCATCATGAAGATTCCATCCTATCATCTTTCTTTTTCACCTTTTTGTAAAGTTGTACCTTTAACACTGTTTACTTTTGTTAAAGTTGTTTACTTTCGGTGAAAGTTGTAAAGTTGATTCCTTTAGGATAAGGTTAGGTCTACTTTTTCTAAAGTTGTAATAATTATGTCTCTAGGACTAGTTTACGATTATGTCCTTCGCTTTGCTTATTTAAGCAAGCCTCGTCTTAGTTTGTAAGATATAGTTGGATATAGGTTTTTGTATGCATTTTCATTTGAGTGATATATGAAAAAATGAAGAAGTTTTCTTCACAAAAATAGTGTCTCTTTTTGAATCCCTTTCCTTAAGTGAGAAGATTGCAGAGATTAGTATGCTCTACATTTGCCTTGTAAAAGGATCTTGTGTATCAGAACATCTATGACAGTCTATAACACTGTTAGCTTCTAAATTTCCGTTGCCTTAAGTCAGAAGCAAACGGGGAATGAAGAGTAAGAGTATGTGAGTGAAGTAGGGTTCCTAAGAGGCGTGAGCAGTAAGTCCCGTGTTGCCAAGTGAGGGCGTTGAGGGGTGTTAGTCTCCGATAATGGAACGACTACGTGGTGATACACACTTCAATCCGACTTTGGTGAGTCGAAGTCTTCAACCAGTGAGTGGTTTAGAGGAAGGAGCGTTAACCTTGTGAGGGTTAATAGACAAAGGTCATATTTCCGCCGTGTAATTCCCTGTGTCACCCTATAACGGACCATAGGGCTTACGAGTGGCTTCAAGCTTAGTTGTTGAAAGAATATATTGATGTTAGGCCAACATTATTCCTAAGGATGTTCCCTTCTTTGCCACATATTGGGTAGATTGAGGGGGAAAAAAAAAAGAGAGAACATGTTAGGTTTAATCATTTCACCTATGCAATATAATAACAACAATTTCCTAGTGGAGCATTTATTGCTTTGAGTTTTACTAAATACAGCATAACAGATGAAGTTGTGCAACAGTAATCGTTCAGGATGAGAGTTTGATGCATTGTGAGCATTTAATTCAGGCAAATTAATTAAAAACTTCTAATAAATTGTAGATGAGAATTCTTGATGGGAATCTTCTACTTGTGACTTAAAAAAACAAAAAAAAAGTTGTCCTAATAACTTCTTATCCAAGCTACAAGGCTAACCTGTTAGACTAAACCAAAATTTTTTAGGTTTACTCGATTCAAACCTCAATGAAGTAAAAAATTCAAGTGTTAGCTCATGAAAAACGGGGTAATCTATATGCACAAAACGTCCCCAACCACCAATATTACACAATTTCATCAACTTATCCTTCAACCATATTTGTTCTAATACATCAAAATGTAAATATCGGGGTGTAAGAATGAATCTAGTTTTTAGAACAGCATACCTATCGCCTTCTTTCTTGAAGTAAACGGAAAAAAGGAGCACCATAGTCGACTGCAATGTCTACAGCAATTTGGCCTCCGCCCTCATCTTCAATAGTTTCGACAGCTTTCTTCATTCTTAAAGGCATAATAGCGTGAAAACCTGCAAAAATTACCGAAAGATATACAACCCTTAGAGACACAAACCTGCGAAAATGGAGGGAAAGAAGGAAAAATAAAAAGAAAAACAACAAAAATGTACACAAATGAGAATATTTTGATGAAAAATCTAAACAAACTTAGAAGATTCGGTGGAAACTTGAAACAAAATCAACAAAATCTCTCTCGTAAAGTTGTGCGACTGAAACTGGAAAGAGGGGTGCATGAAGAAGAAACAAAATCTATTTTGCTATGCATTTCATATGCACCATTATGACTAATGTATAATTAATAATAATCATAATAAATAATAATTACACAATTAAAAATTAATTAATAATAAAATTACTAAAATGTAATAATTAATAATTACTAATAACATCAAAGAAAAAATTTAATAATGTTTAATAACGAACAATATCATAATTAATAATCAAATAATAATTAATCAATAATAATTATTAACTAATTCTAATAGCATGTTTTCAATCCATTATATTGAATTAAACAATTAAAAATTATATATTTTCATAGGTGTGACACTTAAGTCATGCTGCGAATCCTACAGATCAATGAACTTAATTATATAAAAACTTTTAGGCATGAGAAATAAGTGAAGCTGTCACTCGACACTTAATTAATGTTAAGTAATAAATCTATTAATTATCGAAATTAATAAATTTGGTAATCAATTAATCTTATTTTAATTAATTAATTATACTTTTTAAATATGTGTTAAATACATTATAATTAAATAATCAATTAATTATGTTATAATTAATCAACTAACTAATAATATTTTACTTAATTAATTAATTATTCAATAATAATATTATATATAATGTTAATTGCACGGTAAAAAAAGAAAATAACATGCACGATTGTAAATTAAGAAGACATAATCGTACATGGGAGCCTATGAATATTAAGTTACGGTGACTACTTACCTATATATACATCAATTAATTAACTATATATCAATCATTATTAATTATAACTAAATAAGCTTAACGACTAATGATTAATAATTAATTTATAAATAAAGTATATTTTAATAAAGCAATCGATCTATTAAATTCTAATTACCATTAATTATATCAAAACTAATTAATTAACAATTCCAAGCATGGCAATTAAGAGGCAATTAATTAAATATATTTAAATTAATTAAGAACATTTTTATATGTGTTAAATATATTATAATTAATTAATCAATTAATTATGTTATAATTAATAAATTAATTAATAATATTTAAATTATTAATTAATTATTTAGATAATAACTTAATTATGATATAATTACTAAACCAATTAATAATATTTTACTTAATTAATTAATTAATTAATTAAATTGTTAGAAAATTATCTAGGTGTTAATTGCTTGGTAATAAGAAAAGAAAATAACATGCAAGATTGTGACTTCTTACGTAATTGTTAATTAATTATTAGTTAAGCTTATTCAGTTATAATTAATAATGATTAATATATAATTAATTAATTGATATATTAAAATATAATTAATTGATTTAGTAGTACGTATTAATATTTAGTATATATGTTACTCGTGACCCGCATTATTAATTATTAATTTTAATTATTATATAGTAATATTCACTATATGTATTTATAGTAATATTCACTATATATATTTATAGCTAACTAGTCACGCTTGTGATTTAATATTCACAAGCATGACTGCCATGCACGATTGTGAATTGTTAAGTCACAACCGTGCATGTTAACACCTATATAATTTTATAACTTTATTTAATAAATAATTAATTTTCAATCAAATTATTTTTAATTATTTTATTAATTATAACTTAATTAATTGAGTAATTAATTATGATATATTTAACACATATAAAAGTATACTTAATTTATTAAAATTTAATTAATTAATTACCTCTTAATTGTTGCCTATAATTGTTAACTAATTAATTTTGACATAATTAATGGTAATTAGAATATAATAAATTTATTTATTTATTAAAATAGACTTTATTTATAAATTAATTATTAATCATTAATTGTTATGCTTATTCAATATTAATTAATAATGATTAATATATTATTAATTAATCGATGTATTTATATAACAAATTAATTGATTGATTAAAATATACTTTATTTATAAATTAATTACTAATCATTAACGCCAAGCTTATTTAGTTATAATTAATAATGATTAATATATAATTAATTACACTTAATGATTAATAATTACTAGATAAATAAAATTTATTAAATATAATTAAATACAATTTATATATAATTAATTTTCTAATTAATTTATAATTAATAGATTGATTACTTAGTATTATTATTAAGATAATTAACTATAAATTTATAAGCGTTAATTAATTGTCCTTGTGACAAAGATATTTTTAGTTTATTAATTAAATATATTTAAAGTATAGTTAGTTAATTAATTTTGATATAACTAATAATAATTAAAATGTAATGAATTCATTGATTTATTAAATTATACTTTATTTATAAATTATTTAGTTATCATTAACTGTTAAGTTAATGCGATTATAATTAATACTAATTAATATATAATTAATAATTTGGTGTACTAAAATATAATTAATTGATTAAATAGTCAATATTAATATTTAACATATATATTAGTTATGACCCTACACTATTAATTGTTAATTATTATTAATTATTATATACTAATATTCAAGATATATGTATCTCTTGAATGTTAAGTAATCACATCATCAATTAGTTTTAGGAATATGCTATTTTATATTCACAAATTATAACCTAATCAAATAACTTTATCAAATGCACGCTTTTCACACAACATAAGAGAAGAAGACCAAAGAGCATAATTAGCTTAAATTAATACATGGACGTAAATATTTAAAACTCATAATAATTCGTGAATAAGCTATTCTTCACATACATAACTATAATTAACAACAACTTCAACTGAAAGATCATTAACAAGTGTAATAGACACTCACTCCATTTTCCATTCTTTCAAGCACTCAAAGGTCACAAATATTCATTCATTTTCCATTTCATGTTAAACATCAACCATAAGCTTGCTAATTAATCTAATATTTACTACTAAATATATAACACAAATATTAATCCAAAGGTCTTTATTTTGGTTGTAATGAGGCCAAGATCAAGGTAAGGAAAAGATAAAATTAGGCTTTAAACCAAATGACTAATTAAGCATTTAAAATGATACAAACTAATAAAATATAAAACGTTGAATTCTTTCTTTTGAACTTGAAAGATAACCCTACCAACCTCCTTTACTTTTTTGATCTCCCCTTTCCCTTCATTTTCTTTTTTCTCTTCTTCTTTTTCTTTTTTGTGCATGCCATTTTCTCCTTCTCTTTTTTCCCCTTTTTCCCTTTTTCTCTTTGTTCTTCAGTTAATATGATTTGTTTTTTCCCCAATATACAACAATATATATACCTTTTAAATGCTTAATTTGCCTTTATGAAGATTCAAACTGCGATCTTACTCCTCTGTCTGATGATTTCCTTTTTTCCTAATATAAAACAACATATATACCTTTTAAACGCTCAACTTACCCTTACAGCGGGTGAAATCAAAATAGATAAATAATAAAGGCCAAAGCTCATGTTTCAGGTTTTAACTAAAAAAAGGTTCCATGTAAACTCAAAGGGGCTCACTAAGGATAATATCATGGTGATTTTTTAAGCTCTCAAGTTAAATCCTAAACGTCTTTATCATTTTAATGTTTGCATAAGATCATGTAATTGTGACTAGTATTCGCAAGCAAGTTCTAGATTTGTTTGATCATGAAAGAATACTCTGAAGAAGGAATACTTTTAATTGGTCTCAAACTCTCACGGAAGAAAAGTCTTGTTCATCTATCTAATGTCACTCCTGGGTAGGGGCAGGCAGGGCACCTACCCAGGGCCCACCAAAAAAGGGCCCCATTTTAGTTAACAAAAAAAGGCCAAATTCTATTTTTAGTTATTTTATTGGTAATGATATTTGTAAGATATTATTAGTTGATGCTATGATCAATTAATATTTAGTTGAGTATGTAGACTTATAAATTGAGTCATTTATGTTTCATAAAAACATATAAACTTATGTATATTGTCGATTTATTGAGGAATTTTTTATTTCACCCAGGGCCTATAAAACGATAGAAACGACCACACATCTATCATAATAAGCTAATATCCTTTCAATTAAAATCCAAGTTAATCAAATTATGCATGCAAATATATTTATTCACTTATATTATGCATTTGAAATCCCGATTAAGTTCAGTCACTAATCAAACATTTTTAACTATCAAACAAAAAAACAAACACAAAATGTTTAACAATCATAGTAAACATCATAGGAAATTAAATGAAAGATCTAAGATGCAAACAACATTAATTAACACAAACAATAAAACTAAAAATAATTTTATGACAAACAATCAACATAATAAAAGAAATAGATAGAAATACAATATTAAGATGAAGGTGGATGCTTTCTCGAGCGAGGATTAAAATTCGTTAGCAAATCCCTGATCTTCGCAATATTTGCCTCAATCTTGTCCAATCTCTCACTCGTACACCATTCAAATACAATAAGTTGATTGGTTAATGATTGATATTCCAAAGAATTAGGTGCAATGTTAAACTGCGTACCTTCATATGGTAAAGCATCATCCCCTTGTGTACCTTCACCTACTTCGCCCCAACTGCAATTACTACTTAAAGCTTCTACTATCTTGTCACTGACAACAACATAATGATCACCTTGCCACTCGGCAATCTTCATGGACACTAAGGACTGTAAGTCTAAACTACAATTCCTTAAAACTAACTACATACTTGCTCTCTCACTCAACAAACCAAAATATTCTGCAATTTGGGTAACAAATGCCCCAACAACTATATGGAAATCCAAATATATCATTCAAATCATTTAAAGCAAGAGTATATGTATTTTTCATTAATCTAAATATCAAATTAATCATGATGCCATCTTCGTTACAAATCAAATGTAAAGTTGTCAAAAATTCTAAAGTTAATTCAACATTTGAATTTTTCTAAATTTTGCAAATTTGTCCCATCCTATGTTATGCAATAGTTCATTAACTCGATTTGTAATTCCTAATTCAATTATAGCTCCATGATCAATAAATCTATTTGACATAATCGAACGATCTTTTAAAGTTGCATACCTTAATTGGCTCTTAGCAATGTTAAATTGAAGGCAAGGATTACCTAAAATAGGGACATAGTCTGCTTCAAAAGATGAAGATGCTCCGAATCTCACACAAGGCATAATCTAAGTAGCAATCAAGAATGAAAATATTTTCACAGATCTCAAACCACACAGAACAATTTATTACTTAATTGAATTTAGAGCACTTAAATATAATCGTCAAATAAGAAATCCTAGAGTAATATGAATCCGGCATCGTCATAGAATGAACAAACATTCGGCTTAAATATACATCCTTTAATAAATAATAATAAAGTAAAAGATAACAACAAAAAGATTAAATAATGTTTTATGTTATCTTTCATATACTATATCAAAAATTTTCATATAATATCAAACTTCAATTATTTAATAATGAATCAACAATTCCTTGAAAACTAAAGTTATTTTATTCTTTCCATTTATTTAACAAAACCGAAAAATTAAACACATTCCTTTCAATTTAACAATTGTTTAATACAAATTAAATGGACATAAATGGACATGATTGATAGCATTTGATGGAAGAGTTATTAATTGCTAAGAGCAAAAGAGACGAGAGCATTTGAAATATAGAAATTTCTAGACATGTATGCTAATTAAATGGACTTGATTGATAGCATTTGATGGAAGACTTATTAATTGGTGGGAGCAAAAAAGGAGAACATTTGATTGAAGATTAATTGAATTTTAAAATTAAATTAAATTAAATTGATTTTAATTAAATACTAATTAGTTACAAATAATATCTAATATCTAGTATCAGTCCTCATTTATCAAACTTTACAATCAATTATCACATTGTCATAAATCAATCAATTAATTAAATGATAATATTTTAATTGCATGAAATTATATTTTAATTTACTAAATATTTATAATAAATTTTATTAAAGATATTTTAAGAATATGTAATTCTTAAAATATCTTTAATAAATTTTATTATAAATATTTAGTAAATTAAAAATATAATTACATATTCTTAAATTACATATTCTCTTTTAAGAATATGTAATTAAAAAAGGAAAAATATTTCAGATGCATTAATAATAACATAACTAATAATTACATCTTAATAATAATTAATTAATAAGATTTCAATAAATCAATTATTTAATTATATATTGATTATTATGAATTAAATTTTAATTAATTTTATTTAATTAAGGAATAAAAATAGATCTTTTTCACAAGCGTGACTCTATAATAATAAAAATTTTATTTTATTTTAATTAAATAATCAATTAATTATTTTTTATTAATTATTAATATACTTAAGTCATGCATGTAACTCCTATAATAATAAATTTTTCATTTTATAATTAATCTATTAATTATTTTGTTATTAATCAATAATATATTATAATTAGTCAACTAATTTTATAGATATTATATTTAAAAAAATACAAGCACTAATTCTATTTAATTAATGAATGAATAAATTAATTATATTTTAATAAATTAATACTTAATTAATGAATTATTTAATAAAAATATTATAAAATTATACATATGTTAATTGCCCGTAAAAAGAAAATAACATGCATGGCACGAGATTAGAAGTTGAAGAGTTCAGTCTCCCGAAACATATATATATAATCTTTATATATTCCCAGAAGAACTCTGACCGACTTGTTAGGCGCGTCCGGCTCCTCCGACCGACTTTCTCCTTGCCATATGCCTGGCGCAGTCCCGGCGCCACCGCCATGGGGAGGCGATCGTACTTTTGCTCAAGCGTTATTTGGATCAAAAAAATCCCCTCGCTCCATTCTTCGACCTCTTGCCGATGTGGACATTGTTTCAAAATCGAAGCTGCTGAAAGGAGAACTTACATTTTTCTTGACACAGGCAGAGCAAGATCAGTTATCGGCCCCATTCTGATTTTTTCTCGTGGGCAAATTCACCAAAGGAAACCCTAAATTGGATTTTTTACGATCAGCTTTCGATCGGATAGGATTTATCGGTGCTTTTACTATAGGGTTGATCGATTTCAGACATGTTTTAATTAGCTTTGATCTTGAAGAGGATTATCAGAGATGTTGGTTGCGCACCATCTGGACTTTTGATACCCACCTCATGCGTGTGTTCAAATGGACCCCAGATTTTCACCCAAATCTTGAGTCCTCCATCATCCCTATCTGGGTCTCTTTCGAAGGCCTCCCTGTTTATGGTTTTCACGAGCAGTATTTGAAGCAAATGACAGATCAGATAGGTACCTTGTTGAAAATTGACGCTCCTACTCTAAATCTATCACGGCCGTTGGTAGCTCGGGTATGTATTGAAATTGATCTTTTGAAGGAGTTGCCTAAACGTATTCAATTGGGCACATAATCAAAACCTTTTTTCCAATTGATTATCTACGAAGACCTCCCAGCCTTCTGTCGTCACTGTCACAAAGTCGGACATGCCATGGATCTTTGCCGTCAATTGCATCCAAGTAAGTCCGTCGATCCTACATCAAAGTCGCTGCCTTTCAAACCTAGTGTTCCCCCCGCATAGAAAATATGGAAGCCTAAAGACACTCTACCAAGCTCATCTGGTTTAACAATCGAAGAGAAGAATGCCTCTGTTCCCGATATTCCCTCCTCTGCCCCGATTACTTTACCCCCAGTGCAACCGGCAGTTGATGTTCTGGTTGATTCTCCCTTGATGGTTTCTGCTCAATCGCCGACTATTGGTTTCGACTTACCCAAATCGAAGGATTCGCCCTCCGCTGCTCTCCAACTGTCATCCATGTTCGATATTCTCTCTCAATTTCCAAATGATGATGGTGGCCCTGTCTGCCCAACTTTGCTGCCCGTAATGCCTCCATCGACAGTGTTGCTTGCTCCAACCCCTCAATTCTCAGTTTTGACCAGTGTGCCTAATTTACAACCATCATCGACTGCTTTACCTACATTGCCTTCTAATAAGGACATCATACCATCCTTTTCGCAGCCTACATATTATCAGGGGGACTTATTACCTTACCCGTCTCTGGCTGATCATCAAGATCCCATTGATGAGGAACTAATTTGTGATCCTCCACCTGCAGGTTTGAGTCAGCCTTTACAACATGCTGCATTGCCTATTTCACAATCTGATGTCTTTGATACTGTTGTTTTGCCTGCCTATCGTGATGATTCGACCGTAGGTATGGTCTTTGATCAAATGTTACTTTTCATGCCCCAGCATGATGATTTACAGCACTCTCGTCGACGCGGTCAGCCTATGGGCTCCAAAAACAAGATTCCTATTGTGGATGAGGCATCTCTTCGTCGATCCAGGAGAACTCTTACTAGTAACGGTTCAAAATCTTCTCAATGATTAGTAACCTAACATGGAATATTCGGGGTGTGGCCAACAAGCCCACACGTCGGCGTTTAAAAAAACTAGTTGCTTTGCATCAAGTGATGGCTGTTTTTTTGTTAGAAAATTTATCAGTTTTGTCTGCGGTATTGAGAGAGCTGCATTTCAACACCACTTTTGTATCACTTACGAATAAAATCTGGGCTTTATTTTCAGCTGACTATAAGGTGGATAGCCTGGGTGGCGATGACCAAGTTCTACATTTACGGGTTACTCATCATCAGCATCCTGCTCCTTTCTTCGTCTCTGTTGTTTATGCTAAGTCTACTCGTCGAGAACGACAGGCGTTATGGGCCAATCTGCTTGCTTTTCAGCATCTGCATTCTGATGCACCTTGGACAATCACAGGCGATTTTAATGTTATTCGATATCTGGAGGAATATCAGGGACAAGCTACTCTCGAATTATCTTCGATTGATGACTTTAATGAATTCATAGTTAATTGTGGATTAGAGGAGCGTCCTACTCAGGGCTGTGAGTTTACCTGGTTTGGCAATCGATCTAACGGCCCAGTGCTGAAGAAATTGGACCGTTGTCTTTTCTCCACTACCTGGCTTGACCGTTTTTCGGTGGCAACTGTTCATAACTTAAGCAGAATTCAATCTGATCATTCTCCTATTTTGCATAGATTTGATATGACTATTGACTCCAAGCCTAGAATCTTCCGTTTCCAAAGGATGTGGGTTCATCGCTCCAATTTTTATGATGTGGTTCGAGAACATTGGGGGGCTCCAATTGACGGCTTTGACATGTTGAGATTCTCTTTAAAGCTCAGACGATTGAAGGAGGCTCTGAAAATTTGGAATAAGTCTCATTTTGGGGATGTTTTTCAAAATTTACAAGATTCCGAAGACCTGATTTTGCACTATGAGACGACCTATGAACAATTACCTTCCCCAGATACTCTAGCTGAGCTAAACAAAGCAAAGGCGAATCTGATTCTGAGAGAACGTGAACGTGATGATTTTCTGCTTCAAAAGTCGCGAATCCGTTGGTGTAAGGAGGGTGATGAAAATAATAATTTCTTTCATGCTTCCTTACGTGAAAAACGATCATTTCTGGGAATCCATTCCATAAGAGCAGCTGATGGTAGGTGGCTAGATTCCCTTCCTGACATCTCAGCTGAGGCAATCGATTTCTTCCAACAGTTGCTATGTCAAGACTCGGACATGGATGAAACTTCAGCAGCTCGTTTGCTCGGTTTCATCCCTTCACTAGTTGATGAGGCGGATAACGCCTCTTTGATGAGAGCGCTAACTTATGATGAAGTAAAAGATGCGGTAATGGGTCTCTCCTCACATAGTGCACCTGGTATTGATGGGTTTTGTGGTTCTTTTTATCACAATTGTTGGTCTATTATCAAGGATGATCTCTTCAATGCTTGTGTTGAGTATATGTCAGGGATTCCGCTTCCGAGAGCCATAGCAAGTGTCCTCATTATTCTCCTTCCAAAAAAGCAACATGTAACCTCTTTTGCAGACTTCCGACCAATTAGTTTATGCAATTTTATTGGCAAGATTTTCACCAAACTCATGACGAAACGAGTTAAACCAATTCTGGCAAAGTTAATCTCTCCGGTACAGTCAGGTTTCTTGGCAGGGCGAGACATTGTCGACAATATATTGTTGGCCCAGGACCTAACACGTTTCTTGGACTACCCGGCGAGGGGTGGTAATGTGATTCTCAAATTGGATATGATGAAAGCTGTTGATTGAGTTTCTTAGGCTTTTCTGGTCAGAATTCTACATCAATTTGGTTTTTGTGAAGCTTTCATACATCTGATTATGGGCAGTTTGCGTGCAAGTTGGTTCTTAATTCTGCTGAATGGAAGCCCTATTGGGTTTTTCCAGGCTTCTAGGGGGTGAAGCAGGGAGATCCACTCTCTCCATATTTATTCATTATTGTATCTGAAGCTTTATCCAGAGGGATGAATGTTTTTGTACAAGCAGGCAGAATTCAACCATATGGTCTTCCAAGAGGTGCTCTAGCAGTAACTCACTTAGTATATGTTGATGATACGATTTTCTTCCTTCGTGGCGACAAACGCTCAATGGAGCAATTTATGCTATTGATAGAGGATTATGAGCTTGCAACTGGTCAGAAGGTTAATAAGTCTAAAAGTTGTTTTATTCGATCTGAAGGTCTGGCCTCACCAAGAGTGGAACTCTCTCGCACTATTTTACAAATGGTGCCGGGCTGTCTGCCCATATTTTATCTTGGATCTCCTATTTATCAGGGCCGAAAAACAGAACAAATTTTTAGGTTCATGGTAGAGCGAGTGGAGACAAAATTCGGCAACTGGAAACACAAATTGTTATCGCCTGGAGGCCGTCTCATTTTGATAAAACATGTACTCTCTTCTTTGCCGTTGCATATAATGTCGGCGATGGTCCCTCCTAAATCTGTGTTGGGCCAAATGGAGTGGATTTTTCAACGATTTTTTTGGGGCAACACCACTGAAATTGTTGGACCAATGGTGGTTGACAAATTAATTCCACTTATGTTTTGATAATAATAAAATGTATAGAATTGGTTAAGAAATTGTTTCAGGTATTTTGGGATTGATATTCAATGAAAGAATTGTACAAATCAAGATGGGCAAGTGTTTAATCATTGAAGAATCAAGATGGAAGTTTCCTATAAGTGAAAGAGGCTTATATAATGAAGATTATAGAAGATTTGAGTGGATATTACCGTTGAAGCTTACATAAGTCGACTAGAACATCATATGTCAACTAATATATGAAGATATGTCAACACAAGTCGACTAACAGCATACAAGTCGACTTATCGTGGACCACAAGTCGACTTACACATCACAAGTCGACTTATAGAAGAGCGGAGATGCAAGTTTACGTAAAATGTTGTCACAAGTCGACTTATACAACTCGACAAGTCGACTTATGGTCACAAGTCGACTTATACAACTCGACAAGTCGACTTATGGGTACAACACATTAATTCTAACGGTCCAATTAGCCAAAAATGGAAGGGAGATTATTAAGGAACGGTCATTTCAATCTAGCAACGGCTAGAATAAGTCCCAACAGCTATATTTCTTCTTATATAAAGGGTGGATGATTGATAAAGAAGTGACACAAGTTCTAGAAGCCAAAATACTCTTATCTTGCTCCAAATTGCTCATCATTGTTCTTACTTTGTTTACATTTGTATTGAGCACTTGTTCTTAGATCTTTATCCTATTTCTTTTACAAATTGAGTGACTAGTGGTAGGTCACGTGTGAGGTAGCAGGCCGAAATCAAGTGGTGTTGGTAGGATTTGTGCCGGAAGACAAATCATTTGTAAAGGTAGCTTGAGCCGAAAATCAAGCAGTATTGGTAGGATTTGTGTCGGAAGACAAATCAAGTGTAAAGGTAGCTTGAGCCGGAAATCAAGCGGCATTGTAAGAGTTCACACTGAACTACAAAGTGTGTAATAAAGTGGTTTGCAAAATCCTAAGTGGGAGCTTAGGTAGAGGACGTAGGTCTTAGCACCGAACCTCTATAAAAACAGTGTTTGATCTTCTTCCCTACTCCTTGAATTTAAATTTGTTTAAATTACTATTGTGTGAATTAACTTCTGATTTTATTGTAGAAAAATTTACAAAAAGATTTAAAGATCTATTCAACCCCCCCTTCTAGATCGCTAACAATTGGTATCAGAGCAGAAGTATCCGGGGATGGCACACAACAAACTAGCGGAAGAAGGTAACACAAATTATCGCCCTCCTTTATTTAATGGTACTAACTATTCATCTTGGAAAAATCCTATGAAGTATCACATCATAAGCGAAGGAGTGGAATATTGGAAGATAATTATCTTCGGTCCACAACCACCGTTAAAAGAAAATGGTGAGTTAAAAACGGAGCTGGAATATGATGACAATGACTGGAGGCAAGCTTACATCAACGCGAAAGCAATGAAGTTAATTTATTGCGCTCTCACGGTTGAGGAAAGAAACTGAGTTAACTCGTGTACCAACGCGAAAGAAATGTGGGAAAGACTTCGCATCACCCACGAAGGAACCAACCAAGTCCGGGAAACAAAGATCAACATACTTCTCCATGACTATGAAATGTTTGTCATGAAGGAAGGTGAGTCTATTTCCATTATGCTTGATCGTTTTGCAGAAATCATAAATGAATTAGGCAACCTTGGAAAGCATATGACGGATAGCGAGAAGGTGAAGAAGATTCTCCGCTCACTACCGAAAGAATGGGACTCTCAAGTCACCGCTATTATGGAGTCTAAAGATCTCAATCACTTGGAATTCAACGCCTTGGTGGGATCTCTCATCAACTATGAGATCATTCTCAAATCAAGAGGAGGAAGAGGTAAGTCACAAAAGTCAATTGCTTTAAAAGCTAATGTTTCTTCTCTTAATGAAAGTGACAAAGAAATAGATGAAGAGGAAGAAGACGAAGAAATATCAATGTACACCAAAAATTTGAGAAAATTCAAAGAACTTCTCAAAAATCGGAGGAAGGAATTAAATGGTGGAAGAAATGGAGAAAGGAAAAAATTTGCCATAGAAAGAGGACATCATGCTAGAGAATGCAAAAGCTCATCCTCAAATTCAAATCTCCAGAGAAATGACAAAGGGAAAAAGAAAGCTAGCCTTATAGCCACGTGGAGTGATGATGATGAAGCATTTCAAAGCAATGATGAAAACAACCTAGCACTTATGGCAAATAGCTTCTCAACATGTGATGATGAAGATGAGGTACATTTCATTGATCAAGATCTTATAGATTCTTTTAACGCTTTACAAATTGATTTTGAAGAAGCTATTGAGATCAATAAAAAATTGAGAAAGAAAATAAGAGAACTAGTTGCTGAAAATAATGCTTTACATGAGACGATTGATGATTTAGATTGTCCTAAGGAAGATCATTCTGCATGTCTTGCTAAAAAAGAAAGTCTTACTTGTGAGCTTGATAGACTTAGAAAGGAATTTTCTTATGTGGTTGGAAAATTTGCTGGTGGAAATGCAAAGTTTGAAGAAATGTTATCTTTACAAAGATATTCTATTTCTAAACATGGTTTGGGATATGATCCTTATAATAGAGATTGTTCTTTAATTTCCAAATTTACCAAGGATGGAAAAGTTGCTCAATGTGCTAGATGCTTGAAAGATGGTCATATAGAAATTGCATGTAAAAGTATTAGGAGATGTGTTAAGGTTAAGAAAATCTGGGTGGTAAAAGGTACAACACCTTCTAATGTGGTTTATATGACTAACCAAAATGGACCCAAGATGGCTTGGGTACCAATGAGAAGAAAGGATGTTTCAGTTGTAGGTACAAGAAAGGAATGAAAATCAACCAAGCACATAGTACATTGATAGCAGATATTCAAGGCATATAAGTGGAGACAACAACAAAGATTCCATCATCATTTACACTTAGGTTGAAATGTGATTGAATTGGAGTACTGGTATATTCTAGTCGACTTATGGATGTCTAAGTTGACTAATTGGTGAAATGTCTGGTAACAAGTCGACTTATGTCTACATGGATTCTTTAAAACCTATTCTTCTTTTCACTCTCCGTAATGACTATTGTTATGTTATGACAATTGCCTTTATTTGTGTTTGCTGTTTTGTTTGTTTATGGACTGCATTTGCGACTATTTTTCATTTTTCATATTGGTTTTTAATTATGACAAAAAGGGGGAGTAATATTGGAAATTAACAGAAAGATCCAAACGACATTGGCGATCTTGGGCGAGAATAGCAATGCCGGTAAATGAAAACGGTTTAGGCTTCCGGAAGTTAGAAGATATGGTCAAGGCTTACACGATCAAATTGTGGTAGCAGTTTAAAAATGGAATTGGTAACTGGGTCTGTTTTATCTCCTCTTTGTCTACTTCCTGGAAGCGGAAAACTAGCTGGCGGAGGCTTCTTTCTGTCGATAGACTTGTCTGTAATCAAGTCCATCTTTGCATCCGGAATGGCTCCTCGAATTTTTGAGATGATAACTGGTCTGGTTTGGGCCCATTTCGGCATATGGATGATGAGCAACAATTCCCTCTTCCTCTATTAACGGTTGCTGACTTTATCCGAAATAGAGATTACTGTTTACCTCTCATTACAAATCATCTGACTGATGCACAAATTCAAGCGTTAAATGCTTTACCTTCTGTTTTGACAAATGTACCAGATCGTGTGTTTTGGAAGCTTACATCTACGGGTTTGTTTTCACTGGCAACCGCATATGACTTTGTTCGGTTTCGTGCTCCCATCTCTTCTGTGGCAAAATTTCTTTGGTCTAAGTTGCTGCCTAAGAAAATCTCAATATTTGTTTGGAAATTTTGGAACTCACTCTTGCCTCTTCCTGATTTCTTGGTTGGTATTGGTTTTGTCTTGAATCCTACTATTTGTTGCTTTTGCCACTCAGGTCCTGAGAATTGTGACCACTCCTTCTATTATTGTCCTGTGGTGTTGGAAATTTGGGATCATTTTGCTTCCTTGCTGGAAATAATTATCCCACGTTTTCATAGTTTATGGCCGATGTTTTTGTATTGGTGCCGCTTGGGCAGTTCTTCATCTCTTCGTCAAACGATCATCTCAATAATACCTTCACTTATCCTGTGGGAGGTTTGGAAATCCAGGAATAATTTTGTTTTCGACAACATAAGACCAAATAAGCTGATTATTATCAAAGCTGTGCATCGACAACTTACCGAGATTTTGTTGGCTCACCGTCTTATACCAAGGGATTTCCATGATCGTCGTTTTGTTGAACGTAATTTCAACTGCCCGATACAACAACCGAGGAAGCAGCAGATTCACACGGTCTGTTGGAGACCCCCTGATTTTGATGTTATGGTTTTGAATACAGACGGTTCATCATTTGGCAACCCAGGAAAGTCGGGTTGGGGTTTTATTGTAAGATTTTCGACAGGTTTTTTCTTCTATGTTGAGGCTTTTTATGTGAAACATAAAGCAACATGAAGATGGAATTGGAGGCTATTATTAACGGTTTGAGATTTTGCAATGCTTATGGATTCACTGGAACGCAAATTCAAACAGATAACTCGGCTATTGCGGCTTTATTACATAGGAATGGAGGCTGGCCATGACAATTTTACACTGAATTTCAAATTATCAAGGATATGATGACTGCTTCTTCTTCTTCGATTTTACATGTTTACCGCGAGGTAAATACTGTTGCTGATTATCTGTCCAGGATTGGATCATCTGGGATTTCGACTCAATTTCGCCAAGAGGAAGACTTGCCGTTGATTGTTCGTGGAACTTTGCTCTTAGAACGAACTGCTACTCCCTACATCCGTATTAGATGTTTTTTTTTCTTTACTATTATCAATATTTGCACTTGGCCTGAATCTGTGGAGGTTTTCTTGCTGGATTCTTTCCTTCACAGCGCCATAGTGAACCGAGCAATAGGATGCCGATCCCTTTTCTCGCTATTAATAAAATGGTTTTAATTTCGGCTAAAAAAAACATGCATGGCACGATAGTAACGACTGTGAAAAGTCCGTAAAAAGAAAATAACATGCATGGCACGATAGTAACGACTGTGAAAAGTCACAAGCGTGACTACTTTCTTATATAAATAAGTCAATTAATTAATAATATATTAATCATTATTAATTATATCTTAATAAGATTAACGATTAATGATTAATAATTAATTTATTAATAAAGTATAATTTAATAAATCAATTAATTTATTATATTCTAATTACCATTATTAATCAAGTATCACATTTTCATAAATCAATTAATTAATTATATTTTAACTAAGCGATATTATTTTAACTACATGAAATTATATTTTAATTTACTAAATAGTTATAATAAAATTAATTAAAGATATTTTAAGAATATGCAATTAAAAGAAAAATATTTTAAACACATTAATAACAACATAAGTAATTATTACGTGTTAATAATAAAATAATTAATTAATAAGATTTCAATAAATAAATTATTTAATTATATATTGATTATTATGAATTATATTTTAATTAATTTTATTTAATTAAGGAATTAAAATAGATCTTTTCACAATCGTGACACTTAAATCACGCTTGACCCTTATAATAATAAATTTTATTTTATTTTAATTAAATAAATAATTAATTATTTTGTTATTAATTAATAATATACTTAAATCACGTTTATAACTCCTATAATAATAAATTTTCATTTTATTTTAAGTAATTAATCAATTAATTATTTTGTTATTAATCAATATTATATTATAATGAGTCAATTAATTTTTATATTATATTTAATAATGAGTCAATTAATTTTTATATTATATTATATTTAATTAATTAATGAGTAAATTAATTATATTTTAATAAATCAATAATTAATTATTTAATTATTTAATAAAATTTTATAAAATTATATAGGTATTAATCGCTCATAAAAGGAAAATAACATGCACTTGTGACTTAGCAATCACGCCTAAGAATATTAAGTCACGAGCATGACTACTTACCTATATATATACATCAACTAATTAATAATATATTAATCATTATTAATTATAACTAAATAAGATTAGCAATTAGCAATTAATGATTAATTATTAATTTATAAATTAAGTATAATTTAATAAATCAATTAATTTGTTATATTCTAATTATCATTAATTATGCCAAAATTAATTAATTAATTAACAATTAATTATGTTATAATTATTAAACTAATTAAAATATTTTAAGTAATAATTAATTATTTAATAAATAAAGTTATAAAATTATATAGATGTTAACATGCACGATTGTGATGTTAATTCTTTTAAATTATGTCATGCTATATTAGGTCATACTAATTTTTCTTATCTTAAGGATATGCAATTTCTTAGCCATATTTCTGTTAATAGTGGCACATGCATAGAAACTTTTGGCATATATGCTAAAAAACTAAGAAAATTTATATATCTCTATGATTAAGATTAATTTCCAAATTAATAATACTGTATATCATTTTTAGCACAAATATTGATAAAATATAATTAATTAATTGATTAAATGAAATATAATTAATTGATTAATTAATAAAATTAATTAATAAAATATAATTAACACATACAAAATATGATTAATTATTAATTAATTGATTAAAATATAATTAAAGCTTAATAATTAACTATTTAATAAATAAAGGTATAAAATTATGTAGGAGTTAAATGGCGTCACGCTTTGTGAATATTAAGTCACAAAGTGACATATTAGCTCTATATATATATATATATAATGAATAATTAACAATTAAGTGAAGCTCATCACTATATAGTTAATTAATGTTAAGTAATCAATCTATTAATTATATACTTATTTAGTAGATTTATTATATATAAATTATATTTAATTTAAAAACAAGCGTAAGAAATAAGGAAAATTATAAATTATATTTAATTAAAATGAAAACATAAGAAGAAACAATGTCGGAAGAAAACCTAAATCGTCATATCATTTCGATGGTAAATAAAAATGACAAACAAAATATCCTGGTTATCTTCTTCAGTAAATACTTCTTGATCTGATTCATATCCAAATATAATTTCATCTTTATGTTATTTGTTGGTTACTTGATAATTAGTTTCAATTTAACAGTTTTTTTTAATTTTTGTGGATGTAATGTTAATAAAAATGACAAACAGAATAAAGAATGGCGGCAAAAAATACCCTGAACTATCAGATCATTTGGACGTCGGGATGGAATTCCGTGTTCATCCATCCCGTTCGTCTTATTATTATACTAGCAGATAGATACTGCACAAATGTGCAGTAATATAATGCCCACTTAATTTAATTCTACGATTGTTTATTTTAAACATGTTTGATTATTATATTATTAATGTATAAATGAATATTGGGTAATTTAAAATTTGTAATAAAATTATAAATATTTAAATATTGAAATGTATATTTTCTTAAGAAGGTTAAAATTCTTTAAATTAAAAATATATAAGTTAGAATATTAGAAATGAATTAGTAATATTAGTTAGTAAAAATTTAGAATAAAATTTAAAAATTAAGAAAATATATACTATAATGTATTTGTTATAAATGGATAAATTATAATATATTTAACACATATAATTAATTAATTAACTATAATATATTTTAGCTAATTAAAATATAATTAATTAATTAACTAACTGTTAAGTGATTGCTTAATCAATTAAAATATAATTAATTAATTAATTTCAATATAATTAATTTAAATATTAATAATTGATTAAATTTTTTATTAAATATAATTAAAATTTTGACTTATTAATTAAGTATAATTCACACACTCTCGGAGGTGTCACTGGATCTCCTTTTAATAATGCTTTAATGTCAACGGGCCTAATAAAGTTAATCTCATAGTATCTCTTAATTAAATATGCTTAAAATATACTTAATTAATTAATTTTGATATCATTAAAATATAATTAAGTATTAAGTATATAATAATAAGGACGAATGAGATAGACAAACACGAAATTTCATCATGTCATCCAAATGATCCTATGACTCATGTTTTTTGATTATTAATTATTAATTATTATTAAGCTAATCACTTCTTCCTTCCTTTAACTGATTATATTTTAATTATATGTAATTATATTTGAACTAATTAATTAATTATATTTTAATTAATTAAATATATTTTAAGAATATTTAATTAAAAATTTTAAAATAAATTTTAGGTATTAATATAAGCAATAATTAATTGTTAATAATAATAATTAATTAATTATATTTAAATTAATTAATCATATTTAAATTATTATTAATTATATTTTAATTAATTAATTAACTATATTTATATTTTTCATTTTAATTAAATATAATTGATTGATTGATTAAATAAAATATAATTAAATAATTAAAATATATGGTCACAGGTTTGACACTTATATGTATTTTATCATTATTAATAAAATATAATTAATTAATTGATAAAATAAAATAAAATAAAATAAATTTAATTAATTAAGTAATTAAAATATTCAAGTCACAAGCGTGACCATCATACACGGTTGTGACTTGTTCACTCATAATTGTGCATGTTATTTGGTTTTTCTTGTTACCAGTTAATTAACACCTATATGATCTTATAACAACTTTTATTGAATAGTTAATTAATTAATTAAAATTAATTGATAAATTAAATATAATATACTTAATATTGCTTTTTATTAATGATATTTAATAAATAATAGTAACATGCACGATTATAACTAATATATAATTAATACTAATAATAATAATCATTAGAAATTGCATAATGTATGATTTTTAATGATAACAATTAAAAAACATGTAATAATTTAAAATTAATAATAACATAAATAAAACTAATTAAGAGCTACTCGAGATTTAACTTTATTAAGCGCATTGACATTAAAGCATGTGTGAATTATACTTATGTAATTATTAACATTTAATTATTACTTTTGTTATCATTAATTATTTACTATTCTCTGCTAATTTTGGATACGAGATATCCATCCTAGTCACTATGAACGATTTGCCCAATTGTTTATAATTAATTATTAAAATTATTAAAATTATTAATTATTTATTGAGTGATTTAAACACAACAAATATTAGAAAACATCTATAATTGTATCCAAAACAACAAGAGGTCTACAAATAATTCAATAACAACTCCTACAAAATATTTAGCTGCTCATAATCATGAATAATCCGACAGAATCCATAGCTTTTTGCACTTTTCATGTTGGACCCTGTTTTTGGAGCCCAACATTTTGAGTCACAAAATGAGAGCAAACTCACTCTTCTATTTTAGGTCAGAATTTGTGAAACTTCCAATTGGAATTTTAATTTTACTTCTTCAAAACATTTGTTCTCCATTGTCTAATGTTTCTAATGACACTAAAATCATTCACTTTGGTTCAGAAATCTGAAAGTTATAGCCCAAACACTTTCGAACTATTCTTAGACTAAGACAATACACTATACTTGATTTCACTCCAGAAGTTGAAAGTCTTAGAGACTGAATTAAAATTTGATTCCTTCAGATAATTTGTAGCTCTATGTCTCTAGTTTATTTATAGATAATAATCATCATATTTGGAGATATACGGATCAAGATATCACCAAAATACTGAAGCATGTTTAGTAAAAATATCCAACTCGTACTCTTCCAACCGATCCCCTCAAGTTGATTCAATCAATATTTTTCAAATTAATACAAAAAGCTATAAATTTTTATGGAGAGATAGAGGAGTGTGTTAGGAATCTTATGCTTCAAAAATCAGGTCATTTGAAGGTCGAACGACAAAGTTATAGTCAAAAAAGTGAAAAATGTTCAGGTGAGGGGGGAGCTTGCACTTCGCGACCTGGCGTGCAATCGCGCATTGTCGCGATCACGACTTTCCCTTCCTGCTTTCCTTCTTCCGACATCCTAACTTCTAAACTCTATAACTTTTGATCCAGAACTCTAAATTTTACAAACTTTATATCAATGGAAAGATAAAAGAAAGATCTACAACTTTCATGAAGAATATAAAAACAATTTCTATCTCTATAAGGCAAAATTTCAAAACAATGACGCTGTCCTGAAAGTCCATCCTATTCAACATCACAAACTTCTAATAATCATATCTCTCAACTCCGATGTCCAATTGTTTCATACTATATATCATTGGAAAGCTAGAAAGATAATCCACAACTTTTAAGAAGATAACTTTGGCTAATTCTACTTAGATCAATACAATATTTCCTTTGAGTTCCGAACACCATTTCTACACCTATGAAAGCTTGCTAAATACAATATCTCTTCATATTAATCCACTACTAAGTACCTTTCGGTAGCTCTTGAAATTCACCTCAAGTAATTCATCCCATAAAACCTTTCCAATCTCCAAGATGCTATTCTAAAAAGACAACCATTTGCAATTTCAGCAAGGAAGAATATGCACATACCCATTCTTCTTCCACAACCATCATACTCAACGTATAAAATAGCATAATCATACACAAAAGGAAATCCTTAAATTCTCATTCTCATTTCTAAACAAAATAAATGTTTAAACAAGCTTTGCTTACATATTAACATACACATCAAACTTAATAAAAAATACAAAAGGATGCTCATGTTTGATATGCTTATAAAGTTATCCAAAAGTCTAACCACTAACTTAGTTACAAAAGTCTCTAATATGTTGGAGTTTCCGATGCCTTGCAAGGTTCAACACTCGTCTTGTTTTGCACCCGACGAAGGAATTGTGGGGTGAGCTACACGACTCCGTGACTAATACATTTATAAACATCGGTAATGAGCCATACAAATAAACATATATACACATATGTCTAGTAATTCAATAATTCACCATTTATCTCACAACTCATAATTAACAAAATGTCATCACATAAAGCATATCATGTAATTATCTATCAAAGTATAACACTCAATTATGCATCATACTCAACATATCAATGATGAAATGCACAACAAATGGTTTGAGAGTTTTGTGAAACGAAACGGAGAAACCGAAGTTTACACTATGAATAAAACGAGTCCGATTTCTCAGGATATCGTGGCCTCAAATGGGCAGTCGGGAGAAGGATATAGGTCAACGTGCACGTGACTAACGAAACAGGTTTCTCTCTTGCCCAATCACAAACAAATTTATGCTCAATTTAGTCAATCACAAATTCATACTCTCATGCTTCTTTCATTTCATCAAATTCTCATATTTCATGCTTTTTTTCTTTTCATTCAATTCAAAATGTTATAACCTTTTTCAAGGTATAACATGGTCATAATTCATCATGCGTTTTCAAATCTTCACAACAATTCAAATTCACGCAATTTAAACATAGCATACAAATAGGGCATTTGCCCATCACACAACAATTATAAACATATTATCCACCTAATTTTTGCTGAAAATCCAAGATCAAGATTGCCTTTCCTCTTACTCTTGAGTAAGGTTTTCTTGATTGCCTTTAAATAAACCAATTTCTATTTAATCCATATTCAAATGAAACTTCATAAAACTTCAAGAATCAAAGAAATGCTAAAATTGAATTTAAACCTAACCTACCTATAGTTCATCTAGGCTAGAAAAACCAAAACCCTTGCTGGATCCCGTTTTCGAAACCCAACCTCAGAACAAAATACCATCATACTTAAGCGTGGTTTCTTGTAATCTTTTCTTACTCTGATACCAAACATGCTGGGCCCCATTTCTAGAGCCCAATTCTAAAACGGATACCCTATGACATGATTGTACTCCGATGAAGTTTCCTTAAACTTCATTGATTCATCTTCTTGCTCTGACACCAAACATGATGAGCCCCATTTTCGGAGTCCAATCATTGAACCATAAGCGTTGACGTAAACCAAAGAAAACATGAAGCTTAAAGTCTCATACCATTTCTATGTTCCTTTTTCCATAACACATCTCGCTCATATATATATATATATATGTAGCAACAATTCACAATCAAAATATTCATATCAAATCCATAAATTCCTCAAATATACCAAAGTTCCACTCAACCTGATCCATATACGCAAATGCGCACTTCTAGTCAACATCATCCATACATAATTCATAATTCCTTAACATCAATAGATAGAGTTTTACAAGCTCTAAAGGCATTCCAAGCCACAATACAATATCAATATCGAGATCCGAATATACAAAATACACAACTCCCAAAATTCTCAAAAACAATCTAACTTAAACATAATACAATATGTACACATACAAACAAAAACCTTCACTTCCCTTCACCCGATCTTCTTCTCATCACCTGTGGATGGGAATGAAGGGGGGTGAGCTTATAACTCGTGGATAACAAGTTTATAACGAAGAATAAGCAAAACCGTTGAAATGTTCATTTGTCATATAAAAATCATAAGAAGTTCATAAAATGCTTTGTTCCCAAATTCTCGTCAAATTCGAAAGTTTGAATTCAAAACTTATAGTTGAAAATGTCATCACATCAATACACATATCCATTTAATCATCAATACAAAACACTCAATTTATGCAACATACTTGACAATTCAAAGATGCAACGCACAAACAAATGGCTCGAGGGTTCTATGGAAACAGAAGGGAGAAACTGAAGTTTACACCCGGAATAGAATGATTTCATTTTCAGAGCTCATATGTCACAAGCGGGCAGCCGGGAGAAGGCTCTTGTCGACGTGCACGTGATGAACAGAATAATTCCACTCTCGCCCAAATAGAAGCACATACTCATGCTCAAATCATTTTCAAATGTTTTCATGCTTTTCATGCTCTTTTCTTTCTTTTCCGAATATACAAAATGTCATGAATTTTCTAAGGCATACCATAAAATGTTTCAATGCATACCCATCTTTATTTTGAAATTCATCAACAAAGTTCATATACTGAAACATGTAGTAATTTTGCAAATCATTCAAAAGAAACAAAAACAACATTTATGAAGTAATTAAAATCATTCTTGATTTGGAAGAAAACATTATTATCTCATTTCTAAATTATAAACATGAAACCCACCTGAATTCCTTGCTTGGATACATGCTTAAAAGATGCCTCTCCTCTTGATCCTCTTGCCTTCGTTGATTCCCTTTATCAAATGAAAAAATTCCCATTCAATAGGAATACAATTTGAGGACCTAAATATTGCATATTCACTAAGATAAATTCTAAAACTCAAACTCGTCCAAAAGTCCAAGCATTCGGGTCAATTTTCCCTGATCATTATGATCAAGTAAATGAGACTATCCTTATGTTGAAGCAAGAATCTATACTCAACTTCCATCCAAAATTTAAGATCTTTATAAACTGAATTAAAACTTTCTTTCTTCATAACACTTGTAGACCTTTGTCTCTATTTTACAACTAATTAAAAATCACTTCATTTGGATATCTACATCAACAGTTATATCCAAAATACCAAAACATGTCTGTGCAGGAAAACAGGAGCTCGCCGCGGCGTAAAATGCTAGAGCTCGCCGCGGTGAAACCCAAAAGCTCGCTGAGGCGAGGGCGCTCGCACACTTCGCGTCGTGGGCGCTTGTGCAGGCCGCATTGTGGGCTCCTACGCGTACCGCGACGTGGGAGCCTGCGCGCGCCACGACGTGGATGCCTGCCTGCACCGTGACCTGCGAGACTGAAAACCTTCCGAACACTTGTTTTTCAACATTTTTCATCTTCACACTTCCCATAATTCACAAATAGCTCATCTTAACCCTAAATCATCATTCCTACTTCATTTCTAAACTCATTTCAACACCAAAATCATTCACAAACACAACAAAATCATTAACCCTAGAATACCGTTCATCAATATCATCCTACCCACATTCAACCCCATTTTTCTCTTCTAACGATCACTAAACATGATTCATTCAACAAATCAAGAAGGGTTGAGTCTTGTACTTACTTGTGGATGCTTCACATTCTTCAAAATCTTCTACATTTCTAAAACCCTAATTTTCCTCTTCTTCTCCTCTCTTCCACGGTTTCTTCTTCTTTTTCCAAACAAAACAACTCTTTCTTCTTCTTTTTATACCCTTAATAAGTGTGCAATGTCCATTTTGCCCTTTCATTTAAGCCTTAAGTCTTATAACCTTAAGCGACTTGCCTAAAATGCCCTTATGCATTCTTACCACTTTTAATACAATCAAACCATAGAATAAATTCTACTAACATTTACATAACAAGTAGCTCCAAAACTTTATACATCAAACCTTATAATTTATTTAAATCATGCTTAATTTAACAAGAAAAATTCGGGGGCCAACAACTTTCTCCCTCTTAAAAAGAATTTCGTCCTCGAAATTCTTATCCGATTGATCAGGAGTGCAGGATGTTCCTCCGTTTCCCATTTAACTTCATCACTCGAAAACTTTCTTTCAAATGATCGTGGTCAACAGACTCGCTCGATCTTTCAATCCCTTATTTGGCCATTCACTTTCTTACTAGTTCCTCATTATTTTTTAGATCACTCACAATTTTTCCACTTCTTGTGTCGATAAAACCAATATCATATCATATCAATATTTCCTTAACATATTCAAGTACATCACATTTCGAGCTAAGACATCTTTTGTCAGTAGCACTAACTCATAATAATTTCATATAGACCAATTCATATTGGGCTTAACAAATCCTTCATCCTAACTTGAGCACACCTTGTACCAGTACCCCACGTAAGCACACCTGTACCCCATGTAAGCACACCCTGTAAGGTGATACCCTTAGAGACAAATCATCTTTCACTTGATAATTCACATCACTTTAGTATCAGTACATTTAACTCTTCTGTCTATCTCACTGTATTCCATGTCTTTGGCATGGATCCACCTAACTCATCCATCTTTCTTGAATCACTTAATATCACCTGTTCATAACATCTCCAATTCTAGCCTTCAATGACCAGTAGGCCTTACTCATCATAATACAAAAGCGATGACTCTTTCTATCATCAAACTCCTCGTACATTATTTTATTGAAATCATGATGACAACGATTGTGATGCTTAAAGTCAAATAGAACCATACATTGGTCTCATGTTCCCATGAACTCCAAACTATAAACTTCAAGCATAACTCTGACAGTTAAGACTGTCCATTCAAACTTTCAGTCATTTGACATATTTCTTTTAGGATATATAGCTTAAATCAGCACTTGTACTTTTCTGACAGTCTTTTTCAATCATCTTTGCCGATACACATACTTCTTATCTCAATCACTCAGTATCATTTTTCCTACTCGAACTCAAAATTTACATTCATTTTCAATTTCTTAGTAAGGTTCACAATTTCTGAATCCTCAATTGAGCTTTGTTCACATGAAATTGATCTTACTAAATTCGACTCCATTCAGCACTCTTTATTGCACTAGATCTGATAACCTCTATATCTGAATTCATACTTCACTGCTATTGAATTCTTTATTCAATGCATCTGATTACAACACTAGCTTTACCATTTTTATACTCATTTGTACAACATAATCTTTCAGTAAATCTATCCATTGTCTCAGTCTCATATTCAATTGTTTCAACTCAATAAGTACCTTAAGTTTCATGATCTGTATATCTTACACACAGTCAAAATATTTCTGTATATATAATGTCTCCAACTTTCCAGCAATCACTACAGTAGCAAATTTCAATTCATGTATCAACAATGAACCTATGAGGTTTCAATTGTTTCCATGCACATGAATTCACTTCATTTTACTGCGTGGATCTTATCCTGATCTCTTATGCAACATCATTATATACTACTGAATCTCTAAATCTAGACGATATAATTAATATCGATGTTATAATTCCTCAAAATTTTCTTTACCTTCATCCCTCATACGATTTACTCATTTTTTCTCAAGTATTCAGACTATTCTTCTCAACTCTTCAAATACACTTAACATATCATCAAACTTCGACTGGATTGCTTTAATCTTCAATATCATAGTATTGTCAGGGAATTTGTTAACTTGATCAAATATTGTCAAAACTCCATATGTCCACAATTGGTTCTAGTAATTCCTCAATTAACTGATTCCTCAATGAGATAATATTACCTTTTGTTATTTTCAATTTCCTAATTGTCTTACCTTTCTTGACTGATTTTCTCCATTCTTTAGATTCCCTCATACTTCGCATTGATGTATTCTAATGTCTGCTCATTATACTCGTTTCTCCACACACTCTAGTTTATTTGCAATCTTAGCTTCCTTTGCCTGTCACACCTTCATCAGATAAACTTGCATTTCCCGAACATATTTACCCAGAACATAACGTGAACCTATATACTCCTCATATTGGTAATTAATGTCTCCTCAAATTTAAGAATCCACTCGTATAGTTGGATCCTTTACATCCAACAAAAATACATACATTCTTAGTAGTATATTCTACCTCTTTTGCTTGAGTCTCCGTTAGGGATAGAACTCCAATACCCACTTTCGAATCATTACATATTACTTTTTGATCAGTTCTTTCATTAATCATTCTTCATATAACTATCTGATCTGCTGAATCTAACTTAGTGAAATTCTTCTTCAAAAGAGAGTTTCTTGCTACTATCATATATACTGTTCATACAAATCTTTATCAATCACCTGCTATCATCATCACATCATCAAATACTTTTAATCCCTCGAGAGGACCAATTTCTCTCATCCTCATAAGGTGATAATGTTCATTGCACTCAAAACTCAAGGGAGTAATGAACATACTTACTATCGCATATGCTTGGATGGGCTTCGCCAAAGTCATGCCATTCTGTCCACAGATTTACTCCTTAAAATCACCAATTTATATCTTACACAAATGATACCTTGATCTTCATTGATCTTAGACAACGGTTCTCTCTTTATCAAACATACTAACAACAATTTTATTCTAGTTTTTCCAGAATTCACCTTTTTCTCATGCTATGTCATTTCATAATGAGTCAATTACCATACTGAGTGCATCTACTCTTCTCATTTGATTTTTCATCCTTTTCCTAATCTCATTCATGCATAAGATCCCATCTTATACGCACTTTTACATTTTCCCCATACTACATATCATTTCATTCATCTCATATAAGGTCATTTATGTCTATTTCATTTTCCTTTCTCTATTTTCTCACTTCTATCTCATTTTCCAATTATCATTTATTTCATCTTCCACATATATATCCTCAATCAATTCGAAATTATCGATGCATAATCATTTGAAGTTATGACCTCAATTCCACTAATTTCTTCTTACTGTGAATCATAACTCTTGTCATCTTAATCGAACAACCACTTCGGTTCCAATTTCCTCGTCTTAAGATCATAACAAAGTTATGTTTCCATTGCACTCTACTTGTACACTTTAATCTCATCATGTATACTTATATCCTTATATTTCTCAAACAATCCATGGCAATACATTCGTATCTATATCACTTTCGAAAACATATCACCACAGTACAATATTGTTGTCATGTTCAATAATACATCCTCCAATACAATTGCATTGAATCATTATCTATTTTGTTTACCCATCCACTGTTTCTCCTTTCTAATTATCCGCAACTTTCTTTTTCTCATATCATGAAAGAGTATCATCATTTTCTCACCTCAAATTCTTAACCATTGCTTATGCGTGTAACTCATACACATGCGCCCATGCAAGATCATAATGCTGGCGCTCTGATACCACAAATGCTGGATTCCGTTTCCGGAACCTTACCTCGGAACAAAATACCATCATACTTAAGCATAGTTTCTTGTAACCTTTTCTTACTCTGATATCAAACATGCTGGGGCCCATTTCTAGAGTCCAATTCTAAAACGGATACCCTATGACATGATTGTACTCCGATGAAGTTTCCTTAACCTTCATCGATTCATCTTCTTGCTCTGACACCAAACATGATGAGCCCCATTTTCGGAGTCCAATCATTGAACCATAAGCGTTGGCGTAAACCAAAGAAAACGTGAAGCTTAAAGTCTCATACCATTTCTATGTTCCTTTTTCCATAATACATCTCGCTCATATATATATATAGATGTAACAACAATTCACAATCAAAATATTCATATCAAATCCATAACTTCCTCAAGTATACCAAAGTTCCACTCAACCTGATCCATATACGCAAATGCATACTTCCACTCAACATCATCCATACATAATTCATAATTCCTTAACATCAATAGATAGAGTTTTACAAGCTCTAAAGGCATTCCAACCACAATACAATATCAATATCGAGATCCGAATATACAAAATACACAACTCCCAAAATTCTCAACAATAATCTAACTTAAACATAATACAATATGTACACATACAAACAAAAACCTTCACTTCCCTTCACCCGATCTTCTTCTCATCACCTGTGGATGGGAATGAAGGGGGTGAGCTTATAGCTCGTGGGTAATAGGTTTATAACGAAGAATAAGCAAAACTGTTGAAATGTTCATTTGTCATATAAAAATCATAATAAGTTCATAAAATGCTTTGTTCCCAAATTCTCGTCAAATTCGAAAGTTTGAATTCAAAACTCATAGTTGAAAATTTCATCACATCAACACACATATCCATTTAATCATCAATACAAAACACTCAATTTATGCAACATACTTGATAATTCAAAGATGCAATGTAACATCCCGTCACCGATGGGATAGGTACAGTTCATTTCATATGTATTTGGCATGTGCATGCATTATTGAATTATGTATAATTGGCAATTATTGTACTGGCATTTGTACGTGCATACATGTATGACATATGTTCGACTTGGATTTGAAATGATTAAGGCAAGTGTGATAATTAGGTCAAATTAGGTTCGAGAATTGAATTTGAGTTAGAAATGAAGGTTAGGAAATTGAATTCTAAAATTGGAGTATACGATTATGAGTTTTCTATTTTTGAGAATTTACAGAAATTTTTCTGGAATTTTCGGAGCAATAGGTCCGGACCGAAAAATTGATCAATGACTGGTTAATTGGATTTTCGTTTCCGAAATTGATTATCCAATGGCACGGACAGATTAGAAATTTTGATTTGAGGAATTAGGGTTTAGAGCTATTGGAATTCAGGAGAAATTAGAATTAGAAATTGGATTGAGGATGTTCGGATCAGACTTGTGGCAATTAGATTGCCAAACAAGCCTTATTAATCCTTTAATATACAAAGCCTAACCTTTGAATTTTTGCTCCACGATTTCTTCTTGCTTTTGACAGAAACTTGGTTCTTCTTCCTTCTTCCATCATCGTGGATCCTTCTTTGATTTGCTTCTAGGTTCTTTCTTGCTATTTTCTTCCTTTTCCATTTTTGAATCTATCCTTGAGTTTGGTGTTGGAAAAGATGAAGATGGGTTTTGCTTGGGTGATTGCCGTGGGTGTGTGAGTTGGAGTTTTGGGTGATCCTTGAAGCTTGGAGTCTTTGATCAAGTAAGTTGCTTCTTTTCTTGCCTTATATAGTTTGATTGGTTGGTTTATAGAGTTATTTTGATGATTTAATTTGAATATTTGAGGATTTGGCATTTAGGGTTTCCGATAGGTATCTTCATTGATTTTAGGGTTGAAATTTTGGAAATAATGGTTGTTTGATGAAATAGAACTAAGGATTAGTGGTATGATGTGTATGGAATTATTTGAGAGTGGTTTGAAAGGAGAAAATTTGGATTTGGAGTTGTTATCAGTCGAAAATCTGGGAATTTCTAGGTTTTTAGGGCGTTTATGCTATTGCACGCCGCGACGTGCGAAGAACACGCCGTGGCGAGCAAGGCAACGCAGTAAGCCGCGACAAGCGCGAAGACGCGCCGCGGCGAGCAGGAGAGGCCCACGTCGCGACATGCGCAATGCGTACGCTGCGGCGAAGAAGGAATCATTCGCCGCTGCGAGGCGTCTGACGCCATGCGCGGCGTGAGGAGGAGTCTTCGCCATGGCGAGGGCCAATTTTCGAAGATGTAATTTTGAGGTTTTGAATTTTGGGATTTAGGAATTTGATGATTCAACTGAATATGGATTGATTTCAATTTGGAGATTATGAATTCGAGATTTAGAACTTGAGATCGGAAAATTTCGGATTAGTGTCGGGAATGTCATAACATGTATAGTACGTAAATTATTCGATTCATATGCATCATTGAGCATTGAAATTGCTACAATTAGTAATGTTATCTATGTTTTGATTGTTATAGAGGTGCCAGTAGATCGCCGATTGTCCGACGTAGGCGAGACTTCCCGACAGTAGCTCGGAAGTTCTGAGGTGAGTAACCTAGTTAGTTTTTCAACCTATATGTGTTATATTGTATGCAATTATGCCATGTGGAGTTAAGGATGGATTCTATGTGTTTGTTTTGATTGATTTCGGACCACAGGTGTCTGAAATATTTGGACTGTGCTATAGAAGTGTTAATTGTGTGTAAATTGTTCATAATTGGTTTCAAATGGTGAGATTTTGACATATGGAGTTCTATAGTGATGCATGTATTGTAAATTGGATATGTGCATACCTGCATAGAAGTATGATCAGATAAAAAGGCAGTTGTGACCGGTGCAACCACCGTATTCAGTGCTTTAAGCTCAACGCACAGGGCTTCGTGCCCAACGATTTTCAGAGCTTTATGCTCAACGTATCAGGGCTTCAAGCCCAATGTTTTCAGAGCCAATGGCTCAACGTATATGAGCTCAGGCGCACGGTCACAACAACGAAAGAAAATGAAAGAGTCACATGTACATTGCATAAATATGAATGTTTAAATGTGAATTGTATGAAAGGCGTATCGCCTTATAAATGTGAAATTGAATGCATGTGATTCTTGATTGTGATAATATATGTTATAGTGTGAATTGTTTGCCTATGCATGAGTTGGGTGGACCATCGATGATGGTTTCTCACTGAGTTCGCAAACTCACCCAACATTGTATTTATTTTTCAGGACAGCGATAGTGTGACTCCTAGCTCCAGATAGTGGGACTTTTCTTGCTGTGTGAGTGCCGGCGAGAGGAGCATGGCCTACAGGTCGGTCAGCTGGGATCTTTTGAGATATTTTGGGGATGATCTAGTTAGGAGTAGTTGCTATTTATTTTTGGGCTTGTACAGTTGTAAATATGACCGAATGGTGTACTGGTGGTTTTTATGAAAAGAAATGAGAAGAATCCTTTGGTTTTAAAATTTTAGTGAATTCGATATTACTGCTTTATTATATTGATGCCATGAGGTTTATAGAAATGATCGAATCGTAGTGCACCCTCATCGTAGGTTATGCATCGGTACGACCTACGGGCGTCCCGGTGTATACTCTAGGGTAAGGGGGCGCTACATTAGGTGGTATCAGAGCATAGTTTGGCATCTTTTGGGCATAGTATATTTTAGGCTTGAATTTCGTAAGAAAGGCAGAAATTGATCGGAATTGTGGTTTTATCGTAGGTCATCCGTTCTTGGTGATCAGGTAGATCAACCGGCTGACCAAGGATCAGTTGGAGCAAGTAGGGAGTCTTCAGTGCCTCTGTATGAGGAGCAGCCTCCTAGAGTTCCCATGAGACGGGAGCGGAGGTATGTTAAATCTGCGTGGCGAGGAGTCAGGTTGTATGGCGGCCTGAGACCTGCCGAGGTGAGGATGGTTGGAGAGGACCGTGCGGGTCCTAGATCAGATGGATTGAGACCCTGAGGAGCGCTTTGATTATGTCGTCTCTTTGCTACAGGGTCCAGCATATCAGTGGTGGAAGACTATTCTGGGTAGTTCCACCAGACCTTGTGTATTGACTTGGGCAGATTTTTTGAGGGCCTTTCGGGATAATTTCATGCCCAAGGTTTATTTGGAAATGAAGATGCAGGAGTTCTTTGAGCTGAGACAGGGGTCAATGTCAGTAGCCGATTATGAGGTCAGGTTTAATGAGTTGTCGGCTTATGCTTCCGTTCTGATTGCCTCTGAGGCTAAGAGGTGCCGGAGATTCGAGGGAGGGCTTAATCTGGAGATTCGTACCAGGTTAGCCCGGTGAGATATGGGCACCTTTGTGGAGTTGAGAGCAGCTGCAGTAAGGATAGAGCAGCTTCTGAGATAGAGTCGAGCTGAGACTGGTCAGGGATCAGGAGGCAAGAGATCTAGTGACAGTCAGGGTAGCTCTGGTAGGAGCTTAGCGAGCCTTGAGCGATTCAGATCGGTAGGAGGATTGAACGGTCGGGTTACATTGAAGAGGAGATTTAGGCGATCTGGCGATGCGATGGCGATGGCGGGGATTTGGTCAGGTGTTTCCAGTTTGTGTACATTTTGATAAGAGGCACAGTGGGGAGTGCTGGAGAGTGACTGGAGCCTGTTTGGCATGTGGTTCTATGGAGCATATGATTAGGAACTGTCCGATGACTTTGGGAGTTCAGTCAGCTGCAAGTGGGAGAGCTGGTAGTAGTTCGACGGTGTAGCAGAGCCGTAGCGTTGGACCAGGATTTAGGGGTCGAGGTAGAGCCCGAGGTAGAGGTGGAGATTCCTTGTGGGGTCAGAGGCAAGAAGCGCAGCCCCGATCCCGTGGTCTACGCCATGACCAGGCAGGAGGCCCAGGATTCTCCAAATGTGGTTGTAGGTTTGCTTCTGATCTCTGGCATTGAGGTTTATGCATTGATAGATCCAGGGTCCACGCATTGTTTAATTGCACCGCATGTGACATGTAGATTGCATGTGGATAGGGAGATGTTACAGTATGGGTTAGAGGTGAGTACACCTCTAGGTAGTACTACAGTTCTAGGAGAGGTCTGCAAGGGGTGTCCGATCATGATTGATCAGTCGGAGTTGCATGTAGATCTGATAGTGTTGCCCCTTCGAGAGATAGATTTGATTTTGGGGATGGACTGGCTCATTGCCCATAGGGCTATTATGGATTGTTATACCAAGGAGGTAGTATTGGAGTCTCCTGGTCAGCCGAGGGCTGTGTTTCGAGGTGTTAGTCAGGCAGTGCCAGCCAGGATGATTTCAATCATGAGTTCTCTGAGATTGATGCGAGGGGGTTGTGAGGCTTATTTGGCGCATGTGGTGGATTCCAGAGTGTAGCAGAGTTTGCAGGATGTCCCTGTGATCAGGGAGTTCTCAGATGTGTTTCCCGAGGAGTTACCGGGTTTGCCGCCGGATCGGGAGACAGAGTTTGAGATAGACCTCGTTCCAGGTACCGCTCCTATATCGATACCTCCGTATAGGATGGCACCGGTGGAACTAAGGGAGCTTAAGGCTCAGCTGCAGGAACTGTTGGATAAGGGATTCATCAGACCGAGTGTTTCGCCGTGGGGAGCTCCAGTGTTGTTTGTGAAGAAGAAGGACGGGACTTTGAGCCTGTGCATCGATTATAGGCAGCTCAATCTGGTTACAGTTAAGAATAAGTACCCACTGCCTAGGATCGATGATTTATTTGATCATTTGCAGGGAGCCCAGGTGTTTACCAAGTTGGATTTGAGATCCGGATACTATTAGTTGAGGATCGCAGAGGCCGATGTGCCTAAGAGTGCCTTCAGGAGCAGATATGGGCATTTCGAGTTCTTAGTGATGCCGTTCGGGTTGACTAATGCCCCGTCAGCCTTCATGGCTTTGATGAATAGAGTCTTTCAGCCCTACTTGGATCAGTTCGTGATTGTGTTTATCGATGATATTTTGGTGTATTCGAAGAGTAGACAAGAGCATGCGGAGCATCTGAGGACTGTACTGCAGATTATGAGGGGTAGGCAGTTGTATGCAAAATTCACTAAGTGTGAATTTTGGCTGGATGAGGTGGTGTTCCTAGGCCACATCGTATCTAGTGAGGGTATCCGGGTGGATCCTCACAAGATTAAGGCAGTGAGGAGTTGGGAGATTCCGAGGAACGTGTCAGAGTTGAGGAGTTTCCTCAGATTGGCAGGTTATTATCGGAGGTTTGTCGAGGGGTTTTCTGTGATCTCAGCCCTTTTGACAAGACTTCTGAGGAAGGGTGTGGCCTTCAGATGGACAGATGAGTGCCAGAGGCGTTTTGAGGAGTTGATACATCGGTTGACTACGGCGCCGGTGTTAGCCTTGCCATCTGGGCGCGGGAGGTTTGAGGTTTTCGATGATGCTTGCGGCGGGGTTTAGGATGTGTACTGATGCAGCATGGGAGAGTTATAGCATATGCTTCGAGACAGTTGAGATCCCATGAGATTAATTACCCTGTGCACGATTTGGAGTTAGCGGCAGTTGTGTTTGCTTTGAAGATCTGGAGATATTATCTGTATGGGGAGACGTTCCAGATCTTCACCGATCATAAGAGCTTGAGGTATTTGTTGAGTCAGCGAGAGCTGAATCTGAGGCAGAGGAGATGGTTAGAGCTGCTTAAGGACTACGATTGTACTATTGAGTACCACCCAGGGAAGGCTAATGTGGTGGCAGATGCATTGAGTAGGAGATCGCATGGTAGTGCAGCTTGGATTCAGGTTTCGAGGTTACCGTGCTTAGTTCAGTTGAGAGCTCTTAATGTGCAGATAGATTTGAGTCAGGATGGAGCTCTGATTGCGACTTTGAGGCTCAGGCCGGTATTGCATGATCGGATTAGGAGAGTACAGGATCGGGATCCAGTGATGGTGAGATTGATTGATAGGGTCAGATCTGGATGGCTTTCTGAGTTTGAGCTGAGAGATGGTACTTTGTGGATGGGTCAGAGGCTGTGTGTTCTAGATGTAGATGACTTGAGGCGAGAGATTTTGGAGGAGGCTCATTTGGTTGCTTATGCCATGCATCCTGGTGTCACCAAGATGTATCGCACTCTTAAGTTGCATTTTTGGTGGCCAGGTATGAAGAGGCATGTGACGGAGTTTGTTTCTCGGTGTCTGACGTGCCAGCAGGTTAAGGCTGAGCACCAGGCCCCAGTGGGGAGATTGCATTCATTTCCCATTCCGGAGTGGAAATGGGAACACATTACGATGGACTTTATTATGGGGTTGCCTAGGACGCCGAGGCAGTATGATGCTATCTGGGTCATAGTGGACCGGTTGACTAAATTGGCTCACTTCTTGCCAGTGAGGGAGAGCAATACCCTCGATCAGTTGGCCCAGAAGTATGTGGCAGAGATAGTTCGACTGCATGGGGTCCCAGTATCGATAGTGTCAGATAGGGATCCCAGGTTTACTTCGAGGTTCTGGAGGAGTTTACAGTCGGCTATGGATACGAGATTGAACTTCAGCACAACGTTTCATCATCAGACAGATGGGCAGAGTGAGAGGACTATACAGACTGTTGAGGATATGTTGAGAGCCTGTGTATTGGAGTTCCGAGGTGCATGGGATCAGTATTTGCCTTTGGTAGAGTTTGCGTATAATAATCAGTACCAGAGCAGCATTGGTATGGCACCGTATGAGGCATTATATGGACGACCGTGCAGATCCCCTCTTTACTGGGATGAAGAGGGTATGAGGATGTTAGAGGGTCCAGAGCTGATCCAGGACACTGTTGATAAGGTACAGCTGATTCGGAGTCGCATCAAGGCGCAACTCGGGAGATGCGGAAGAGTTATGTGAATCAAAGACGGAGAGATGGAGTATACGTGGGAGATAGAGTGTTCCTCAAAGTGTCCCGTGGAGAGGAGTTCTCAGATTTGGTCGTAAGGGCAAGTTGAGTCCTCGGTATATCGGTCCGTATGAGATTACCGAGAGGATTGGACCGTTGGCCTATAGATTGGCGTTGTCGAGTGAGATGTCTCAGTTGCATGACGTCTTTCATGTGAGCATGCTTCGGAGATATCGTTCTTGTTAGAGTAGTGTCCTAAAGGCAATCGCCTTTAGCGCATTTTGTACAAATTTGTGTACAGTCTTTATAAATAAATAAAGAAAGGCATATTTCATTAATTTGTTGTTCAATATTTATGAACTGATATAGATCTGTAATCAAATTAATGAAGTCCATGATATATGACATAGCATGAAGGAAATTATGACGTGATCACACTACTGAGATTCCTATCATGTGCAATTATGTCATTATCTAAATTATCCCTAGTCATAGGATTACTGAGACTGGACATCGGTAATCCGGTAAGACTAGCACATCTCATGCTCCTTGATTTGATCAAGCAGTGGATCTCAGAAACTGTAAATATGAGATATTTAGGGTTGATGTAACATCCCACCCCCTCCTGGAAGGGTAAAATAGTAAACTTGGTATAGGATGAGACTAATAGGGAATATTTAGTACTGTTCATGCATAATAGGATTGATACACAGTATCAATTGTGTACATGGAATTACGGTAAATGCATTCATGACATTCCCGGTAATTGGGCCTAACGGTATTTTATTGTGATTAACGTGGTTATGGGATTTGAAAAATTGTTCTGAGTGCGCTATTAAGCGTTTTACATTTTTTTGAGATTTATAGGAATTTTTTTGGAATTTTTCCGGAGAAAATTCCCGGACCGGCAAAATCGCCGGTGACTGGCCTAAACATGTTTTGGGGTAGAAAAGGTGATTATAGTGATTGAAAAAAATTATTTGGAGTGCACTGTCACCTGTTTTATAATTTTAGGGAATTTCATTAATTCTCAGAAAAATAATTCGGGGAAATCCTCGGACCGGATAAAGCGCCAATTGGCGAACCGGTCGATTCTCGGTAGCAAAAATCGCTACCCAATGGCACTGTAATATGGGGTATATTCCACAAACTCAAACTCTCTTGATATAGACCACCGAAAATTTTGCTCTCTTCTCTCAACTTTCTCCACAACTGTAAGCTACCATCTCTTGATCTCATCAAAGTTAGATGATGAGTTTTGTGTATACTTGAGAAGGAAAGGGGTTGATCCTTGGTGAAGAAGTTGGAAAGTGGTTGTTGAGGTTTGAAGGAGGTTTTAAGTTGGTAAGTATTTACTTAAGTTTGATCTTTAAATGATGTCTTTCATATGAATTAAATGCCATGATAGTATGGGGTAGTTAATAAAAGGGTTTAAAGCATGTATTAGGTTTAGGTAGGCATTAAAGTGATGATTATTATGATTTGAAGAAAAGGGGATGAGGCTAGATGAAGATGCATTGAAGTTAATGATATGGTTTGATTTTGAATTGAATGGGGATAATTATTTGAGTCTCTGAATTGAGGAATTTAATGTTGTAAGTTTTTCAGTATTAACCCTAACATATGTATGATTGTAGTGATATTTAATTTGTATTTATTTTGATGTCTAGTGATGTGAAAAAGGCATTGGAAGTGATTGAACTAAGGTTAACATTAAATCTGGAAAGTTAGAGTTGAGATTGATGTTACTGTTTTATTCATAATTTAATGTGTAGAAATGCAAATGAGGTAAGGTTAGTGGCCACTGAAACTTTGGGATGTTGGCTTCAATTTAGTGTGAAATGGATGTTGTTGAATTCCGATGATAGAAGGGTGAAATTTTGCATGGAAAGTTACTGTTCCATTGCCTGTGAACAGTAACCGCAACCATGACATCTGAGTTTTGTTGATTTTTATGAATTAATTGAGATGGAATTAGGGAGAATGGTCTTCATGGAAGTTGTAGCATATTTGATTATCTTTCCATTGCTCCTGATCTTGCTATTTTTAGAATTGTGTATTGGGAGATATGAATTGATTACTAATGACTGGTTTTGAGCAGTTTGGATGAAACCTAGCTTAAGTGTGATTTTTTGAGTTTACTGATTAGAGGCAATTTTAACATTTTAAGTGGACTGAACTGGTGTGAGTGAGCTTCTGAAAAGTTGTATAGGAACAAATTACCTTGAAAATGACATGTGGTTTGTAATTTTTAGAAGTCATAATTGGGAGTTATGATTTTTCAAAAACTGACCCTACATTAGGTTATGAGTGGCTGATAACCTAATGTAGGGTCTCACACTGTACTGACCGGGCCTCGAGCCCGAGGGGAGAAATCCATGACGCGTCCCCACTGAGCACTTGGGCACAATACTGAATAACTGGAAAGAGTCACATATGCATTGCATTCGCATAAATGACTGTTTTGTGATAAGTACTGCTTTCGTGATGGTATGTGTTACTGTGAATGGTTTACTGTTACTGGATATGGTTATTGACTTCTTATTGGTAATTGATGATTACTGTACTGTACTGTACGCCATGGGCGTAATGCATGATTTGAGTGAACCATCGATGATGGTTTCTCACTGAGTTCGCAAAACTCACCCAAAATTTGCATCTATTTTTCAGGTCCTGAAGAATACCCCGGTTGACACGGGAGTATGTCTACTGTAGACGAGTAAAGGTTAGAGGTCGGGATCGGTTAGGTTGCGCATTAGTGTCTTAGTAAATTGTATTCGCAATCATCGTATAACAAGGCTTTATATTTTCTTGAGCCATTGTGGTATTAATGTTTCTTGCATTGATCGATTGCAATTATTCTTGGATGACCGTAATAATGAAACTGGTTTTTATTGAACACGTATTTTAATTACTTACGTGTTTGCCGTGTGAGCGTGGAGTTAATGGCTATAAAAGAAAAGAAAAAAAAGTATACTGAATTTTAAATCGATGATGTAGTACGTCACTCGTGGGGCGCGGACTCGGATATCACCAACGATATCGGGTTCGGTCTTACGGAGTAGGGTGTTACATTTAGGTGGTATCGAGCCCGATGATACGTAATGTATCTGGGCACGATTTGGAACATAGGTTTCATGCATTTCAATCGGCGTCGTTGCATCGGGTAATCGATCCCTAGTCGAGTCGCACGAGGATAAAGCCTAAGGGTGCCTAAGTGTCAAGTGATTAAGTGAGAGAAGAGTGAGGCTGGATTAGAGTGAAAATCCTAAAGGGGATAATCAATTAGGAAAGGATAAAGGAAAATGGATAAGAAGATTGAAATTGTCTTGGGTTAGAAACCCTTATAAGTGATAGCCGAATGACCGTTGGCCTAGGCGATTAAAATTTCCAATTAAATTGACAATATTATGGTGACAGAAAATGCGTATGTTGAGAATCGAGAGATTCATTAGAGATATGGGAAGTTTATTGGTTATAGTAGATCTAAATGAAATTAAAAGCCGGGATAGTTAGGTAATTACATTCGATCAGATATGACATGAAAGGGGAAATATTGGAATTGAGTAAAATGTAGATGGTCCAATCGGGCATATTTTGATTCACTGTATTCAAGTTAGAGATTAGTAGATTTTATAGGCAGGTGATAATAGCGAAATGGAAAGAAGCTCAATAAAGTACTGTAACGGTTTATTGAGAACTGAAAGAATCGAAAAGGAAAGATGTTCAGTGCCTATTTGAGTGAGATAAAAGTGTACAGATAGACTGAAATGAATTCGGGAAATGGTTATGAACTAGACCGCATAAGTTTGAGACTGAAATTGTTAAGTGATTATTGTGCTTCGAGGTTGGAAATTCGTATGATAAAATCATAAAGGAAAAAAAAGACAGACAGATGATTCTACTGATGGTGTATCGGGAAATTCTGAATTAGGTGTATATGAACACGAAATGGTAAATGGATAGGTATATAGATAGAGATAAAATGGAGTGGTATCAACGATTTTGTTTGGGTATTGGGACCGTGAACACCGATCATAAACTATTTGAGGAAAATAGAAGATAAGTAGGAGAAGCGAAGAAAAATAATAATAATAATAAAGATCATAAGATGATAAGCCAAATTGATATGACCTTATAAGGTCAAGTTACACGAACGGATAGGGAATGAGACATACGGTTTAATGATATGGTGAGAATGAAATAAAGATCTTGAAAGAATGAAACCACAATAGTGGTGTATGAAAAGAGTTATTGTATTTAAGTCAATTTCTTCGTTAGGGATATCTATTGAACGGTAATGTTGATTGTGACTAATGAAATGTATGTGATGATATATGGAAATCATGGAGGAAATGAGCGGTAAATGTTTAGAGTGATTATAAGTGTGAAGTTCTTAAGAGGTTAAAGTAAGACAAAGGTGGACTGAGTGTACCTGTATGAGAGGAACTGAAAAGTGATTCTGGTATAGATTTCTGAATAAGTGGTAAAGAAAATGTTTAAGTGACTGTCACAAGGAACCTTCGCGAAAGGAATGTTTTGATTTGTTAAATTATGGCATAAAAGTGTTCTGATTGAGATTATACGTACAGTGAAGAATGATTGAAAAACAGTTAGGAATAATAATTGGTGGATGAGACTTTCGTGAACTAAATTAAAAGTGAAATTGGGTCATAGCTCATACTGCTGAGATTATCTGCATTGTATGTACAGAAATGTAAAGAATTCCATATGAGTGAGATTTTAATTTGAGGTGATTCTATTGCAATGTGAAGTGAATCGATCTTCAGTTATGATGCAAAACTGTTGAGAAGAGAAAATGAAAAAGAGTAAATGAATAGAGACAAGAGGGTCAAAAAGAGAAACTGACAATGAGGTGATGTGGTGACACCTTCATAAAGAAATTGCAGATACACTAATTGGGGACTCAATAAAAAGGGTAAAAGATGTACGGTAACGTCAATAAGACCCTAATAGGGATTTATGCGAGATAAGCAAATGGTAGTAACTGTGATTAGAGACAGAATGTGTTTGGAAGTGTTGAATAGTGAAAAGTAAAAAGAACGATGGGACTAATTGAGGAATCTGATACTGATGATATACATACATTGGAAAGAGTGGGCAGCGAGTATTGAACTGTGACAATATGTTGAACGAGTATGAAATAAATTGAACTGACTGTGATAAATGGTATTAGTGCCATTCTCATGATTGAAAGCCTTGGAGACTGTAGATTCCCATAAGCATACACTGTGTTAATTTGAGGAAAGAGACGGGTATAAATACGACAATGCTGCAATGAACAGATCAATTACAGATATTGGAATTTTCAATGATTGTCAAGCAGATTATGGGTAATAGTGAGGTGTTCTGAAAAAAAAGAAGTTGTAAGAATAGTGATAAGAAAGGTTAAGAGTGCAGAAAGTAAATGGGGAGAAATCTTATGATGAGTTTGAATATACGAATGGAGTTGGAAAACTATAGTGAACAAAAGTTGAAGAAGAAGTAAGTGTACCCGATAAAAAGGTATAAGAACAAGAAAGTGAACTGTCAAAGTTAGACATTCTAGTAAGCATATTTGAAAGGTGAAATTGAGTAATTGTAGGTATAGAATGAAGTGATTCTTGGCTCAAGAGTTTATAGATTGAATGTCCAATAGGAAAAAGGTTTGATTATGGTCGTGTTATAGAATTCTGATTCACTGAAGAATATATACTGTTACACTGCACAGTGCCTACTGGGAGTCAAAGATCATGATGGATTTGAGACTATAATGAGTGAGACAAAGGAAAGTGACTTAGGAAAACTGCATGGTTAGCTAAAGTGGAATCGGATCGGACAAATGAGATAGAGTAAACTGTATATCCGGATAAAGTGTGTGAACATTATAGAACAGTGAAATTGTCTTACGAGAATCGATTTTAAATATAAAGTGAATGGCATATAATAAGTGACTGCATTAGGTACATTGTTACTGATGATAGTAAATTGGAGTTAAGTGTCACTGTATTGGTACCAAAGGAATGTAATTCGTCCCTGACGTGATTAAAGGAGGTACCAAAGAAATGAAAACGTACTCATTGGAACATAAGTTGGACTATATAACATTGGGGAAAAAGGTATTAGAGGAATAAAATGTGATAAGTGAATAGGTTCGAAAATACTGAACTGAGTTAAATATCGAAACCAAAGGTAGTGACAGTTCTAGAAATGGTAAGTGAGATAGCTAAGAAAATGAGATCGTCAACTGATAGTCTTGTCAAATCCGTTTACTGTACTAAGTGATAACGAGTTAGCCAAATTAGTAACTGAGTTACGGACTGAGAGTGATTACTGCGATCACTCCAAAAGTGAATCATTAAGTGGAAAAGTATATGGGATATGAAGAATCATATGATTACTGTCATAGGGAATCATTGACTGAGAATTTCGAGGACGAAATTCTTATAAGGAGGGGAGAATTGTAACATCTCACCCCCTCCTGGAAGGGTAAAATAGTAAACTTGGTATAGGATGAGACTAATAGGGAATATTTAGTACTGTTCATGCATAATAGGATTGATACACAGTATCAATTGTGTACATGGAATTACGGTAAATGCATTCATGACATTCCCGGTAATTGGGCCTAACGGTATTTTATTGTGATTAACGTGGTTATGGGATTTGAAAAATTGTTCTGAGTGCGCTATTAAGCGTTTTACATTTTTTTGAGATTTATAGGAATTTTTTTGGAATTTTTCCGGAGAAAATTCCCGGACCGGCAAAATCGTCGGTGACTGGCCTAAACATGTTTTGGGGTAGAAAAGGTGATTGTAGTGATTGAAAAAAATTATTTGGAGTGCACTGTCACCTGTTTTATAATTTTAGGGAATTTCATTAATTCTCGGAAAAATAATTGGGAAATCCTCGGATAGGATAAAGCGCCAATTAGCGAATCGGTTCGATTCTCAGAGCAAAAATCGCTACCCAATGGCACTGTAATATGGGGTATATTATTTTGGGACTGAAAGTAGGGTCATTAGAGTTAAATGGAGTAACATTTTGGACTGGATTAAATAAATATACTTTGAATTTTCTTATAATAATAAACCAATCACAAGTTGCCATTGAAAAGGCAACATTAAATGCATCTCTTCATCCTTTCGGACGTGTGTGTTTAAAGAAGGAAATGAATTGTTTTTAAAAGGCTTTTGGTTAAGGGTTCATCCGAATCATCCACAAACTCAAACTCTCTTGATATAGACCACCGAAAATTTTGCTCTCTTCTCTCAACTTTCTCCACAACTGTAAGCTACCATCTCTTGATCTCATCAAAGTTAGATGATGAGTTTTGTGTATACTTGGGAAGGGAAGGGGTTGATCCTTGGTGAAGAAGTTGGAAAGTGGTTGTTGAGGTTTGAAGGAGGTTTTAAGTTGGTAAGTATTTACTTAAGTTTGATCTTTAAATGATGTCTTTCATATGAATTAAATGCCATGATAGTATGGGGTAGTTAATAAAAGGGTTTAAAGCATGTATTAGGTTTAGGTAGGCATTAAAGTGATGATTATTATGATTTGAAGAAAGGGGATGAGGCTAGATGAAGATGCATTGAAGTTAATGATATGGTTTGATTTTGAATTGAATGGGGATAATTATTTGAGTCTCTGAATTGAGGAATTTAATGTTGTAAATTTTTCAGTATTAACCCTAACATATGTATGATTGTATTGATATTTAATTTGTATTTATTTTGATGTCTAGTGATGTGAAAAAGGCATTGGAAGTGATTGAACTAAGGTTAACATTAAATCTGGAAAGTTAGAGTTGAGATTGATGTTACTGTTTTATTCATAATTTAATGTGTAGAAATGCAAATGAGGTAAGGTTAGTGACCACTGAAACTTTGGGATGTTGGCTTCAATTTAGTGTGAAATGGGTGTTGTTGAATTCCGATGATAGAAGGGTGAAATTTTGCATGGAAAGTTACTGTTCCATTGCCTGTGAACAGTAACCGCAACCATGACATCTGAGTTTTGTTGATTTTTATGAATTAATTGAGATGGAATTAGGGAGAATGGTCTTCATGGAGGTTATAGCATATTTGATTATCTTTCCATTGCTCCTGATCTTGCTATTTTTAGAATTGTGTATTGGGAGATATGAATTGATTACTAATGACTGGTTTTGAGCAGTTTGGATGAAACCTAGCTTAAGTGTGATTTTTTGAGTTTACTGATTAGAGGCAATTTTAACATTTTAAGTGGACTGAACTGGTGTGAGTGAGCTTCTGAAAAGTTGTATAGGAACAAATTACCTTGAAAATGACATGTGGTTTGTAATTTTTAGAAGTCATAATTGGGAGTTATGATTTTTCAAAAACTGACCCTACATTAGGTTATGAGTGGCTGATCATAACAGAAACTTCCATAACAGTTTTGAAATTGTTAGAGATCGAATTGGATGTTGAGTGCTTCATGAAAATTGAAGTTTGAGATGTTATCTTTTCAGGGATATAAAGTTCTGAATTTACTGACTTGTATATAAGGAGTTATGCTTGTTGTAATGTTACTGCCCATATTGAAGGATTTCAGGGACAGTGACATTGAATGAATTAATTGACTGGTTTAGAAATAGAATTTGATCTTGGATTGTTCATGAAAGTTGTAGAGGACATTGTGAACTTATTGAACATATTTTTGTGGTAATTTATTATTGAAGAATCAGTGAATTATGAAATTGTAATTGTACTGCCCTGTGTTGAGGGAAATTGTGAAGGCAGAAGGTTTGATGGCTTATTTGATACCCTTAGGGTTGGAATTGATTTTTATGGTCTTCTAGAGAATTGTAGAGCTTTTCATAAGCTTTCCAATGAGGTATAGTGGGTATTTTTTTGATTGGTGTGTTAAAAGTTAGAGTATTTGGAAATTGGGATTTAAATCTGGAAAGAAAGGGAAAGGCAGTAGGGGAAAACTCGCGACTCGCGAGGGCGACACTCCGCCTCGCAGAGGCGAGACAAACTCGCCGTCTCGCGAGGGCGACATCTCGCCTCGCGAGGGCGAGATTAAGGGGTTGGTCGCGAGGGCGACGCCTCGCCTCGCGACGAAGTGAGGCGAATCGCCTCATGAGGACATCTCGCCCATGAGGCGCGCACGGGTATACTTTTTATTTATTCTTGAATTTTTATTTGGTATTAATTGATCCGATTGTTCTTTTGTCAATTTCTTTCCGTCCGACGTCCGATTGACCTGATTCCAGAGGCATCGGATTCGTTGAATATTTAATTGCATATTATGAAAAACGGGAATTTATAGGCGGAATTTGGCGTAGCTCTATCGATGAACATGTAAACACTGTTTTATTTAATTGAGGACCTATAGAGGTCCGAATTGCGCCGTCGGCCTATGGATTTCTAATTTTGATAGAATTTTATTATGGAAAATATTGAATTAGGACCGGGATTGCCATGAACATGCATATCTCATCATCATGAGCACAAATTTCATATTTAGTGACTCGTACTTTTTCTGATTCATATAGAGGCCCAATTGGAGCGTCGATTGACCGACGTCACAGAGGCTTTCCGGCATTAGCTCGGAAGTAATAGGTGAGTAACCTAGTTGGTTTCTCAAATTTCTGGTTGTTTACATGCTTAACGTGAATTACGTGCAAAAGTGAATTGAATGAGCACTGTATGACTACTGGCATGTATGGGATTGTATTGTATGATTTTACTGATACTGATAGACTGGGCTTTATAGCCATCATACTGAACACTGACTGATACACTGGGCTTTATAGCCATATTGTGGATTGACTGATACACTGGGCTTTATAGCCATATTGTGGATTTACTGATACACTGGGCTTTATAGCCAAATACTGCATATTTACTAAATACTGCACTGCATGCATAATTGCATGATCAGATAATGGACGTGCCCCAAGTTGCTATTTTACTGATAAGAGCTTCGAGCTCTCATCAGATCTTGACCGCCTCGAGCCCGAGGGAGAAATCTCGACGCGTCCCCCATCAACACCGACCGAGCACTTGGGCACAATCTTGAATAATCGAAAAGAGTCACATATGCATTGCATTCGCATAAATGACCGCTTTTGTGATAAATCTTGCTTCGTGATGGTATGTGTTCTTGTGAATGGTTTCTTTATTCTGGATATGGTTATTGATCGCTTATTGGTAATTGATGATTCTTGTCTTGTCTTTATCGCGCCATGGGCGTAATGCATGATTTAGTGAACCATCGATGATGGTTTCTCACCGAGTTCGCAAAACTCACCCAAAATTTGCATCTATTTTTCAGTCTGAAGAATACCCGTTTGACACGGGAGTATGTCTCTGTAGACGAGTAAAGGTTAGAGGTCGGGATCGGTTAGGTATGCGCATTAGTGTCTTAGTAAATTGTATTCCGCAATCACTTTGTATAACAAGGCTTTATATTTTCTTGAGCCATTGTGGTATTAATGTTTCTTGATTGATGATTGCAATTATTCTTGGATGACCGTAATAAGCTGAAACTAGTTTTATTGAACACGGATTTTAATTACTTACTGTGTTTGTCGTGTGAACGTGGAGTTAATGGCTATAAAAAGAAAAGAAAAAAAAGTATACTGAATTTTAAATCGACTGATGTAGTACGTCACTCTCGTGGGACGCGGACTCGGATATCACCAACGATATCGGGTTCGGGTTCGGGTCTTACGGGAGTGGGGTGTTACAGTTGAGATGTGGATGCTTACTAGAGGTAGTAAGTACATTGGATGACTTGCCATGAGATCATCACATGGATGTCCTATTCTAATGTCAGTGATAATCTCATCATAGCAATGGTGCAGTATCCTTGACTTGAGGTGCTCGAGGATATCTTGGATCTTGATTACATTCTTTGACTCTATTCCTTGTTGCCTTGCGAGGTCGCTCATAGGGTGGTGCTTGGTTACAGATTTGAGGTATTCGAAGGTAATTGAGTAGCCAATAGAGGATTCACCACTTCTGTGATAGCAGAAGATGATACCCATGGCCTCTTGTCAGGGTCATTACTTAGAAATCTCTGGTAGGAGTATGTATGTCGTGAAGAGTGTCTTGATGACATATAAAGTAATGAGTCCCGTGACAAGCGATATCACTGGACTAGATTTGACGTAGTCAGTCTAGTGAGAGTTGACACATTGCCCATACTCATAACCAAGTGGGGTATAGCATGGTGAAAGGACGAATTGCACGGTAATTGTCTATGGAAAGGTTCGTGATATGGTTCATGATGAATACATGTTCATTCGTCAAACCAATTACTTTCCCAATAATGCGGGTCATGATGTGTTGCTAGATACCGCTCATGACTTGCTTAGATTAAGTGTTAATCTAAGTGGCCAACATAATCGGGAACCTAATGGGTCACACGCATAAGAGTGTCTCGGAGAACTCGTAAAATAGTTTTGGACAGAGTTCCAATATATGGAGAGCAACAGGATTAATTGGATCCCGATGAGATCGAGATATGTCCCGATGAGATCGCGACATCGATATTGCTGAAAAAGGTTTCCGGAGGTTTTTCCCATACCGGGACTCGGTAGGACCGACCCCAGTGTGACTGGACCACTTCAGTAATATATATACATATATATATATGATTAATTAATTAATTAATTAATTAATATATATATATATGTTGAATACGTGGATGGGAGAAGCTTCCTTTAACTTTGATGACTCATCCTTTAACATTTAATGCCTTTAAATGTTAAAGACAAGTGTACTAAAGGACAAAAAGCTAATGAAAGTTGATGATGATCGTGGATGACAATAAGAGGTTTTAGAAACCAAAATTCTAAGGGTTAGAAGGTGATCTTCGTGAGTCTTGAAAGGGAAAAGAAAGGGTTCTTCTCCAAAGCTTTCAATCATCGATCATCATTTTCCATTAGTTTCATCTTCAAGCAAGTTTCATCTCTTCCATCGTTTTTCCAAGCTCTCCATAGAACAAAGGTAAGATCTAGCAGTCTTTAATTTGTTCTAGCTATTCCCGGGTCAAAGGGTTTGTTCCGGTTAGGTTCTCCGATCTCTGCGTGGATACCGTTAGAGACGGTCTCCTTTGGTCGTTCGGTTTGAGTTTGTTATATATATACACATGGATCCTGGCTTTCGGGAAGGTCCCGGAATAAAAATTTTTTTGTTTTCCGCACCGTGGGCATGTGATGCTCACACTGGGATTTTCCTACAGTTCTGACCCGACTCATATGATTTCGGCTCAGGAGATAGAGATCGCCAGTGATTTGAGTTATGTTGAGGAGCCGGTGCAGATTATTGGATCGCGGGTCAAGCAGTTGAGATCTAGGGTTATTCCATTGGTGAAAGTCCTTTGGAAGAACCACTCATCTGAGGAGGCGACTTGGGAGACTAAGGAGCACATGAGGAGGCAGTACCATCATCTGTGCGATCAGTCAGGTAAGAAAATTTCGGGACGAAATTTTTATTAGGAGGGGAGAATTGTAACATCCCGTCACCGATGAGATGGGTACAGTTCATTTCATATGTATTTGGCATGTGCATGCATTATTGAATTATGTATAATTGGCAATTATTGTACTGGCATTTGTACGTACATACATGTATGACATATGTTCGACTTGGATTTGAAATGATTAAGGCAAGTGTGATAATTAGGTCAAATTAGGTTCGAGAATTGAATTTGAGTTAGAAATGAAAGTTAGGAAATTGAATTCTGAAATTGGAGTATACGATTATGAGTTTTCTATTTTTGAGGATTTATAGGAATTTTTCTGGAATTTTCGGAGCAATAGGTCCGGACCGAAAAATTGATCAATGACTGGTTAATTGGATTTTCGGTTCCGAAATTGATTATCCAATGGCACGGACATATTAGAAATTTTGATTTGAGAAATTAGGGTTTAGAGCTATTGGAATTCGGGAGAAATTAGAATTAGAAATTGGATTGAGGATGTTCGGATCGGACTTGTGGCAATTAGATTGCCAAACAAGCCTTATTAATCCTTTAATATATAAAGCCTAACCTTTGAATTTTTGCTCCACGATTTCTTCTTGCTTTTGACAGAAACTTGGTTCTTCTTCCTTCTTCCATCATCGTGGATCATTCTTTGATTTGCTTCTAGGTTCTTTCTTGCTATTTTCTTCCTTTTCCATTTTTGAATCTATCCTTGAGTTTAGTGTTGGAAAAGATGAAGATGGCTTTTGCTTGGGTGATTGTCGTGGGTGTGTGAGTTGGAGTTTTGGGTGATCCTTGAAGCTTGGAGTCTTTGATCAAGTAAGTTGCTTCTTTTCTTGCCTTATATAGTTTGATTGGTTGGTTTATAGAGTTATTTTGATGATTTAATTTGAATATTTGAGGATTTGGCATTTAGGGTTTCCGATAGGTATCTTCGTTGATTTTAGGGTTGAAATTTTGGGAATAATGGTTGTTTGATGAAATAGAACTAAGGATTAGTGGTATGATGTGTATGGAATTATTTGAGAGTGGTTTGAAAGGAGAAAATTTGGATTTGGAGTTGTTATCAGTCGAAAATCTGGGAATTTATAGGTTTTTAGGGCGTTTCTGCTATTGCACGCCGCGACGTGCGAAGAACACGCCGTGGCGAGCAAGGCAACGCAGTACGCCGCGGCTCGCCTTCGCGCTCGTCGCGGCGAGCAGGAGAGGCCCACGTCGCGACGTCTTGCAATCGCGTCGTTATGGGCGAAGAAGGAATCATTCGCATGGCGAAGAGTGGACGCCATGGGCGTAGAGGAAAGAGCTTCGCGAGGCGAGGATCAACGCCATGCGAGGAGGGCCAATTTCCGAAGATGTAATTTTGAGGTTTTGAATTTTGGGATTTAGGAATTTGATGATTCAATTGAATATGGATTGATTTCAATTTGGAGATTATGAATTCGGGATTTAGAACTTGAGATCGAGAAATTTCGGATTAGTGTCGGGAATGTCATAACATGTATAGTACGTAAATTATTCGATTCATATGCATCATTGAGCATTGAAATTGCTACAATTAGTAATGTTATCTATGTTTTGATTGTTATAGAGGTGCCAGTAGATCGTCGATTGTCCGACGTAGGCGAGACTTCCCGACAGTAGCTCGAAAGTTCTGAGGTGAGTAACCTAGTTGGTTTCTCAACCTATATGTGTTATATTGTATGCAATTATGCCATGTGGAGTTAAGGATGGATTCTATGTGTTTGTTTTGATTTATTTCGGACCACAGGTGTCCGAAATATTTGGACTGTGCTATAGAAGTGTTAATTGTGTGTAAATTGTTCATAATTGGTTTCAAATGGTGAGATTTAGACATATGAAGTTCTATAGTGATGCATGTATTGTAAATTGGATATGTGCATACATGCATAGAAGTATGATCAGATAAAAAGGCAGTTGTGACTCGTGCAGCCACCGTATTCAGAGCTTTAAGCTCAACGCACAGGGTTTCGTGCCCAACGATTTTCAGAGCTTTATGCTCAACGTATCAGGGCTTCAAGCCCAATGTTTTCAGAGCCAATGACTCAACGTATATGAGCTCAGGCGCATGGTCACAACAACGAAAGAAAATGAAAGAGTCACATGTACATTGCATAAATATGAATGTTTAAATGTGAATTGTATGAAAGGCGTATCGCCTTATAAATGTGAAATTGAATGCATGTGATTCTTGATTGTGATAATATTGTTATAGTGTGAATTGTTTGCCTATGCATGAGTTAGGTAGACCATCGATGATGGTTTCTCACTGAGTTCGCAAACTCACCCAACATTGCATTTATTTTACAAGACAGCGATAGTGTGACTCCTAGCTCCTGATAGTGGGACTTTTCCTGCTGTGTGAGTGCCGGTGAGAGGAGCATGGCCCACAAGTCGGTCAGCTGGGATCTTTTGAGATATTTTGGGGATGATCTAGTTAGGAGTAGTTGCTGTTTATTTTTGGGCTTGTACAGTTGTAAATATGACCGAATGGTGTACTGGTGGTTTTTATGAAAAGAAATGAGAAGAATCCTTTGGTTTTAAAATTTTAGTGAATTCGATATTACTGCTTTATTATATTGATGCCATGAGGTTTATAAAAATGATCGAATCGTAGTGCACCCTCATCATAGGTTATGCATCGGTACGACCTACGGGCGTCCCGATGTATACTCTACGATAAGGGGGCGCTACATGATGCAATGCACAAACAAATGGCTCGAGGGTTCCATGGAAGCAGAAGGGAGAAACTGAAGTTTACACCCTGAATAGAATGAGTCCATTTTCGGATCTCATATGCCACAAGCGGGCAGCCAGGAGAAGGCTCTTATCGACGTGCACGTGACGAACAGAATAGTTCCACTCTCACCCAAACAGAAGCACATACTCATGCTTAAATCATTTTCAAATGTTTTCATGCTTTTCATGCTCTTTTCTTTCTTTTCCAAATATACAAAATGCCATGAATTTTCCAAGGCATAACATAAAATGTTTCAATGCATTCCCATCTTTATTTTGAAATTCATCAATAAAGTTCATATACTGAAACATGTAGCAATTTTGCAAATCATTCAAAAGAAACAAAAACAACATTTATGAAGTAATTGAAATCATTCTTGATTTGGAAGAAAACATTATTGTCTAATTTCTAAATTATAAACATGAAACCCACCTGAATTTCTTGCTTGGATACATGCTTAAAAGATGCCTCTCCTCTTGATCCTCTTGCCTTCGTTGATTCCCTTTATCAAATGCAAAAATTCTCATTCAATAGGAATACAATTTGAGGACCCAAATATTGCATATTCACTAAGATAAATTCTAAAACTCAAACTCGTCCAAAAGTCCAAGCATTTGGGTCAATTTTCCCTAATCACTATGATCAAGTAAATGAGACTATCCTTATGTTGAAGCAAGAATCTATACTCAACTTCCATCCAAAATTTGAGATCATTATAAACTGAATTAAAACTTTCTTTCTTCATAACACTTGTAGACCTTTGTCTCTATTTTACAATGAATCAAAAATCACTTCATTTGGATATCTACATCGACAGTTATGTCTAAAATGTGGGCTCACAAGATCATGACGCGGGACGCTTGCGTGCGCCCATGACGTCTGAGACCGAAACCTTTCGAACACTTGTTTTTCGACATTTTTCATCTTCATACTTTCCATAATTCACAAATAACTCATCTTAACCCTAAATTATCATTCCTACTTCATTTGTAAACTCATTTCAACACAAAAATCATTCACAAACACACAAAAAATCGTTAACCCTAGAACGTCGTTCATCAATATCATCCTACCCACATTCAACCCCATTTTTCTCTTCTAACGATCACTAAACATGATTCATTCAACAAATCAAGAAGGGTTGAGTCTTGTACTTACTTGTGGTTGTTTCACATTCTTCTAAATCTTCTAAATTTCCAAAACCCTAATTTTTCCTCTTCTTCTCCTCTCTTCAATGATTTCTTCTTCATTTTCCAAACAAAACAACTCTTTCTTTTTCTTTTTATACCCTTAATAAGTGTGCAATGTCTATTTTGCCCTTTCATTTAAGCCTTAAGTCTTATAACCTTAAGCGACTTGCCTAAAATGCCCTTATGCATTCTTATCATTTTTAATACAACCAAACCATAGAATAAATTCTACTAACATTTACATAACAAGTAGCTCCAAAACTTTATCCATCAAATCTTATAATTTATTTAAATCATGCTTAATTTAACAAGAAAAATTCGGGAGCCAACAACCCTAATTTATAAATCCAAAATCAAATTGGTTTCATCTTCCTCTTCTTTCTTCCTCATTCCCAACACAAACTCTATTCTCTATTTAGTCCCTTTTTGAACCTAACTAGAAGAAAGATGAAAAATTACCTCCAACAAGTTGATTTCCTCTTCCTTCTTCCTTCTAAGTTTCCTACAATCTTCCTTCTTCTCTTCTTCTATTTCACATTTTGCCCTCTTTTCTAACTCCTACGATTTTCCTCTTTTTCTCTTAAACAAAACGACATTTTGCTTGCTTTTCCCTTTTTACCTTTCATTTAATTGGCTCTCCCAATTTTACCCCTTCTTTCATTTAATCCATCTACTAACTCCTTTAAGCTAACTTAATTCTAACCTTCCCATATTAATTATAACTTAATTCTAATCCTTCCATCTAATTCTAATCTCTATTCATGTCACTAAATTAATGATTAAATTCAAAAATAATCAAACAATTAAATAATCAACCAAAACCTAAATAAATAGTTAAATAAACAAATCGATAATAATTGAAAAAATTTCGGGGTCCAACACTTCATTCCTTTTATATGCTCCTCACACATTGCCCTTCCTCTCCATCAGATTTCATTGTCATCTAAATTCTCTAAATCTATCCAGTGGTGTCATTAAATCATCTATACCGCATCTACAGGTACAAAATTGATACCTGCACACTTCATCAACGATGTGCGTCAATCCATCTTACAAATAGGCTCTAAAATTACCCTTTTTTTGAAGAGTAAAATAGTCAAATTTTCATTCATGATGATAAAACTCAGTCAGAAACTGAGGAATAGAAACCCAAATTCGTAGATGCGCAAATTGAATAGATGCTTGAGCTAAAGAATGAGCACGTCTATTGGCTTGCCTATGAATCCACCTATAAGAAATATTTGGTAACGATAACAACAAAGTCTTACAATCACAAATAATAGTACCCAACTCGGAAAAATTAAAGTCCGGTGAGCTAAGTGCGAAAAATAAAATTTGAGAATCCATAAAAATAGTGCCCCCGCGTTCAATGTGCTGCTGACTTAGAATTAGCAAGGATTGTCGAAGTGCTAGTGCTTCCGCAATTAAGAGATCCACACCACCAACATAATGACCAGAAAAAGCTCTAATAAACTCTCCCTCCGCGCTCTCCAACATTGCTCCAAATCCAAGCTTACCTTTATGATGAAATACCACTCCGTCAATGAAAAGTTGCCAACCGTTACTGCTGCTGCCTGTCGGAGAAGAAGATGAAAAATGCTACAATAATCTACTTGTTGATGAAGAAGAAGCCGCTGCAAGTATCCTAGAATGATTCCAAAGCTCCAATTAATTTAGAGCCTCCAAATGCATTGTGTAGCAAGTTGTATTTTTGTGAGACCAAAGCATATTATTTCTTGCCATCCAAATGTGTCTTGTATAAATCACAAATTTTTGGACCTGAATTTTATCACCGCCCTTGAGTACCTATAAGAAGAAATTAATAAAAGAAGGGTTAGTATCTTCCTCCACAAACCCACCTTGCCTCCAAACTCCTTGTGCTTTACAACACGACACAAGAACATGATTCAAATCCTCCTCCTCACCACACCATGGACAACGTAAATCCACCTCAACTCCTCTCCTCTTTAACCTCTCCTTGGTTGGTAAAATATTTCGCAAAACACGACACATAAACTCCTTATCCTTTGGTGAGACGTCTAACTGCCAAAGTTTCCCCCACCAATCTCCCTCAACTACCTCCCCACTCCCCCTAATCAAATGCCATGCTACATGGTACCTCGATTTGACACTATATTTCCCTTTCTTATCCCAATGCCATAATAGATGATCTTGACAAGTATGTAAACTAAGAGGAATGCTAAGGATAGCCCTAAACTCCCTCAAACTAAACAAGCGCATGATTTTCTCCACATCCCAGAGCCTCTCTCCCTCCACCAACTCACTCACCCTTATATTGGGCACAATAAGGGCCCTCCTATCATCCACCACAAAATTATGATCAATAGGTAACCAAGGATGTTTTGTAACCACTATGCTCTCCCCATTCCCAACCCTCCACCTCACTCCTTATTTCAAAACCCCAATGGAAGCATGAATACTCCTCCAGATGTAACTAGGAGACCGCCCCAAAGAAACCTCCAAAAAATACCTATTACGGAAATATTTTGCTTTAAAGATCTTAGCAAAAAGAGTATTAGGTTTCTTCATAAGACGCCACCATTGTTTCGCTAACATGGCCAAATTAAAACAATGAAGATCACGAAAGCCCATACCGCCCGATTTCTTCCCACCACACATCCTATCCCAAGCTAACCAGTGGATACTTCTCCTCCCATCCGCCTTATCACCCCACCAATATTTATTCATCCGCTTCTACAAAGCATCACAAATAGTAACGGAGATTTTGAACACACTCATACAATAAGAAGGAATGGCTTGGGAAACTGATTTAATAAGAATCTCCTTTCCTGCTCTCAAAAGGAATATGCTAGACCAACAACCTATCTTTTTTTCTAATCGATCCCTTAAGAAACCAAAAACCTGTTTTTTAGACCTACCAATCAAAGATGGAAGCCCCAAATAATTACTGTCACCCAATGGATTAGAAACATTAAGAACATTAAAGATACCTTCTGTGACTTCTCTACTAAGATTGAGACTAAAGAAAATTCCCGAATTAGTGAAATTGATAGACTACCCAGAAGCCCTTTCATATTTTCACAAAATATCTCAAATAGCAACGACATTCACCACCAATCCCTCAAAAAAGAAGAAAGAGTCATCCGCAAAAAGGAGATGAGTGACAATAGGACAACCACATCTAGCTTTAACACCCTTCAATAACCCCACCCTACTAGTCTCATGAAATAAGAGAGAAAGGCCTTCCGCACATAACAAGAATAAAATTACCCTTGAAACAACCAATCCATTCTATCAATTCATCATCCTAAGGATTAAGAACGTGCAATCTTTCAAACTTCGGCCACTTAAATGTCCAATTACTACATACATCATGACTATGGACATACATAATCAAACTCAAATTCTAACACTATCAATCTAAGGGAAGCATATATTTAAAATAGATCTTCCTCACTGAATTCACTCATTTCACTCAAGTGTTTAAAGTCAGTGTTTCACTCAAGACTCCCTATAGAAAAGTACAGTACCATAGGCTTGTAAATATACCAATTCTTCTTTATATTGATTACATACATAAATAAATCAAAAGGACTTTATTGAGGGTTATAATGAGGCTAGGTTTTAAGGTATGTCAAAGAGGTTTGAGGGCTCATCACAAGCACTCATAGAGTACTACAAATGCAAAGGGACACAAAATGATTTCTAAGACATATAAATGGATATAACTAACTATTCCCCGCTTCTTGTTGCTACTATATATCATTCTTTTCCTTTTTCTTTTCTTTTTTTATTTTTTCCTTTCTTTTCACAAAAACCAAGAAATACAACTAACATTGGCAGTTTCATGTAATGTGTTATAAAAGTAGAGGTACGACAAAAGCTACTCAAAGTGTCCCAGTAAAAAACATTTCGTCAAGAATCCCAAACTGATGCAACTTAGCACTTTATTAAACTTATGATAGGGTAAACTAATGGGGTTTAAGATTTAAAATGAAGGTTTTTTACAAACAAAAAGATCAAAGGCTCCAAGGGGTTTACAAGGGACAATGACATAGGTTGTTGTTTAAGTCAAGGGCTAAAACAACGAGAGCCTTAATCATTTCTATTTAGCATGCATCTGGTATATTCAAATTGGTTCAAGGCAAGTTTTGGGTGTACTACCTATAGGAGTATCACACAATCAAAGAAATGATATGATTATAGAATAGAGTCATATAGGCTCAACTCCTCAGTTAGGCTTAAATGAAAATCCATCATGTTTCTGCACATCACTTAATCACTCAAATGTCAATTTCTGAGTAAGCCTATGTAGCAACTACATTAGTCCTTCCGCATGGTTCACCTTCTATCCAAGTGGTTTAATTCAATCTTCAAGCATATGACTCAATCCTATTCCGACTACTATGATAGAATTTCAAAAAAACAACTCCTAACCTAATATACTACAAACAAAGAACACAATTACTAAAACAAAAAATCACAGCACAAAACAAGTACCAATGCATAGTCATAAGAGAATTAAAAATAACTAACTAACAAATACAGAAAAAAAAAAAACAAAAGAGGGACTTTGGAAAGCTTATGGAGAGGGTGGAGGCGATAGGGTTGGAGATGGCACGTGAAGTCTTTGCATCTCCCAAGACTTCTGGATTTTCTTTTTGAGGTTTCACTGTTGGCAATCTATCAACTACATTTGTTCATTCATTTGGTCGAGTTGGTTCTATGTCTTTTTGCTACTATTAACCAAGAGTATGTATACTCTCTCCCAACCCGTTGACCCCTCTGGTTCCTCACTTGATTCAAATGAGTCCATAGAAACTCCAAAACTAGATGCTCCACCTGAAAACCTATACTTGATTGCAACGCGTGTCTGAGGATCCCAAAGCTTCACACTATTATGTGATAATATTTCCGCACGTCTTAAGTACGATGCATCAAAATACTCATAAGGAACAAGGGTTAGTCCAGTAAGATCAATTTCAAAATACTGGGCTAAAGCAGTGGCTAAATAACCCATTCCAAACGATGTTCCCTTCTTTACCATAGATTGGGCCAAAGATTGAGGAAAAAAGAGAACATGTTAGGTTTAATCCTTTCATCTATGCAATATAATAACAATAATTCCCAAGTGGAACATTTATTGCTTTGAGTTTTACCAAACACAGCATAACACATGAATTTGTACAACAATAACCGTTTAGGATTAATAATGTGAGAGTTTGATGCATTGTGAGCATTGAACCTAGGCAAGTCAATTAAAAACTTCTAGTAAATTGTAGATGAGAAGTCTTGATGAGAATCTTCTACCTATGACTTAGAAAACTGAAAAAGTTGGCCTAACAACTTCTAATTCAAGCTATAAGGTTGACCTCGTAGTCTAAACCAAAAATTTTTTAAGTTTACTCGATTCAAACCTCAATGGAGTAAAAAACTCAAGTGTTAGCTAATGAAAAACGGGGTAATCTATATGCGCATATCATGCCCAACCACCTTTATTACACAATTTCATCAATTTATCCTTCAACGCTATTTATTCTAACACATCAAAATTGAAATATCGTGGTGCAAGAATGGATCTAGTTTTTATAATAACATACCTGTCGCCTTCTTCCTTGGAGTAAATGGGAAAAGGAGCATCGTAGTTGGCTGCAACGTCTGCAGCAAATTGGCCTCCCACCTCAACTTCAATAATTTTGACAGCTTTCTTCGTTCTTGGAGGCATAATATCGTGAAAACTTGTAAAAATTACCAAAGAAATACAATGCTTGGGGACACAAACCTGTGAAAATGGAGGGAAGGAAGGAAAAACAAAAACAAAACAAAAAAACAAAAATGTGCACAAATGTGAAGATTTTGATGAAAAATCTAAGCAAACTTACAAGATTTGGTGGAAACTTGAAACAAAATCAGCAAAATCTCTCGAAGAAGGGTTGTGCGACCGAAACTAGAAAGAGGGGCGCGTAAAGAAGAAACAAAAATTGTTTTGCAATGCATTTCATATGCACCATTGTGACAGATATATAATTAATAATAATCATAATAAATAATAATTACATAATTAGCAATTAATTAATAATAATAAAGACTAAAAATGTAATAATTAGTAATTACTAATAACATCAATGAAAATTTTAAAATATTTAATAACGAACAATATCGTAATTAATAATCAAAAAATAATTAATCAATAATAATTATTAACTGATTTTAACAACATGCTTTAAATCAATTATATTGAATTAAACAATTAAAAGTTATATCTTTTTCACAGGCGTGACTCTTAGTCACGCCTGTGAATCCTACAGTCAATGAACGTAATTATATAAAAAAATTTAGGCATGAGAATTAAGTGAAGCCTGTCACTCTACACTTAATTAATGTTAGTAATAAATCTATTAATTATCAAAATTAATAAATTTGGTAATCAATTAATCTTATTTTAATTAATTAATTATAATTAAATAATCAATTAATTATGTTATAATTAATCAACTAACTAATAATATTTTACTCAATTGTTTAATAAAATTTTATATATAATGTTAATTGTCTGTAATAAGAAAAAAAATAGCATACATAGTTATGAATTAAGAAGTCATAACAGCACAAAGCAAATCCATCGATGAGTATTAAGTTACGCATGACCTTATAGGCTTGACTATTTATCTATATATATACATAAATTAATTAAATATATATTAATCATTATTAATTATAACTAAATAAGCAACAATTAATGATTAATAATTAATTTATAAATAAAGTATATTTTAATAAACCAATTAATCTATTAAATTCTAATTGTCATCAATTATATCAAAACTAATTAATTAACAATTCCAAGCATGGAAATTAAGAGGCAATTAACTAATTATATTTAAATTAATTACGTATAATTTTATATGTGTTAAATATATTATAATTAATCAATCAATTAATTATGTTATAAGTAATAAATAAATTAATAATATTTTAATTACTAATTAATTATTTAAATAATCAATTAATTATGTTATAATTACTCAATCAATTAATAATATTTTACTTAATTAATTAATTATTTAATAAAAATAATTAAAAAATATAAGTGTTAATTGCCTGGTAACAAGAAAAGGAAAATAACATACATGGTTGTAACTTCTTAAAGAATTGTTAATTAATTATTAATTAAACTTATTCAGATTACAAAGCTTTAATGGGCATTTCAAGCCACAATATATCATGAGTCTCATAAACGAAAAATACAAAACGTACATGAACAAGTAATACTTGAAATGTAGCTAAAGCCTTATGTTTTCCATAAACTAACATATAATACAAAAATATGCAGATTTGAAGTGATGCCTTGACTCTCAATCACTTGATCTCTTGCTCATTACCTGGAGGTGGGGAAGAATGGGGGTGAGCTTAAAAGCTAGTTGGTAACAAGTTTATAATAAAGAAACAAGCAAAAAACCATTGAAAATATTCATTGCCATATCAAATTTGCATTGAAACCATAAAACCCATAGTTCTCATATTCTCAACTTGTCAAACAATTCATAAACAACATAAGCAATCAGAATGGTTTAGGTAGTTTCATAAACATGAGGGAGTTCTTACGAATCCCTAGTAATAACATAATGGACTATCACAAACTCACTTAATGGTTTTGCGTACTTCATAAACATAAGGGAGTCTGTGAAGGAGCTTCATACCACTAACGAGCAGGCGGGAGAAGCTTTTAACATGGTCAACGTGCACGTGACATAACAAAATGGACTATCACAAACCCATTTTCATGACTTGTAAACATGTTGCCCAAAAGGCACATTTTGGAAACATGATTTCCTTAAGCATAATATATTTCAAATACCATTTCCATCTTCATTTAAAAAATCATCAAAAAGATTCATGTATCAAATATGTAGCAATTTCTTAAATCATTTAAAAAGCAATAAATGCAACATTTATAAAGCGATTTAAATCATTTAACTCTATTGATTTGAAAAGAAAAATATTCATGGCTCATTAACTCAACTATAAACATGCAACCCACCTTGGATTCTGTAATATCCTGTTACCTATGATAAGGCTTGAATAGTGAACATGAGAAATTATTGAGAAATTAGAACATATAATTCATGCTTAAGCTAAACATGACATGCACATTTTTGCACGTTAAAATGATTGTACATGCATTTATTGACATTTTTATAATATAATTGAGTTATTAATATGATTACAATGTGATTTGGTAATTCTTGTATATTAAGATTATTTCATAATTTTTAGTGAATTTTAGAAAAAAATTCTGAAAAATTTGGGGTATTTTAGACTAAAAAAAATATTGAAATTTCGACCAATCTTAGTGTGACACATGGACTAATTAAATATCGACAAATGGCTTACATATGTGGTGACATGTGGCAGTGTTGAATAATGACAAGTGTAAGACATGCGATATAGCCACGTAGTTTAGTGTTAAGCAAAACCAGTTCTGCAGCTCTCTCTCGTTCCTCTATTGTTTGTTTCTCCACCGAAAACACCATCACCAAAACATTATCTTGGTTATCCAATATTCTATACTTTTGATTCACTTTCATCATTGGAATTATTTCTAAATCAAGTAAGTAACTCTAATGATGTTTTATGGTGTAAATATATACATGCATTAGTGGGTTTGAGAAGTGTAGTTTCGGTGATGAATGAATTAGATGATGGATTTGTAGAAAAGGAATTTTTTAAAAACTGTATGAAATAGATTCTGATTTGGATATGTGATGGTTTACACAAGTTAACGTAAGAATATATGTACTCTGTTCTGGTTTAGAGAAATACCTAGATAGGTTGTTTTCACTATTCACGTGTGAATTTGTGGAGTGTTTATAGTGACGGATTTAAATGAGTTTGTTAAAAAGGAATGACGATTTGGTGAGATCTTAATATAGAAAGGGGTTAAATTAAGTGAAAGTGTAGATGAAAGTGAAAAGAAATGCATCAGATCAAAGTATAAGAATTGTAAAATCTAGAGAAAAAAAATGGAAGGAGAAGAAGGAGAATTATTTGGTGAAAAATAGAATAAAGAAGATTGCGAGTGGCGATCGTGCTGAATTTTGTTGGTCGCGAGTCGCAATCGTACGTCTACATTCAGCTATTTTTTCTGGAAGAGTTTATTCTGAACATCCTTCAATATTTTCGTTATAACTTCTTCACCCGATGTCCACATGACTTGATTCTTAAACCATTGGACTCATAACACACTAATTTACATCTCCACAAAAAATAATAGCCATCTAAAATCATTTGGAAAAGACTAAGCAAAAAATGTGGGACAAGACTGATTTGGTGTGCACGGCCCTGCGTTGAAGTCTCATGACCTTGATTTAATTTCGTTGGTGTGCACAGGCATGAGTTTTGTTGCACGCCCATGAATTTTGCATAGCCATGAGTTTATGTTTCATGGCAGTTACTTAATTTATTTAATAGGATTAATGAATTTTAGGATGAAAATTGTTGAGGAGTACCGGAATATGATAACTGGTATGGTTTCATTGAACATGCTTTGGTTTTTTAGTTATATCTTGAACTGTAGATTTCTAAACGAGATTATTTTTCATTTGGAGTAAACTACAGACATAGGCTAAAAATTATTTGAAGAAATAAAATTTTGATTCAGTCTATAAGACTTTTAATTTCTAGATGAAAGTTGAGTATAGTGCACTGTTACAGAATGAGAACAGTTTGGAAATAATTAGAGTATAACTTTCAAAATACTAAACCAAATTGAATTATTTTTGTTGTCATTAGAAACTTAAGGCATTGTAGAACAATTTTATAGAAGTAAGTTTTGCCTAATTGTGTCTTTTACCTTATCACAATGAATATGCAAAGTTGATCCGAAAGCATATTATTAAAAAAAGTCTGAAATGATCAATTGGGTTATGAAATTAACTTTACACTGTTTTATTGTGGTCCAAACCCTAAGTACTAATTATATTTATGAGGGTTTTGATATCTGAATGATATGGTGATAAGAATTCGATAAGATACCTGGGATTGTCATTGAACATGTATTGTGCATTTTTGATATACATAGATGTGCATAAAGGCATGCTTTAGACATTGCCAAATCATCCAGGCAATAACATATCGGAGCATACTGTGAGTCAACCTAGATGATTTTTCCTAGGATTGATTGAATTTGTTTGATTTCCAATTATTAACTATTTATGATTTGTTTATGATTTGTGGACTTAAAGTCCAAGGAGTTAATATTTGGGAATGTATTGGAAGTGTTTTGATTGCCATGAAATTCTGAATGATATTTTTATTCTCAAAGAAAGTTGAATGTTGGACTTAGGTTTGATGATTATGAGATTCTGATTGTGCAACACATGTGATTGTTATGCATGGAATATTCTATATTTGATGCATTTTATAAAATGCATGCTCAGATAAAGGCATTGTAATCAGAGTAGCCAGTATAAAAGCACTTACACGTAGAGCTTGGCTTTGTGATTTTCTGTTCTGCACGTAGAGCTTTGTTCTGTGATTTCTGTTGTAACTGAGCCCAATGGGCCAGTATCTGTATATATGCGCGAAAGACATGCGATCACAACAATAATAACAAATTTGGAGTCACATCTACATTTGTATTTGTAAATATCTGTTTTGAATTCGTAATGATATATGCCATAATAATGTGAGTATTGAATTATTCGTGATCTAAATGAATATATGTGAGATATGTGATTTTTGTATTTGCCTTGGGTAAAATCATCGATGATGATTCGCTCGTTGAGTTCGCAAAACTCATAAAAAATTACAACGTAGCTTTTCAAGTTCCGAGGAATTATTCAGTTAAGCTAAATGGAGTATAGCTACTGAGATCAAATATGGATTATGGGTCGGGATCAGTTTTCACCTTTATATGTCTTCATTTATTTTTTTTTGTAATTATGTTCCGCAAGAATTGCACAAAGTGTATGTGAATGATTTGGTAATGAAATGACATTATGATTGTAAGTGTTTTGTATATGAAATCAGCTCAAGTGGTTGTTGAATGGAAATATTTAAAAATTAAGCGGGCTTGATTTGATTAATGATTTTCGCATACGTGTACGTTGTTTTAAAGAAATAGAAATTTGTAATAAATTTTGACTGAATGATTATTCTAGCATGCCACCCTTATGAGGTATATACTCGGATATCACAAGGGATGTCGAGTACGTGTCCTACGAGATCGGGATGCTATATTTTGGTATCAGAGCTCAGATTTAGTATCTTACATGGGCATTTATCGAAAAATGTGTCAAGTTACATGCATTTTAGACATGTCATAGCAGGCAGTAGCAATTGATCCCCAGTCTGAGTCACATTTACATGACTCAGACGCATGAGTATTTGTTAAAAGTTTGAGCTGATAGAAATAATGAGAAGAATGATGATCTATCAGAATGTGACCAAACATGAGAAATAGTACATGGTTATATATGACAGATAAAGATCCAATGCATTTATATTGGTAGATGTATTATCATATACGACATCAATATTATAATGTGGTGATGTATCCCCGAATGTGAAATAGATATGAATGTATTGTCAGGGATTGATTAAGGGAAGTAGTGATATAGATATGAGTGATGAGATTTAAAGTATACAAGTAGAATGAAATGAAAAATAAAAAAAATTATTATGATCCTAAGAAGATGAACTTGGGACTGAACTGATTGTTAATTAATGTGACAAGAGTTATGATTCACTATAAGAATATGTTAGTGGAATTGAGATCGAAATTTCAGGATGATTATGTATCTATAATTTTGAATTGATAATGAACATACGTAAGTGTGACGATAAAATGGAAATTGGAAGAAGGGATAAAGATAGTGATATATGTAAAAGTTGTCACGGTTAAGTTAATTTGTTATTTTGTGGGCACATATTTAATAATGGTATCACCATGACAAATGAGAGAATCGAGCACATAAGTATTGTAAGTGTGGAGATGATGTAGGAAGAAATATATGATATATGAATATTTGTTAGTCATAGTCCCTAAGACCGAGGACAGGTGCAAAAAGAGAAGTATTGAGCTAAATCAAATGAGATTAAGGTATCCTGAGCATAAGTTATTAATTAGTGAATTGTCTTAAATATATCTCTAGATAAGATGTAATGATTTTGATGGTATATACGAAGGTATAAAAGTAAATGGATATGCTTAATGCATCACTGAGCCTTATTATAAGGATATTTTGATCATATAAGTTATGGCATAAATTGATCTTATTGAGATATTATGAATAGTTGAAATTGATCTTTTTGAGGTACTAAACATGTCTGATAAGCAATGATGGGAATAATTGATTGATAAGGAGTAGATAAACAATATAGTTGTAGTAGCAAGAAATCTTCTTTAGAAGAAAAATTACACTGAATAAGGTTAAGTAAATCAGATGGTTTACTATTAAGAATGAACAAAAATGGAATAAATTAAAAGAGAATATTAGAGTTCTATTCCTAACGAAGACTTAAGTATGAGATGTAGAATATGCTACTGAGAGTATATGCATTTTGTTTGATGTAAAGTATCCAACTATGTGCTTGGATTATTGAATTTGAGATGGCACTCTTGCAAATGTGAGAAGAACTTAGGCCCACGTTACATTATATGCACATATGTTCAAGGGATACAAATTTGATTTGATGAATGTGTTACCAACACAGGAAGTTAAGTTTGTGAATAAATTGAAATGAGTGGAGAAACTAGTAAGAAGGGTTTGACATTGCAATAAGTCAATGTGAAATCAGAGAAAATCATATGAATGGAGAAAGTCATTCGAGAAAATAAGTCAATTGAGAAATTGAAAATAACATAGGATAATATTACTTCATTGAGGAATTAAACACTTAAGGAATTACAAGAACTAATCATAGGTATATAGAGTTTTGGAAATATTTGTTTGAATTAACCATACCTCTGCCTTTCTAATCAATCAAATAAAAACTTCAAGGATGAAGTTTCTTTAGGAAGGGGAGAATTGTAACATCTTGTTACTCATGATAAGGCTTGAATAGTAAATATGAGAAATTACTGAGAAATTAGAACGTACAATTCATGCTTAAACTAAACATAACATACACATTTTTACAAGTTAAAATAATTGTACATGCATTCATTGACATTTTCTGGGTATAATTGAGTTATTAATGCGATTAAAATGTGATTTAGTAATTCTGGTATATTAAGATTATTTCGAAAATTTTGGTGAATTTTAGGAAAATTTTGGGGTATTTTTAACTAAGAAAAATATTAAAATTTCAACCAATCTAAGTGTGACACATGGATTGATTAAATATCGACAAACGGCTTACATTGTGGTGACATATGGTAGTGTTGAACAGTGACAAGTGTAAGACATGCAATATAGCCATGTAGTTCAATGTTAAGCAAAAACAGCTCCGCAGCTCTATCTCATTCCTCTGTTGTTTGTTTCTCCACTGAAAACACCATTACCGAAACATTATCTTGGTTATCCAATATTCTGTATATTTGATTCACTCTCATCGCTAGAACTATTGTTAAATCAAGTAAGTAACTCTGATGATATTTTATGGTGTAAATATAGACATGCATGAGTGGGTTTGAGAAGTGTAGTTTCAGTGATGAATGAATTAGATGATGGATTTGAGAAAGAGGAATTGTTTAAAAACTGTATGAAATAGATTCTGATTTGGATATGTGAAGGTTTACGTAAGTTGATGTAGGAATATATGTATTCTGCTCTAGTTTAGAGAAATACATATATGGATTGTTTTCACTCTTCACGTGTGAATTTGTGGAGTGTTTATAGTGATGGATTTAAATGAGTATATTAATAAGGAATGAGTATTTGGTGAGATCTTAACATAGAAAGGAGTTAAATGAAGTGTAGATGAAAGTGAAAAGAAATGCATCAGATGAAAGTATAAAAATTGGAAAATTTGGAAAAAAAAATGAAAGGAGAAGAAAGAGAATCATTTGGTGAAAAAGAGAAGAAAGAAGGTCACAAGTCACGATCATGCTTTAGCACGATCACGACATCGCTGTTGATGGTCATGAGTCGCGATCGTGCTTCAGTATGATCGCGACATTCAATTGTTTTTCTGGAAGAGTTATTTTAAACATCCTTCAATCTTTTTGTTATAACATCTTCACCCGATGTCCAAATGACTTGATTCTTGAATCATTATACTTGTAACACACTAATCTACATCTCCACTAAAATCATAGCCATATGAGATCATTTGGGAGAGACTGAGTAAAAAATGTGGGAAGGGTCTGATTTGGTGTGCATGGTCGTGCGTTGAAGTCTCACGGTCGTGATTTAATTTCGTTGGTATGTGGGCGCGTGAGTTTTTGTTGCACGCCGGTAACTTTTGAACAGCCTGAGTTTATGTTGCATGGCTGTGACTTAATTTATTTAATGGGATTAATGAATTTTAGGATGAAAAGTGTTGAGGAGTAATGGAATATGGTAACTGGTATGGTTTCACTAAACATGCTTTGGTATTTCAGTTATATCTTGATCTGTAGACTTCCAAATGAGATTATATTTTATTTGGAGTAAGCTAGAGACATAGAGATACAAATTATCTGAAGAAATATAATTTTTATTTAGTCTCTAAGACTTTCAATTTCTGGATGGAAATTGAGTGTAGTGTATTGTTACAGAATGAGAATAGTTTGGCAATAATTGGAGTATAACTTTCAAAATACTAAACCAAATTGAATTATTTTGGTATCATTAGAAATTTAAGACATTGGAGAAAAATTTTCTGGAGGAAGTATTGCCTAATTGTGTCTTTTACCTCATTAGAATGAATATGCAAAGTTGACTCGAAAGCATATTGTTAGAAAAGTCTGAAATGATCAATTGGGTTATGAAATTAACTTTACACTATTTTGTTGTGTTCCAAACCTTAAGTATTAATTATATTTATGAGGGTGGTTTTGATATCTGAATGATATGGTGATAAAAATTTGATAAGATAACCAGGATTGTCATTGAACATGCATTGTGCATTTTTTATATACATAGATGTGCATAAAGGCATGATTATACAGTTATGCAAAAGTGTGATATTTGTAAATGTGTTTTGTAAGATATAGAGGAGCATATTAGATGCTAGTCAGATATTGCTAGACCATCTAGGCAATAACATATCGGAGCGTACTGTGAGTTAATATAGATAATTTTTCCTAAGATTGATTGAATTTGTTTAACTTCCAATTATTAACTGTTTGTGATTTGTTTATGAATTCCGAACTTAAAGTCCAAGGAGTTAAAATTTGGGAATGTATTGGAAGTGTTCTGATTCCCATGAAATTCTGAATGATATTTATATTCTCAACGAAAGTTGAATGCTGGACTTAGGTCTGATAATTATGAGATTCTGATCGTGCAACACATGTGACTGTTATGCATGGCATATTCTGTATTTGATGCATTTCATAACATGCATGCTCAGATAAAGGTGTTGTAACTGGAGTAGCCAGTATAAAAACACTTACACGTAGAGCTTGGCTCCGTGATTTTTTGTTACGCATGTAGAACTTTGTTCCATGATTTCTGTTTTGACTAAGCCCAATGGGCCAATATCTGTATATGTGTGTGAAAGGCACGTAGTCATAACAGTAATAATGAATCTGGAGTCTCATATTCTTTTGTATTTGTAAATATCTGTTCTGAATTTACAATGATAACATGATATGTCATGATAATGTGAGTATTGAATTATTCATGATCTGAATGAATATATGTGAGATATGTGATTTGTGTATTTGCCCTAGGTTAAATCATCGATGATGATTCGCTCATTGAGTTCGCAAAACTCATAAAAATTACAACGTGGCTTTTCAGGTTCTAAGGAATTATTCAATTAGGCTAAGTATAGTATAGCTACAAAGATCAGATATAAATTAAGGGTCGGGATTAGTTTACACCTGCATATGTCTTTAGTGATTTTGTTTTTTTTGTAATTATGTTCCGTAAGAATTGTACAAAGTGTATGTGAATGATTTGGTAATGAAATGACATTATGATTGTAAGTGTTTTGTATCTGAAATGGGCCTAAGTGGTTGTTGAATGGAAATGTTTAAAAATTAAGCAGGCCCGATCTAATTAATGATTTCCGCATACGTGTACGTTGTTTTAAAGAAATAGAAATTTGTAATGAATTTTGACTGAATGATTGTTCTAGCATGCCACCCTTGCGGGGTACGTACTCAAATATCACCAAGGATGTCGGGTACGTATCCTGCGAGTGTGGGGTGTTCCAGATTCCTTGTTTAAAAACTTGCTTAAAGATACCTCTCTTTTTGCTCCTCTTGTCTTTCTTGATTCCCTTTTACAATGGCAAAGATTCTATTCAATAGGAATACCAATTTGAGAACTCACAATGCACATTCACTAAAATTAATTCTAGAATACGTAAACTCATATATTTTCTAAACTCCATGAACTAAACCCTTCCAAAGCTCTATGAAAAATCAAATAGGTTTCTCTTCTTTGTTCCTACACAAACTCATTTCCCTACTTCTTTTCCTACCCAAACAAGAAGAAAGATAAAGCTTACCTTAAGTTTAGCCAAATCTTCTTCCTTCTTCTTCTTTCTCCTCTTCTTTCTTTCTTCTCCACGATTTTCTCTTCTTTCCCACATTTTTCTCTCTTCTTTCTCTCTTCTCACGATTTTCTTCCTCTTCTTTCTTATTCAAGACAACTTTTGTCTTGCCCTTCCACTTTTGTCTTTCTTCATTTAACATAATGTCCCCTTGCTCCTTTAGTCTGTTAAATACCATACTATACGCTAACGTAATTGTAACACTTCTATTCAAATTCAAATTGCTACTTATGCTTGCTAAATTAATGACTAAATTCTAATAAAATAAAATAAATAAAAGAAAAGAAAATTTTGGGGTCCAACATCATGTAAGGAAATATAACATTATAAATCATTAACATATATACCCAAAGGACTTAAATACATCTTTGAACTCATATACAACCATACATAAATATATCAATATACAGTAGTATCTTCAAATACAGAACAACAAAAAAGGACTAAGAAAGTCTAGCGTTACGTCAAACACTAATGAAATTAATCATACACAACTTTATTCTACCTCAAACAACAATGAAGCAACTAATGCAAGTTTGTTAATCTTTAACGCCTACAAATAGACTTATGCTTAAATATATATTTATATATTCTATATTTCCTTATCATTATTGATTTGTTGTTAACTTCCAATGCTAGTATTAGAAAAAAGATGAAGAGGTAAAACTAGAGCTCGTGAATTGCAATGAATGAATGTTACAATGAATAGCAAGTTATTGATACAAATTAATACTTAGTAAGATCATCCTGTAGGCAAGATCCTATTTGCAAAATTATAGCGAGTTAAGAATTATTGCGAGAACTGAATTACTTTGTCAGAAACATGTTAAGGACTTGAAGAAAGACAATTTGCTTAAAAATGTTTTAGATAAAGTGGCAGTAATTTTTCAATATATTTAAGTATATGCAGTATTGTTTCAATTATTTTAAGATTAATTACTCCTTTACTTATTGTTCACAGTTGAAATTGAATATTGTAGATATTGAGACCTAGATGTTTCAAACTACGTTACTTCATTATTGAAACAAAGGACTATAGATCGTCATTTTAAGTTGCATTAGTATTATAATTTTTCTGTTTCTAATGCAGAGGCACAAATACATGTTCATAAACGAATGTCTCAAAAAAGTTCGAATAGGTTATGTGATTATTGGGTTCCCATGAAATTTTATGTTTGTTTTTTTTGCCTTTACGTTTACTTCCATTAATCTTATTAGATGATTTTACAATCAAATAATTTTTTCTTTATTTAAGAAAATTGTGAGAACGTAAAGGTTAGTAGAGCAAAAATGAAAATGCCTCATAATCAAGGGCAAAATCATTTGTAGTTGTCTGAAATGAATATGTAAGATCTTCATTTTCAAGTTATAATTATACCAATAAACACTACATTATTTATTGTGTCTTGTATTTTATTTCATAAAATAGAGTGAGAAAGAACTACATAGACAAAAGTATGATAAGATTACATTATATAAAGTAACTCACTATAGTGAAGGTAAAGGTGGATGTCAAAAGAAACATAAAACAATTATATAAGTACAAAATTTTGTTGAATATTTTAGTTCATTTATTAATGTAGTAGTAAGTAATAATATTTGGATTGAATATTGGTTTTGTCTTTTTAATTTTATAATAAGATGCAAGAGTTGTTAGAGAAATATATGTCTAAGGGGAATGAGTTTACTGTAGAAGACAATTGTAATATCGTACTTAGTACACGTTAACGTTTTGGCTATGACCCTAAGCCAAAATTTTCAACCTCTTCAAATAAAAGAATCATTCAATAACTTTAAGAAGAAAACAAGGTGCTTAAAGCTGCTTATAAGAAAATCAAGCAAAAAAAAAAAAAAACATGATAAGTTATTCAAAGTGATTACTTGGCCCAGAATGATGGAAATGAAGAGGAAAGTAAAGGGTATTAATTATATCTCTTATACTTTTTTCTTTCAAATCCTATTTATATTATAATTTAAATTTCATACTTTTTTCGGATTACAGAATTGATGAAGATGTAACTGTTGACTGATTATGTTGTTAATAGTAAAGTTATGCGATGTTTTCTTTAATTAGAAACTACTGTTTCAATACTCATAATTTTTTAGTAAATTTTAACTATGCTTTTGGATTATTACAGGTTCATCGATATGGACAATATTAAGTAGTAGTTTTCTAGTTTTTTAAATATGTAATATGAGCATTTATAATTTTTAAATTGGTTTCTTTATTTACTCATATTATAATTTGTAAATTGGTTTCTTTATTTACTATTTTGTCTATAAGAATTATTATAGGTGTAATTAAAATCTTTTATACTGAAGAATATTATTTTGTTGGTATAATTTAATGATAATTTACTTTTATATACAATGGTTTATATTTTGAATTAATAATATTTTATACAATTTATTTGTATAATAAATTTACAATAAAATATATAACGATATATTATATACAAATATAGAATAAAAATGAAACAAATAATTTATTCCAAAATTGTATAACATTTGGTTAAAATGTAGCTAAAGATGTAGCTAAAAGGTTTTGACTACGTTTCCATCTCAAAATGTAGCTATTAGTTTTTTTGCTACCAAAACAAAGTGTAGCTAAACACTGTAATCACAATTTCTGAAAACATAACCTATAATTTTTAACTACGAGGACTTGGCGACGTTTTGGATAACAAAACAAAAAAGTAGTTAAAAAATAAATGTGACATTTTAAACACATTTTAGCTACAAACTTTTCTGTAGTCAAATGTTAACTTTGTTATAGTGGTATAAATAAGGACGGAGCTACAATGGGGGCAAGTGAGGGCACTTGTCCCCGTTGACTCCAAAAAAGTTTATATAAAAAAATTATTATTTTAAGTTTTTGATCTTATAAAAAAAATAAAATTTTGCTTCCATTAAAACTTTGCCTCCACTAAAAATAAAATTTTGTTACTATTGAAATTTTGCCCCCACTTAAAAAAATTTCTGGATCCGTCCCTGGGTATAAACCAATAACTATATCTATAAATATAGCTTGCATGTTTGTTTCGTTCAAATCAAAACTCTATCTATCTATAATAGTACATTTTCGTTTCAAATAATTAACATGTATTGTTTAATTATTTAATACTAATTATTAATAAAATTTAATTATTCAATTTGTTTTATTTTTATCATTGATTTAATTTATTGTCAAATTTAGTTTTGAAAATATTTTAAATTTTTACATATTTTAATTAATCATTTATGAAAATTTTAATTATAAACAGTACCATTAGTGTCAATAATTAAAACAAAATTTAATTTTTAAAATAAAATATTACATATAACTTAATTATTAATAAATAAGAAAATAAAATTAATTGCTAAATGAATTCATAATAATTTGTATTTTAATTAATTTCATTATGCTCACCATTAAAACTCATTCAAATACTAAATAAACTCTCACTTTTATAATATTTATAATAATTAATAATTAACTCGTTATTACCGAAATCATTTTCATTTCCTATTACATTTGATTCTTCTTCGCTGTACTTCTCAGTATTTCTTCAATCTTATCTTCTCTTTTCTATTACGAGGATTTCTCCATTGAAGTGGAAAGTTATATATAAATATATATATATATATAGATAACTAGCTGACTGAGTCCGAGGAGAGACGGTGACATGGCTGCTTGGTTCCACTCTTTTTACTGTTGCCATGTATAACATACGAGTACGGATCGTCTGTCAAAACTTTTACTGCTGTCTTTACTCACAATACAATATTAAGATTTATAATAATAAGTATATATACTCCAGTTGAAAAATAATACTAATAATAAATATGGAAAAACAGTTAATGAATTTATTAGCAAGGATTTTATTAATAATGACAATAAATTATATAATTACTCTACAAATTATTTAATAATAACAATTACCAATTTAATAATAATATTTAATACTTATTATAATCGTGGGAAAAATTCATTCCACAGTATTTATAAAATTAATTATTATTATTATTATTATTATTATTATTATCATAATAATAATGCAAATAAATTTAAATAACAAAAATAAAATAAATAATAATAATAATAACAAAATATTATACCACTATAAAAAAATTAAAACACTAGATGAATAAATATATACACTTAATAATAATAACAAAATTAATAATGTATTGAAATGATAATAAACATATTATATTAAAAGTCCAAAACTGTAAAAGTCCAGAAGTAAAAAAAAAACATTTAAATCAATACTTGATAACATTTGTTATGTCAAAGCCAATATAATAAGTTAGAGCATTTGATTTGTTTCTCCGTACTTGGCTCTTTGAATATAGCTTGGAAACGGCGACACGCGTAGGGTCCCACAATCTTCTACGCATTTAAGACAGTTTTGTAATTTTTGTAATGGAAATGGCGCCATTTTTTTCTTTGACAGACTAAGACAGAGTAAGTTTCGACAGAAGATCCGGACTCATAACATACTCCCAAGATAACAATTACATAAAACGTAACCAATGATGTAAAATTTCTACTACTCTGAACAGTCAGAAGCCAAAAGTGCTTTTCAGTAAAATCATTAGCCACAGCAGAGAGGGAATATACATGTACAGGAATTCTGCCCTTTTCTGTGTATCCAACACCAATCACCTTACTAACTTTAGTTATTTCATATACATAAAAACTGTAAAAAGAAGAGAAACAAAGAAAGTTGATTCTTTTCCTTATCCTGAAAACATCACAGACAGATTTTTCTTCAGCCACAAAGTGTTATTTTGCAAGTCCATACATCAAAACAGACAGAATAATGCTATGAAGCTTTTTTTTTTTTTTTATAATGTAAATCATCCGATATCCGACGCCACATGGACAATCAACTAATCCGGATTCGAGCCGGATTGGACCCTTGCGGCTCCATTCCTAAGACTCGAAAGTGAGACCTTGGTTAAGGGAGGAGGAGCCCAGCCACTCCACCACAGCACTCGCGGGTTGCTATGAAGCTTGTTAAGCAACTAAAGTTTAGTTTCTGTTACCTCTTTCCTGTGATCAACCCAAGGTGTGGGTAATTTGTCCTGCCATCAGGACTTGGTATAAAGAGAAAAGAAAAACAGTGATCCTGCGGAGTCAACATTCAAGGGACATTCGCATAACCTGCACGAATTGTGATAAGAAGGAGACGAAGAAGATTAGAATAATTACTTGGAGGAAAAAGTACTAGCAAACCAAGAATGGAAAAGTTAGAGGAGGGCCAACCTCGCATTAATGGATTGCTGTCAACATAATGGCTTGATATTTTTCAGGTAGATTTTCTCATAGCAGCAGTGCCTATCTGCAAGGTGGTGGCCACACAACATATGAGAAATAAGAACCGAGAAAAATTTTAGTGAATAGTAGAAGACGACACATTCCACAATTTTAGAAATGCGCCTCCCCCGCAGGGCGTAGCTCAGTTGGTTCCGGAGTGGCAGATTTACGATAAGGTGCAAGGTTCAAATCTCACGATCTGCAATGTGGGAGCAACACTCTTGAGCTCCTTGTGAGCTTTGAAGGTGAAATTTTTATAGGCGCATGGATTGTTCACCTCCCCTTAATCTGCCACCGAAGACTGATTTACATCCTCCCAAATTCTTCGTCTTGCCCGAGGTGTGGGGGTCTTTGGGTTGAGGATTCAACCTTTTGCGACAAGAAATGCGCCTCTCTTATTTCTTTTAGGTTGATTTCTGCTATCAACAGATTGGAGCCATGAAAGGTCAATAATATTGTTTGGCTAGACTGTGGCAAGTACCTGGGATATATTGCACAACACGTGCTTTGTACATCTGAGGCGAACTGGCTCTGCGCTTGACTAATAAAACGCATCAACTCAATTATAGCTGAAGCCAGTGTATCCATGCCATTGTGGCAGCAGCTCTTCTACCTCAATCCTGGAACTGGAACAGTTCATGTTTTTCTTGATTTGGCTGCGGTTTATGGACTCTACCTCAGCTAAAAACATGCTATAAACTGGCCTATGATCAGAGAACTGGGATTCTCCACGAACATAAGATAACTGATTGAGCCCTCTTCCATACCACAATATACGATCACACCTACAAAGATTCACAAATGGATCATTTCCTCTGCTGAGGTTGTCCATTGGGATCCAATGCAAATGAAATTAAGGTTAATCTTCCTATGCTTGTCTTATGAAGGGAACGGAGGTTACCATGCCGGAGTTCTTCTCTTCTGTTTTGGATGCCTATCATCGCCTGCATATCTGTCTGAATTTTTGGAGTACTTGTATGTTGGGGGAAAATATATCCTCCCTTCATTCCATCCCCGAAAAACTCGTCCCTCTCTCTGCTCCATTTGAAGCTGAATATGGAAACAAACAAAAAGATGAATTCCAAGACCTCTTTGATGAAAATAAATCTCCAGTTTAATTGATGTCGTACTTGGTCATTCTCTAATAATGCGCTCCAGTTGCGCATTTCTACAAGAGCTTTTACGGATCGATAGGAAAGAGCAATCCTGTAATTCAGATCTCCTAGCCAAATGATTCGACTGCATCAACGTAGTTGTCATTTAGATATACAAGCAAAGCAGCGATTTCACTAAACTATTGAATACAGATAATGAATATGGCCCCACTCGTGCTCCAGAATTGTTTGAGGCAAATTCTCATCTCCCATCCCATGAACCTGGGGAAATCTCGTCTTTCTAAGGATCTGCATTACATCAGAATTTCTTCGTAGCTCATCTCCCTCCTTCTGTCCAGACGTTAAATGACTACAGATGAAGCAAAAACTTGTTTGGTGCAATGACATGCTGATAGCAATGGAACCCTGTAAAAATAGAGTCTAAGCTTGATGCGATTCTTTTACTGTTTTGATATCAAAGCCAAGCAAGTTTCTACTCAATAAACCATACCTTGTTTCCAAGATAACCCATCAATCCTCTGCCAACACAAGAAACTTTCATATTGTGCACGAAGCCTCTCAAATCACATCTCACCCATACAGTTAGAAAAATTCCAACCATTTGCTTGCTGGCAACCAAACAATACCTAGATTTCCCCCTTTTCCGTTCTTCCATGGGAAATGATCGACAATAGTCAATTGGTGAAAAGTAAGTGGCACATGGTGAAACTCCAGGACCATTCTCGTCATCAGAGGAACTCCACTTGAAGTGAGGATCATAATAACTCTGTCTATGCCCAATCATTACCCTATCGCAAATGCTGAAACGTTGATCAAGCCTAGGTTGTGGCATCAACAAGTCACTATCTATTCTCATGCTATGGCTCAAGGATTGAAAGGAACAACTATGGAAGAAAGAAGAAGTCTTTTGCCTTGTTGACCCTTCAAAGTCTGCGTGGGATTCTACTAGTGGATTGTGAACTGGAGATGCAGTGTGACAACTGCAGCTAGTACCAGGAAGGCTGTTCAAAGTCTTCCTAATGAGAGCTAGCCACTTTTTTGCTGGGCCATTGTCTTCTGTGCCCAAGACGTTCCCAGCATTCAGAGGAACAATTTCTTGAAACCTGAAATCAATGTAGTCCAATAGATATAGCTTAACGTGAGAACAGTTGCATGGCTCAAAGAATGGGAAAGAAAAAAGAAATTTATTAAGTGCACATACCCAAGAACATATATGTCAGCAGGAGCTGAGGCATGGACCCAATCTTCAAGATTCAAATAATTTGGTGGCGACTTTCCAGCTACATTCCATGTTGCTACAAAAATCCTGCCTCCGCAGCAATTTAGGTATTAAAGACCAATAAAAACCAACTTTCGGTAAGAAACAAATGTACAAATGACTACAAGGACTTAGCATACCTGTAATGGTGCAAATCTGTAACTTGGTAAGCATCAGGGTCCGTATTACCTGGCCTTAGTCGATCTGGGTGTCTCTTGTTCAATATTTCTGCACATAAAAAAGGGGATTTTGAGGGGTTTGCCGGAAACCAGGTGGAATGAGTAGTGCGTGAGAGAAGTAATCACTATCAATTTTATTACTAATATGAAAAACTTCAGATTTGGAAGACTATTGTGGTCCAACGCAATACTGGGTTCTGATACTGAACCTGTTTTACTTTTCGTGATGGTGCATGCCTTCCTCTCAAAAGAGTTATTCTTCCAATCTTCATCACCATCTGAAAAATAAACACAATAAAGTAGTTAAAGCTGTGTTCTTTCCACTGCCAATGCATCAATCACACATATAAACAGCACAAAAACAAAAATGATTTTAAGTGAACGAGCTAAAAAATAACTTGTGAAGAAAAGAATAATTTAGGAGATCCGGCTCTGCAATCTGATGTATCAGGAATAGATTAAATCCAAAATCATTTTGTTGTAGAGACAATAAGAGATTGAAGAAATACAATAACGCAATGTTTTCCCTGTCTATAAGTATCTATCAAGTTGCATTGAAATTCCAAATTCCAGAAGATGAAGCCAGTAATCACCTCCATAAAAGACATCTTCTACATGAAATTCCTCAGCTTCGCTCTTGATATTCAACCACTTCTTGACCAATGCCTTGGGCCATGAAAGCTTCGCGACAAGATAAAAACAGTCAGTTATTGGAGAACATAAGATTCACAGGCAAACAAAGAATGTTATTTTCATTTTTCTTTTAGGCATTTTACAAACCATGCCTTTCTTCGAGTTCCCATCTCTCATTTTTTCTTCTCAAGTTCATATAGCCATCAGAATGATATGGCAATGAAGATGAATATGTGTTAGTCTTTCAGCAGTATAAGAAGATCGTATCTTTTTTTCTTTTTTTTTTTCCGGAGGATGCTTATGGCAGAATTTTAAATTTTGGAAAAGGAATAGACACAAATGTCGTTAATTGTCCTGAGAGTAGGATTCTTGATCTTTTGCTCTGTTTTTCAAAGAGAGTGGGAGGAGTTAAAGATTGGCTCAAGGCTAAGCCCAACGAGAGAAGAAGGAAACGAGTATTCAGTTTCTTGAGGCAATGAAGAGGAAACAACCGACGAAAAGAAGAGGATTACACAGCTGAAGCTGATCAACATTTATAAGCGAAACTTAAATCCAAGAAACACCAAGTTGCACACTTAAGCTCTTCACTTTCTCTTCTCGTCTTTGTGTCTCGTCCAAGGAACTGAGAAAATGAGGAAAGAAGTGAAACAGAAATAAAGCCAATTCAAACCAGCGATGCGTTGAAGTAAAGACTACGAGATCGGAAGAGCAAAACAAGACAATGCAAGGACACAGAGTAGAGAAGAGCTTCTCTCGACGTCACCAAATGCTTTGAAGAGGGAATAAAGTGCAAGTGAAAGAGGTATGTTTCCCTCTCACTCTTGCGGATAAAATCTTCTGTCTAATATTATTCTATTTCATAAAATCTCAATTATTTATTTTACGGGACTCACATAAATAAATGATTGAGATTTATTGAATACAATAAAACATCATAATATTATACATGAGATCTGGACTCCACTCTCTCTCTCGGGTTGAGTTGAGGGAGGACTTCTTATTTTTACCATAATATAAAGTCCTCCGACTACGAGTTATTGTTAAATAATAACTTAAAATTCCTGTCTAAACAGACACAACAGCAGTTTTTTGTTAGAAACTCCTGTCTAAACAGACACAACAGCAGTTTTTTGTTAATATTTGTAATAAAACTCGACTGTCCACTGTCAGATAAGTTAGGTTTGATCATTCGTCTTCCGATTGGTGTTCTAATATTATGAATTATGATTGCTTTGGATGGAAGTTGAGGTAAAGAAAGAGCGGTTAAAGCATGAGGGTTAAAGATAAAAGAAGGTGTATGTCACGTGAGATAGATTTAATGGCTTTCTGTCCTCTCCTTCTCTTCTCTGTATCTGTCACAAAGCTAGTGCTTATAGTTTAGGCCTATATTGATTGATAAATCCAATACCTTGTAGGTGATAGGTAGCAGATGTATAAAAACTATAGTCAATGGGTAACTCAAATCCTTAATTCAAATGTCTTTGAGAAAAGTTGAGCCATTTTGTGGTTCATATGGCTCCTTTAACGTGGGGTTTTTTGGGCTTTGGGACACGCGTTGCTCCTAGGTAAGCATACAGTTTTGGGCATGGCATTGAACTTTGGAGGCAAATGCATCATCACATAGGGAACTTGCTGCTTTTTAGTAATCCATGTGCAAATTTGAGGCACTTTTTGACCCAATCTAGACTCGTGTCCAAGGGGTACAAGACAATTGTGCAATTTTCAGGTTTGTCATTGTAAGCTTAAAAGCGTGTTTTATCGTGCATTGCATGAAGTAAAACCACGAGTGATGCTGAACATGGAAGTAGGATCTTGTCTAGGCCATTAAGGAAGGGTAGTATAGCATAGCCCATCTAAACACGCGATCTCATAGGTTTTTGTGCAACATGCTCAAGTGCTGCCTAGCTACATGCCACTCAAAGTGGGCGATGATTTCCTACAATTGTCAAACGTGGGAGAGTGCTTCTTCGTTTTCATCTTTTAGGAGTCGCCAGCAAGTACCACTTTCATTGAATTAAACTAATGAAGCTCACAGTGCAGAAGCTTAAGAATGTGATTAGGCGGGAGGATATTGTATTTTCTCCCACAAAAACTCAGTTCAAACAAGACCATTTATGTTTTACTTAAACGCAGCCACCACGTCGTAGCAATTACGTGCCAGCCTAACACAATCTAACCAATTCAACATCTCCACATTTGGGTCTCTCTCTAACACCACATCCGACACCGTAATCTGAACCTCACCTCTATAAGCCGTTATTTTCCCACGAACCCTGGCCACGACCCCGATCTTGATCTCCGAGGCCCACTGATTGGCCATTGCGGCAATTAATCGAACATCTACGGGGTTGCGTCGCGAGAAGTACGGAGACGAGTGGTGGTTCAGCCAGAGCACACAACTCACGCAGCCAGTGCCGTCGTCGATAGCGAACTTGAGGAACCTGTTTGCCTTGTGCTCACAGCTGGTCACAACGCCAACGATCTCTGCTCGTGAAAGGGAGACTCCTTTGCGGGAGAAGGAGATTGGGTCCGAGGAGGAGAAGTTGGGAGTTTGGGTCAGGGAGAGGAGATCGAATGCTAGCAATTTCGCGTGCGTGTTTCGGAATATTTGATTCTTATTCATTTCCGGAGGGAGAACAAATCCTTACGGAACAAATGGATTGGAGATTACTAACGCACTAGGGTTTAACACAACAGTTGTATTTACTAATACGATGGTAAGGACAAGTTGGGCTGGATTGTCATAGAAACAGATGTGGGCCTCCCTTGAACCAGTCCTAGAATCAAACACCACAACCATTGCAAACTGCCATCTCATTGAGAAGTAACCAGTGGCACATACAAGAAGAGATTGGAGAGATGGAAGACATTAATCTTTTCATAGTTTTAATAATACAGAAGAAAAGGATTATCCAACCATGGTGCGCTTCCGTCCCCGTTGACGAACTGTAACAGATTGTATAGCAAGATAAGTTTAAAAACCGTCTGAGCCTACAACAAAATCATAATCAACAAAAGACTTCAAGAAACCCACCTTGAGCCAGTTTGTTCAATGTTGATGACCACTGTTTTGAGGACTTCTTGTAGGCTCCAAGTATGCGCTCCATCTGCACAATCAATTTCAAAACCCAATTTTCTAGTTTTGAGTAGCAGCGAAGAAATGCAAAGCATGTAATTGAGTTTTCTGTCAATCAAATCTGTACTTTATAACACTTGATCACAGTACTGTTCCTATGGTTTTACTAGTTAAACCATAAGTTCAATGTTGAATTCCCATATAGCTTCACTTTTCGATTCCCACAAATTGTTGACTTCAATTCTCTTGCGTTTCAGGAAGAATGTGATAGGATGAGTGAAATGAGAAGATCGGATCAAATGTGCATAAAATTACCACATCGCCACAGGAAGAATGCATTGAAAGCAAAGCTCGCTCCAGCACATATAGATCAACAGCCTTGTCCTCGGGAAGGGTTGATGTGAAGCTCAAACCAAAGTCAATGAGGACCTAAAACAAAGGATCACATGAAAAAGTTAATTCACGTAACAGTTTATTCTTTCAAAGCAAAACAACTCACTCACCAGTAGATCGGTGCCATTCTGGATCAGCATGTTTGATGTGGTCAAGTCACCGTGAATGAGGCCGCCGTCATGTAACTTGCCAATAGCATCTCCAATCTGCTTTGCGACATCATCCAGTCGTTCGTGGATAACGCCATTGATTCCGAGTTCGAGGAAGATATCTTTCACAGAAGGACCCTCGATGAACTCAAATGTCAGAGTGTTCAACTTAGGATCCACAGCATACAACACCGGAGTAGATACGCCAAGTCGCCTAGCCTTTGTCATGCATCGAGCCTCCTGCTCCATCGATTTAATTCAGTAAAAAGATGTCACATCAAAATGAAAAGAACAAAGCTTATAAATGATGTATAGAATAGAAGCAAGGGAGAAACAGGTTATGAGAATAAACCCACCGCATTTAAGCGTTTTAGAGTAAGTTTAGAATCCAGAGTAGGGTGTCTATACTTCTTAGAGAAACGTTCCTTGACAATACACCTCCTTCCAACAAAAATTGAATCGAAAACTCTCTGAAAGGAACGTTAAACAAGTATAAGAACTCTCAAGCAACATCCATCAAAATTTAATCTTGACTAGACAATCAAGCCAAGACAAAATCCGCAAAAGGAATTTAATCAAGAAGGTGCATAAAAGTAAAAGCCAAAGCAATTGCTTTTTTCTAATCATCAGGCTATAATGTTCGTAAAAGGAAACTCACAGCTTCAGCGCCTTGCTTCAGCAGAATAAGAGAACCATCGTTGACCTCTTTATCAACCTCCATAGTCGACACCAAAACCACTGATAGATGATGGAGTGGCTGCCGTTGTTTGATGGGCGACGGAGAGGCACTCCAGTTCCCGGATAGAAGGACGAATTGCAAGGTCTTTTCGCAAACCCTAACGGTACAGATACAAAACTTGGGCAGCGGGAATATGTTATTTTCATTTCTTTTTTTTTCCTTAATTTCCCAAATAGCATATAACTGTTGAATTAAAATTGATGCAAACCCTAGATATAAAAATGAAGTAAAATTGCTTACAAACGTCGTCGTCTGTTTTGAGTCAGCATTTTCATTTAACTAGTAGCTGCTCTCTCAATCTATTGGGTGCCCATTCCTTGAACAGTGAGATAACTCTCTCTCCGTCTAACAATTTCGGGTTTTGTTTAAATTTTGCTATGATCTTCGGGTTGTGGGTCTAGGGCAAAGCTATGGCTTTTTTCTTATTAATTTATAATCTGTTCTTGGCATAATTATTTGAACTTGAAGCTCTAATTTTTACGGAAGTCCTGGTTTGTAGCTTGAAATTGAAGAAGCATGAAGAGGCCTATGCCCTGGAGTGATGACGATGGGAATGATTCCTCGGGCGACGAGTCCTCATCCTCGCATTCAGATTCTGCAACCGACAGGTCAGCTGATAAAGCCGAGTCTAAAGAACGTAAATCTGGAGGTATTTCCCTTTTTTTATTATGATGGTTATTCAATTTCTGCCAACGTTGTTTATCCATGATTGCAGCTTGTCGACCTCTCAGCTTTAGTTGTTAGCTTGTATAGACTTGTTTTTCTTTTTCTATTGCACAGGAAATGAAATTATTCAAAATGGCTATTCCATTACTTAGGGGTTCCGAAATCATACATGAATAACGCATAATATGTGCTGAATAGTCTTTAATGGTTCTTGAAGAAGATAGAAATTTGCCGTAAACAAAGGTGAGTGCCTTAATGTTGGGAGTTCTTTATGCTACCCAAGTTGAATGATAGGTAAAGAATAAAGTAGTTTAAAATTTGACAGTGGTTATTGAGGTGGAACTTAGAAGGGTAACTCCATGTACTAGTGCAAGGATTGGTATAACACTTTTGGTTGATTCGATAGCTTAAGGTCGGTATAAACCTGTATGCCTAATCTTAAACTGCTATATCCTTGTGTGGGAAACTTGTTACTTGGACCAAGAAAGCAATGTTGAAGGAATTTGATTGGTGAGTGTGTCCGCAATACAAGTTCTTTTATACTTTGGTACCCTGGTTCATGCAATCATAGTGGATGATGAGGATTGGTGAATAATTGGCCATGGTGGCATAGAACCTGTATTGTTTGTGGACATCCTCATTTCAGTTCCTGTTTCTCAAATTCTCCACCTTGGTATCGGAGGAGAATTTGCTTTGCACCCTTATGTTTATTTTCCTTTCCATGTAGGCAAGAGTGGAAGGCGAAAAGCCGTGGACTTTGAAGCATTGAAGCGACATGGCTATAAAGGTGGACTGTCAGTTTTGAATGTGCCTCCTCCGAAAGATAAAGTAGTGCCGGATTGGTCTTGGTCTACTGGCAAAGAACAGGGCAGAACTGGTGAAGTTGAAGAATCTTATGAAGAACGACAGAGAACGAGAGCTGCATTAAAGGATGGAGAGCAACTGGCCAATGTGCAAACTTCAAAGGAGAAGAAGAGTCTTTCATTCTCCCAGAAAGAGAAGAGGAAACGAGAATTTGGTCAGGCTAGCAGGGGTAAGAGTTATGTTGAAGAAGAGAAAAGGTTGTTAAGAGATAGTGGCATCTACTCAGGCTTTGATACTTGAATTCGTAGTTCCTCTTAGCAATATAAGGAATGTGGTGTACTTGAAACAATGGACCTTTGATGCACTAAAGACATTTGTCAATGGACCTTTGATGCACTAAAGACATTTGTTGTACACAATGGACTTGATACTGTGAACTTGAAAGATGCAACCCATTAAGTGGAATATAAAGAGATATGTCCGAATAGAAAATGAGAGTGGTAAAGCAATACATCCCAAGAAAGGCATTGCCAGGGTTGGTATCAAGCAATGACTAACCAAAAATACTTTTTTTTCTTCTTTTTGTGCCACTTCTCAAGACTTTATTATGTTTGACAAGTTAAAAATTAGTAGGTTCCAATATACGGTAGGTATAAAATGGATAGGCAAACACTTCAGCTTTCCAGTAACCTTCATCTAGACCCTGTGCAGTACCAAGTTTCGAAGTAAAATGTTTCGGACCAAAAAAAATTTTTGTCGTTCACTCAGCGAGTACTAGATACTAATTGGTAAACTGAGGAGCTATCATTGAACTTCCAACACAGCCTTACAAAACTGTCAGACTGAAACTGATTGTCATTACTTCAAAGATAATCTTACAGAAGTACATTAATACGAAGTAAACAAGGATAAGGATGCCAGACAAGCGAGACATCTACGTTTGACGTCCAGTTGGATCTTTCAAAGTCAAAAGCGGATCTTGCACACCAAGGATGCTTCCTGGCATTTGAAGTCGAGATGTTTTCTGCTGGATGTTTTGGTCATTGTAGCACCTCCATTTGAAGTCAGGGCGGTTACTGGTGGTTAGCAAGATTGATCCGCAGATCTATGTGGAAGAGTCCTGCATATGGCTCTGATAGTATTAGGAGTAGTTCGGCAACAACCTCCAACCAGAGAAGCTCCAACCTCACACCATTTATCTACGTACGAAACAAAATCTTCATCAGACACCCCACTGTTTTGCTGCAACGGAAACAAATGCAAACAGACATCAGTTTGCCATGTATAGAAGGACGCCAATTTATTAAGTTTCAAGGTTGTATTTAACATAAATAACAAATGGAATCCATATATTTCTTAGCTTTCATTTCCCCATTTCTGTTGACAATCCAACCAAGTTTTTCCGTACAATATGATTCTTTGAAAACTTAAAACCTGTGTTTGCTTGCAATTTCCAGAGTCAGTTAAAGGGTTCTACCTGGATACTTTTTTCAAAATGCCTTCCATTGATTTTAAAATAATATCTATTCCAATGCAAAAAAGGACTTACCACCCACTCCTTTCGCTCAGCATCATAACTCTCCCCACTGTTTGGATATATGAGAATCGGCTTGGTAGTCACCTGAAGAATCTTTTATGTATAAATTTCAAACATAACAAGATAGGACCATTTCCAAACCCATAAGAACATAACCTCAACTATCCGCAAAATGGACAAAAAGAAACCAACAAATTCTGTTTGAATAACCACCATAAGAGTACCTTCTTCATAGACAATATCAGTCCCTGAATAAATCTAGGAGGTGTGCAGTTTATTCCAACGGCTACAACTTTCTTGCAGGATTCAGCTATTGAGACACATTCGATTAAAGAATCGCCACTAACCACGTTGATACCATCTTTAGAGTTAAAGGAGAACCAAGCAGGAATTGTTATGCCTTCATCCTCTATGAGCTCAGCATAGGCCTGCAAGAAATAAGTAGCAAATCAAGCATGTAGGACATAGCTAGCCTACGATCCAGCATTTCATACAATTTCCTTCTCCAACAAACTCAATTTGGCATTACCCAAACATCAATATGAAGCAGGTGCCTGGTTCGATAATTGAAGAAACTCCTAGCTAGGTATAGCATAGCACAATAAACAAGAATTTTAGGACTGAAGCATGCTTTTCCTTATGCTTTCAATGATACAAAATGTTTAGGAAAACCAAAATAAATGAAATATTACAACGTGGAAAAGACCCTGCATATTACCTGAGCTTCTATCTTGTTTGGAATTGTTTCAAATGCTATGAGGTCAGCCCCTGATTCTGCCAAGATCTTCACCCTCCTCCGGTGAAAATCCTTCAGGTATTGTAGGGTAATCTTGTCGCCGTAGTTCCCACTAATAAAGACACGAAACATAATAAGAGATGAAGGCAGTCAAGTATATTGTATTCTCCTTTCCAGAAAAAATGCGACAATAGTCTGATGCCCTCAAGCTTAATTTGGCAGTAAATGACATAAAGTAATGAAAGGAAGGAGAATTAATAATCGTCATACTCTACCCCCGTTATGTATTACGGTTTGATCTAATTGTAAGGTATGGGACTTGAATCCCATATTGATTAAACACAAAATTGATATGGGATTTATAAGGACTCTGGGCTCTCTACCCTCATAAGCTAGCTTTTGAGGTGTGACTCTCCTAAAGTTCTTATCAATTGGTATCAGAGCCGGTCTTGGAGTGGTGGCACATGGAGTAGTGGCCTGGGAGTGTCAGCCGTGACCAACAAGGATCTTAGAGTGGTGACTCATGGAGTGGTGACCTGAAAGTGTCAACCATGACCAACATGGCCGTGACCAATGAAGACATTGGTCCTTATGGGGGGACGAATGTTACGGTTTGATCTAATTGCAAGATATGGGACTTGAATCCCATATTGATTAAACACAAAATCGATATGGGATTTATAAGGACTCTGGGCTCTCTACCCTCATAAGCTAGCTTTTAGGGTGTAGCTCTCCTAAAGTCCTTATCATTATGATCAGTACAATTCCTGTTGAAAGTAATATTCTGGTGCTTTAGATACTATAAGGAACAATAAACCATGCATAGAACTTCCCGAAGATATTTCATAAACAAAAGAAAGGATTTCTAGCTGCTTAATGCACACAGAAATGTGAGCAATAGAATCAGTGTACAAATTTTAATAAGAGGTTGGCTCACCTGTACTCTGATCCATCAGCCAAATAAGCTCCGTAGCTGCCAACAGAAGCTGCAACTAGAATGGAGCGTAGTTTTAGAACCCGACCGTTGTTATTACCATCAAGGGAACCTTCTTTACATCTTTCATAGTAAATAACCCGTGCATCACATGCAATCTCTACGCTTTTCTTAAGCAAGGCTTCACTTTCTTCAGTAGAAAAGCCTTTAGCCTCAAAACCCTGAATTGTGGCCTATTCATATTGAATTGAACATGAGTGTCAATTTCATACATATAGAGAGAGAGAGAGGGGAAGCATGAAGGTGCATTTTATTTCTCTTTTGGGTGGGCAGAGGCAGTTGATGGCGGTCAAAGAGAATCATACCTGATAAGATGCTGTGATAATGATATCTGCACCAGCTTCAAGATAGTCAAGGTGTACCTGTGAACCAAAAGAACCAGAAAAATGTGGAGATATATTACAGTTCACATTCTAAACTTTTAACAAAAGGTAACATTAAGACATGCTTTTATCCCTTCAAAAAGAAGTCACTAAACCATTAACGTTATTAACATCTTTTGGGTTTGGTTCCCAGTTACAGCTTTTCCCATAAATTTAATCACATTTTATCCACTTCTGAGAGTAGAGATGAACAGTGAGAGAGATGGTGAATATAAGTTCCAGGTTTAAATTAAAAAACTCATTACTCGTATATTGCAATAAAAGATCACAGTGGTCCCAAATTCAGAGATTCACTAAATATATTTATTCCAGACAAACAAGATCAAAGAGTATCTAAGTTGTCCAATATTTAGGTTTAACAAAATTCATACTATCATATTACCGCATAAACAAACTGACAAAGTCGACTCCACAAAGAACATAAACCAACACCAACTCCGAACAAAAACTTTCCAAATGATGGTGATCTCTATCTCCGTGATTTGCCCGTTCTCACTACCGAAAACAAACTTATACTGCCAGACAAGACAGTAGATAAACCAATATAATGTCCACAAATGACTAATCCACTATCGTTTCACAGAGGAACATATCTAACAAAGACGAAACGAAATACCTAGTTCTTTTTGACATTAACGACGCAACATTTAGTTCGAAATTAACAGAACAAGATCTAAAGAGAGCACACGAGGTACATTCTCAGTATTAAATAACCAAAAATAAAACAGAAACCGAATCATTTCGAACGTAAAACGGAAGTCAACGGTGAGATGGGTACAATACCGCGCGGACGAGATGAGGAGAGGTGAGGAGACACTTGGCGCTCCAGAGAGGATCGTTGAGGTCAGCACCGTGGCGTTCCAGCTCCGTCGCCAGACCGCCATCAATGACGGCGACACCGCCCGAATGTCGGAGCAAATCAGTCATCAACGACGACATGTGGGCACGTCCCATGAGCTAGCAGAGAGTCCGTCGGGTGGTTGAACTGAACAAGCACAAGCTGGCAGCTTGCGATGTGGCTGTTACGCGACTTCAGAATTTATATAAAGACACCCTGGAGTTTTCTAAATAGCAGTTTTGCCCCATTCTGTTTTTAACAATATTAAAATTTAATTTAATTTAATAAAAATTTTAAATAAACTAATTTTAAATTTATTTTAATAATTTTAATAATCAATTTATTAATTAATCAACTAATTTTTTAAATTAAAATAAACTAATTAATTTTTGTAATTTTAATTAAATTTTCAATAATTAAAATATTCTCTTTTAATTATATCTTAAAATCTATTTAATTTTAATACCTATTAATTATTTTAATCTAATTTTAAAATATTAGTTTTTAAGTTTATTTTATAGTTTTACAATTAAAATATTATCATATCCTTATCCTTATGTCCGTGATATGATTAGAACTTCCAATCTTCATGTCAATACTATCGATCGGGCCACGTCAAGGGTAACAACTCTAAGCCTTGATATTTCAATCCTCCCAAATGGCCAACCATCTCCTTCCACCAACATGTATGCCCGTTCATTGGCTTATTACATTTTATTGTTGGGGTTAGTTAATTGTGGAATATAATAGTAATTTAATATGCTTTATTAAAATATTTGATAAAATTAACTGTTTGGTATTAATTATTTATATATAAAATAATTTATAAAGGTATGATTTTAAAAAATTATAAAATATGAGTATTGTATCTTAATATTTTTTGAATATTTTCGTCAGATTTTACAAAATAAATATATAAATATTTTTATCATCAATATATTTTATTAATGATTTAATTTTAAATTATTTGGTTTCTTAATTTTAAACAAGTAATAAAATTAACTTGTGAATATTATTAAAAATTATATAAAATTTTATTGTAATATATTTTTATTTAGAAAATTATATTATAAAAAATATTTGTTCTATTAAATTACTGTTTATTTATATATAATAACTTAAATTTTGTAATGCAACATTTCTAGGTAATTGATGGCAACTTAAACAGATAAGGGTGAGGGTACAATTATCATTAACATACAATTTTAATAAGTTTGAAACCACAATGTTATTAAGAAGAGTTTTTAAAAATTAACTGAGGCAGTTTAATCAGCTATTTGACAAATGGAGTATAGCTGTAGTGGTGGAACCTCCACTTTTTAGAGAACATACTGATGAATCAGCACTTCTCAAGGAGTTCCGATCCTCTGTCAAATTTAATGGTGTCTTATTGTATCTAATGAATCTCAGTCATTTATTTATGTGGGTCTCATATAGGTCCCGCATAAATAAATGTGAGTCCCGCATAAATAAATGGCTGAGATTCATGAGACAGAATAATACACTATAAAATTAAACAGAAGATCATGTCCCTTTCTCAAGACCGTCATTTGAGTTTATCCTTTTCTTTCTTCTAACTACTTTCAAATTTATTATTATTTGAGCTATAGCTACTTTTTATTATTATTATTATTATTATTATTATTATTATTATTATTATTATTATTATTATTATTATTATTATTATTATTATTCCATCCAATAAGACAATAATAGTAATAGGTTTTGTTCATCTGCCCAACATTCTTGCTCCAAGTAGGTTTTGGTTTATTCATAGGCCAATTCAATTATTAATTTATATTGCATACATTTTTATATAAGCAATAAGGTATAAATATGATAATTAATAAAATATTTTATTTTATTTATTAAAATTAAAATCAATAAATTAATATTTTTATTTAATTAAATAAAATATTTAATTTATTACTACATTAAATTTATAAATATTTATTACAACTAATAAATATAATTAAATTTTAATTTCATATATATTCCATATAATCTTCTATTCTAACACTTCTTCGATCTAATTATTTACATAAAAAATTATGTCATCAAAAATTACAAAATATTTTACTTTTTATTAAAATATATAAATTTCTTACAAAAATTTTAAAGCAAAATTTATCGACCCGCTAATAACTCCTTTTTTTTCAATACTCTCCTCTCTAGTCTAAGTAACAACCTTCCTCCTCCCCCTAATTGAATATACCATGATTCCTCTGTTAGATTTTTTTTGTCCTTTAGGGACAATTTTGTCTTTGTCTCATAGAGTTGAACAATATTAATTGTATTTTTTGTTTTTAAATAAATTATCGATTAAGTTGCGCAATTTGATCCAGATAAAGATAATAAAATGGCTCAATAAATAATCTAGATTAATGGGTCGAAGTTCAAATAGAAAATAGGTCCCAATTAGTGTAGATCGAGTCTATATCGACCTTGTGATGAGAAAGCTTGATATGGAAGTTATATAAAGGTTAAGGTCTCTTGCATTATATCAATAGAAAGCATAAGGAATTTCTAACCCGTTAGGGGAGCTTTCATATTGAGAAAACTGTAGAAAGGCCTAGACCACGTGTCGGGAAACACTTTCCCTAAAAGTCGTGGGAGATTTGGAGACGTTTGGAGCTCGAAATCGACATCGGAATCAGAGATCGAACCGAGATCTAGGTATTCCACATTACCTTCATTTTTATCCATTCATATAGATTCGGGATATGTAATAAAGCTTATAGTACATATTACATGTAGTATCAGAGCGGTTACGTGATCGAATTGTCAAAAATGAAGGTTTTTCGATTTTTCATTTCATTTGGTTTTCCTTCGTTTTTGATTCGTTTTTCAGTTTTTTATGTATATAATTACGTAAAAGTGGTATACATAAGGTTAGTTACAAAAAACGGGTCAAAATTAGGCAGGATGGGGCAAAAAAGGAGTCCCGGGATGCCAGAAATTGTCTCTGACATGGGAGAGAAGGAAGATCATTGAGCGCATGCAACACACGCGCTTGACAGTGCTACAGTAGCATACGGGGCGTGCGTACTATAGGCGAGTGCGTTGCACGCACCAACCATTACACGACACGTGGCACCACGGGGTGACGAATCATTGTCACGCGTGCAACGCACGCTCGACTCGCAACTGCGCACCAACAGGAGCGGGGGATGGGGCGCGTGTCGTCCATATCCCGCACATGTGGCTCCGGCAGATGCGCAACACGTGTCCGCTCGTGTGTTGCATGTGCCACACAATGTCCGCACGTCTACATATGCGACGCACGCACCAAACGATTTGGCGCGCGCTTACGTCCGCGATGACATCATCAGTTAACGTCATGCTGATGTCAGCCACACAAACGTCAGCTACAATGATCCCAAAAAATTCAAAAATTTCAGATTTCCCGTAAGGATGCCCTGGGGTGTTTTGGGTCAGTTTCTAGGTCTGGGAAATTTATAAGTGACTTTTTCCATTTTTTTGGATTTATTACATTAGTAATAAATTAAAGTTTAACTCTAGAAAAATGAATTAAGGTATTCTAGATCCAATTTCGATTGAATTTTCATGCTTGGGACATCATATGAGGGAGATACATGAGGTTCTCGTGTCTCGGGTCTCATGTTCAGTGTTCTGGATTGTATAATAATCAATCGGAAAAGGAATTGAGACATTTTGAAGCTATTTTTTAGTGAATTTTCATGCAATGAACTTACCATAAGGAAGATACATAAGGTTCTCGTATCTGAGGAGGTCAGTTCAGTATCCAGTGACGCACGATAGTCACTCTACTGAGATTTTTCTTTTACGAAAGTCTTAAATGAAGTTTTCTAAGAATGTCTTCAGCACAAGTGTGTGACAATGAGACAGTGCATTCAGTTTTTTGCATTTATTGAAGTTACATTGTCATATACGGTATGCCTATGAAGAATGTGAGGATAACATAAAGATGTATCCCATGTGATTTGGACTTTTTGAGTGTTGATGAGAATATAGTCACCAAAGTGGCCTTTCAAGTTAGCATTTTGAATTGTTCTTCTTTTGATGTTAAGGGATGTCTCTGATTTTATGTTTGGTTATTCTGCCCAAAAGTGTTGACCTTACATAACATTTTGAGATGTGCATAAAGGCATTAGATGGAGGAAAGTTATTGCTCAAGTGATCTATTCACCCAAAGGTGGTAGTGTCATGAGAGTTGATGGTTTGTACTCCGATCGCTTTTATGTGTTGAAGTCTAATTGTATATATTATGTATTCAGCCCCAAGGTGTTTCATAATATATGTGATCGGATTTTTAGTAAAGATACTATTCAATGGTTTTAGTATCGCTGTTGTCCTACATTAGTGCTGATTTAAAGATTATCATCTTGAAGTCACATTTTCAATCAACAAAATCAATGTCACCATTGAAACCCTTGTTGGTTTCAATACAAAGAATTGCACAGAGGATGTTTTGAAAGTTATGGAGATAGCTGTAGTTGATATGACCATATGGACGGACAAGCCATCTCCACCTACATCCATTAGCTCGATAGCTCATAAAGTAGCCTATGAAGCCTAGGATCGGTCTAACAAATTATATTTGACGACCATTAAGAAATCCACATCTAACCATCTACAAAGTGGACTTCTGAACCCAGATATAGCGAAGGAGTTTCTTGGTGATGTCTCCCAGAGGTACTCAGTCTCATCTGGTGTTGAGACAAGTGCCTTGATGAAAGTATTATTCTCTATGAAGTATACAGGAGAAAAGGGGAGTAATAGAGTACATATCAAGAATAATTCATTTTCATAGTAGGTGAAGATATTGAGACTTCAATGCTTTGATATCCCATTGTGTTGCTGAGGTGGAGAAACTCAAGTTTTGCTACTCCTCTAGTCCTCAAAACAGTTTAAGGAAAGACAAAGATGAAGCTCGTTAAGTTCAATGGTAAAAAGTTCAAATCTTGTCCACATGTTGTCGTTGGTCAAACTAGTTTTGGTAAAGGTCTCTAGGACATAAAGAAACCAGTAGTATAAGGTTTAAAAGAAAGACTGTGACCATCAGGTTATTCTTTAGTTTATCAATTTATGAGTCTAATTTGCGATAGGCGCATTAAGTATAAGTAGCTATTTAGTGGAACATCTGATCAAGGTGCTTCCTCAATGTAGTAGTTTATATCCAGGATAAAGCCAAATAAAGGGAAGGAGGAATTGATGGTTCACAATAATAAAGAGGTGGAAGTAATATCTATAGGGGATGTATGTATTGAACTTTATAGTAAGGTTCATTTGGTTTTTTACACAACACATTGTATATGTGATGTTTTGATCAATTTCAGACACTGAAGGTTGACGTTTTGCATTTAATACTTCTGTTGTATAGTTGTTGTTTATTGCAAAACATAAAGGTGCAACTTTCTTGTCATATGGTTTGTATAGAATGTGTCTTACCCTGAATTAGATATATACTTCTTTGTATCTTACTAAACAAAGTATGAAGGACATGATGAATGAGAAGTCATACATGGTGTGGCATAAAAGTTTAAGCCACATTTCCAGATCTAGGGTTGAGAGATTGATCAAGAAAAGCATTTCTCAATTCTAGATTAAGATGATCTGGAAATATGTGCTGACTATTGTAGGGGTAAGTTGAATAATAAGGACGTTAAGGCCAACTCATGCTTCTAACTTGTTGAGTCTGATACATAAAGATTTCGGTAGACCTTATACAATTACATTGTAAAATTCTGAAAGTATTCTGACATTTCTTGATGATTATTCCCATCAAAGTCATATGTTCTTGCTTAAAGATTGAAGGTTGAGAACCAGCTGGAAAAATTCGTTAAGATAGTCAAATTTGACTGTGGAGGAGAATATCATGGCAAACATGATGTTTCAAGACTTTACAAGGTTCGTTTTCCATATATATGGAGTTAGTTGGAATAGTGACTTAGTTCACTATGCTGAATAGTTCTGAACAAAATGGTGTGTTGCCGAAATGCATAACTACACCCTAAAGGACTTAAATAAGTTAATGCAGAGCAGGACTAATCTACCTAATTATTTAAAAGTTGAAAAACTCAGCCTTGCTCACATTTGTATAAGGGACTGCCCTACTGAGGTAGGATAATCTTTATAAAGCAATATTGCATGCTCATTCTCCTAATTTCTATTTAGTAAAATATCTCAACCACTTTAGGGCTACAAATTTTACTGTAGAGAAGAAGGGATCAGAATAGTGGAATCACAAACAACTAAGTTATTGGAATACCATGTCTATGATGATGATGGGCCTTTAGACCCTTCAAACGATAGCAGAGCGGATACTACAGTTATCACGTACCCACTGCTCATACAGTTAGATCCGGTAGATCTATATCTTTGTACCGTACCTGTATAGGAACAGGAACCCATACCTATACACACAGAGGCTCCTGGGGGCATAAAATCTAATACAGATAAGTAAATCCACTAGATTGAGACGACCTGCTATCCCATCTGATTACATTGTCTGTCAGGTATACTGGACTATGTTATTAGACATATTACGTATCCAGTTACTTTTACAGAATCTATTTTTGGACCCAATGCAAATATGTGGTGGGATGCGATGAATGATGAGATGCAAGCCATGAAGCATAGTAAGGTCTGGGAGCTAGTTGATTTGCATCAGGAACTGCAAACTCGTCAGTTGTAAATAAAGTTTTTTAGACCTAAAGGATTTCAGGATAAAGTTCAACGGTTTATGGGCTCGCTTAATTGCCTAATGGTTCACTCAGAGAAGAAGGTTGACTTTGTGTTACCTTTTCTCTTGTATCCTCGTATGATACATTTTGAGTGATTAAGGCAATTGTAGCTTATGATGATATAGAGTTACTTCATATAGCTTTCAAAACCACCTTCCTGAATAAAGACTTTTATGAAGTAGTCTATATAGTACAATCTGAAGGGTTCCAGGACCCAGAAAGTACTGATATATTTTACGAGTTATGCAGATCAATATATGGTTTACAATAAACCTCCTAAAGGTAATACCTTATATTTAATGAGGTTATGACCTCTTTTGGCTTTATGAAAAATGAAATTAAAAAGATGCTCGTACTATGAGGTTAAAGGGAGCAACATTATTGATCGTCAGCTTATCGTTCAATATTAAAATTGATCCTCGGAAACCGGTCAAATAAAATTTATACCAAGGATTGCAATACAGGATGCAACCTCGGGTCGACTCTCAAGGAACCAGTGTACCAACTGATCCTAGACTAGCCTAATGTTTGAATGATGCATGCAATTAAAGCAATAAAAAGGGGGTTTTGATTTGATTAACTAAAAATTAAACTAAGCCAAAGTAAGAATAAATGTTTTTGGGATTTTTAAAAAAGATAAGGCAATTGAAATTAAAAGGGACTAAAAAACAATTAATAAAAACTCTCCTGAAAATGTAGCTCGGGTCATCATCGTTCAAAGTAATATCGGGGTTTGAAATCCACTAAGTTTCAAAAGCTAAACCTTAACAACTCGTTAAGTCCAAAAATTAATTAATCAACTCGATTAACTAAATCTTGTTAAAAATCTTAGTGTATGGTATGAAATGATTCATGCAATAAATCAATCAGATAATAACATAACCAACTTAACCAAACACAACTAGGCAGATTAGGTTAATTAATGCAAAATCTGACTGATATACATGAGACTTCATGTATTCAGGCACAATATTCAACACAAACCAATCCATAACATAGATCAAAGTTTAACATCTTACTAAACTATAGCAAGATTCATTCGGTCATACAATGCACTCTCCAACTCGGAGTTGTTACAAAAATACGACAGAAATCTAAAACTAAGATCGATTACCCTCGAAGCTCATAAAACTCTGCACCGTTGTTACATCTTCAGAGATCCGACGCCTTAGCCACGCATGACACCGCAGACTCCATTACGGCTGGAAAATCTACTTGGTTCATGACTCCAACGACGAAGATGAATGTGGTGACGAAAGCAAGGAAGATGGGACAAAGAAACTAAAGTCGGACGTCAATGCGGTGGTAGCGCGAATCTGCAAAATAAAGAAAACAAAACCTATTGAATCTGCGGAGAAGACGAAGAAGAGTGTTACCTCGGGATTGCGGCCGCTCCTTTTTTTTGCCCTAAATGGCAAGATTTTATAGGGAGTTGTGCGGGCCGGGTCAGAACAGTGGATTAATTTCTATTTGTAGGCCGGGTTACCCGACATTCGCTGCGGCGAATGGCTGTAGTTCGCTGCAGCGAACGTTGAATGGTCACTCGCTGCGGCGAAAGAATTAAATACCATTAATTCGCCTCGGCGAATGGAGAGTTTGGTTCGCCCCAGCGAATCTCGCGGCGTGTTGACTTGTTGAATGTTGACTCGTTTGGTCCTACAAAATACAACCCATTCGCAGTATCAATTGTCCCAATAAAAATTATGCAAAATTAATGACAAATGACAACAAAATATTAACAATGTGCAATTTATCAAAAATCAATGTGCGGGACCAAAATAAGCATAAAAATCATAAATCAGGAGTCAACAAATGCATAATTACTAAAGAAAACGGGCCTAATTTATAATATAAATTTGGTTCAATCAAATTCCCCCACACTTAAACCTTTGTACTCCTGAACAAAGCTTATAAGAGTCAAAAAGGTACAAGAGTAAAAGAAAATTCTACCCATGCTCAAACAATAACGAAATGACGCAATCCACTTCATCGTAATTCACACGCAAAGAAATTGAAAGAGTGCTAATAAAATGCATAATCGAAAGAATTTAAGCACATGAGATTGAACAAAAGAGGATCACTCGGGATGTGGTGTTTACGCCAACTCACTTGTGTTTAAGGATATTTTCTCTCCATCTCGCTTAATGCATCTCCTACCATAGAAGCTTGTATCAATTTTATTTCTCCACTACAAGGACTATCATTTTGAAGATCAAGAGGTCTTTCGTGGTTGTAATGAGCGGAGGCTAGATGAATGGATGAAGTGAAAGAAAATATATGAGCATGCGCTAAATGAGGAATTGATGTCAACAAAGAAAACTAAAACACTACACTAAAATAAATTGAATACACACACTTTTTTTTCAACAACTAATAACTAAACACGTATCACCGATCATCTAAGAATGTATGCAAATGCTCATAGCAAAAGGCTCAAGGGCTAGCAAGAGGAAAAGTGTTTAAGGGTTGGTGTTTGGGGAAAGAGCCGAAAGAAAGAACGCCTCTATCATATCCACAAAAATCTAGTCCATCAAGCTTTGAGTAAAAATTGACACAAGTTCTAGAGAAGAATGGACTAGCGGATGCACACACAAAATATAGAAGAAAATTTGGCTCGAATATCCTTCCAACAAGGTTTTTGTCTCAATGATCAATCTCAAGTCTTAAAAACTTAAAATGCTACCTTGTTAGCATGCTCCCATTTACTTTGTTTTGAAAACTTCAAAAGTTAAAATTTTTGCCAAAACCAATTATCGTTCGAAGAATGGAGAGCATTTTCACAAAAACTCAAGTATCAGTTTGAAACTTATAAGGGTTTTGCATGCAAGGGCACAAAAGAACAAGTGCAGAAAATGTTTTGATTGAGTCCAAATTTATCAGTAAAAGCAACGGGCCCACAAAATTATGCATAAATTTTAATAGGTGTACAATGCAGAATATAAAAGGGAACGGTTCCCCCACACTTAAACACAAGATTGTCCACAATGGCAAAGAGGGCATGAGAATAGAAGCATGAAACAACTAGAACACAAAGAGAACGGGGATATATCATTAAGCTAAAAAAGAAATGTACAAAAAAATACAACGAAGAAAAGAAAATACAGGGAAAAGAACAACGACAAAAGAAACGAAAAGAAACAATTAAACTATTCTCAGAGGATCATCACAAGGATCCGGAGGGGCAAAGGTAAGAACCGAGAGCGGAGGCGGAATAGGCAGCCCGAGGTGAGTCGCAATCATGGTCAGCATCGAGCGACTGAACTCGCGGTCGGCGGTCATCTGGGCCTCGAAAGAAGTGAGCCGGGCCTCAAGCCGAAAGACGTCCTGGCGCAGCAGAGCCACCTCAGAAGGAGCAGGGGGAACAGAAGGTGGGGAAGACACTGGGGTAGGGATAGGAGGCGGAGAGGAAACAGGAGGAAGGACGGGAGGGGTGGGAGAAGGTGCTCGAGGGGATACAGGGCGAGGAGGAGGTGAGGGAGAGGAAGGAGTTGTGGGGCGGTCAGGTAGGAGGCTTACCGAGACGGACGAGATAAAAGGGGAAGCAGGCGAAAAGGTGAGATCGGCATGATGCTCCGGGACTCGATAGGCCCGGAACAGGTCGGAGATAAGATGGGGAAAAAGGAGTTTGAGTTTGGGGTTGGTGGCGAGGACACACTGGCGGAGGGCGGAGGATATGGCGGAAGCTAGGTCCACAGGGTGGCCAGTCATAAGCAGATATATGTACAGAGCCTGCTCCTTTGGAATGTTGGTGAGGTGGAGAGTAGGTAAAATGTTGTTACATATAAAATGTAACCATGGACGGGCTTGTGGGAGGAGGTCAAACGTCGGATATAGCTACCGAGTCCCGGGGTTGAAGCCACCGAGTACCCTCGTAGCGGAGAGTACGAATGACGTCATCCTAGGGGTATGCAGCGATCATTTCAAAATAGTGACAACGAGGGACAACAGGGAGGTGGTAGTGCTCTCGGATAATGGCAGATGTGAAAGCATTTGGGATAGAAACACCCCGAAATTAATTTCAGTAGGTGTGAGTAATGCATGGGTGTAGTAATCGGCGCATAAAGGTAAGGTTGCCACCGGCGAGGGTGGGCGAGGCGGTCAACTCTAGTTGAAAGAGTTGACCCACAAAAGGGTTAATGGCCGGAGTAGAGGAATGGCTTTTACGTAAGTATGGTGCTGCTCGCAACTCGCGTGGCTAATCGAACATACTCAGGATCTGCTAGGTGAGAGGAAAACGGAAGGTTGCGAGGAAGGGAAAGGTGTGATCGGAGGAAGAAGAGGATGGTCACTTTGCCCGGTCGGTGGCTTGTTTCATTCTAGGCATAATTAGAAGGGTGAAAACACTTGGAAGAAGATTGGAGGAGATTGGGAGCTTCAAACAAATAGATGGCAAAGAGAGGAGCGACGGCGAGGCAACAAGGCGCGAAATGAGGAGGAAAGGAGAAAGAAGAAGAAGAAAAGAAGAAGACGAGAGAGCGAAAAGACGCGAGAGGAAAAAGACCAAAAGGGCCTCGGACAAAAGAGATGTCCAACGGTCCGTAGGGTAGAGATGTCCTTATTCGTCGCGACGAAGTCGCCGCTAGCCACTACAGCGAACAAGCGAAAAACCCTAGATTAGCCGCGAACAACGATTCTCGCCGGCAAACTACCCGTAATGATTACATTAAGGATCCTACTCGGTTTACAATCATCAATTAATCAATGCACAATGCACCCAATCTCTTCAATCTAATCATGCTTCATTAAACTAGGAAGAACATAGAGCTAACAGAGGGAAACACTTTATTCAAACGGAAGAGAAATCCTACCTACTACTCTAAACCCATCGGTTGGAGTTCTCCCCACACTTAATCAACACATTCATGCAAAGACAACATATCAAATCAAATCAAAGAACGTGCACAAATATATATCAAAATGCAGGAAGAGAAACACCGGTGCTCACGGTGGATCTTGTAGCTCGGGATGGACGGGCAATGATATCCAAGCTCTATGTCAACAACTTGGTTCTGGGCAGCCCATGTCCATTCCCATATCCGAATAGCACCGCACTATCATCAAAATAATCTTCTCCAAGAGAGTGTCGATAGGATGAGTCAGGTGTGGCCGAAATCAACACATGCATCATCCACAAGCACATCAAGCATATTCACTCCTAGCAAGGAGTAGTCCTCGTTAAGGTGCTTCATAGCTTCATACATGTTGAAGCTAACGTGTTGATCACCAACCTCCATGGTGATCTTTCCTTCCTTCATGTTAATCATTGTGCTCGCAGTCCGCAGGAAGGGTCGTCCAAGGATCAGAGAAGTGTCATGTACCACTTCAGAGGTCATGTCTAACACGTAAAAATCCGCAGGAAACACTAAGCCTTTAACCCGACCGTAATGTCTTCAATAATTCCCACGGATGCCTAAATGACCTATCGACTAACCGGAGAATAACGTATGTGGGCTTAATACTCTTCACCCCAAGGCCTTATATCTTGACTCGAGCATCACATTTATCGCTGCCCTAGATCTAGCAAAGCTCTACCTATGGTCACTTTCCTAAGGTGCAAGGGATGGTAAAAGATCCAGATCCCGACATTTTACCGGTATCTGCGACTTAAACATGGTGACACATTTGAGCTCACTTGCACCCTCTCATTCGGCTAAACTTTTTCTTATTTGTACACGATCCTTCAAATATTTAGCGTGGTCGGAACTCGCTTAACCAAGTCAAGTAAAGGGACATTCACTTCCACTTTTCCAAATGATCAATGATATCCTTCTCATGTTGTTTCTCTTTTAGCGCTTACTCATCATATACTGAATTAGGAAACCAAGTTCATGAATATTTACCTCTTCACCTTTACCTGTTTGCTTGCTTGACTCTCCATCCTTTGCTTGATCGTTGGAACTCTCTAAAGTAGTTCCCTTGTTCTTTGAGGCTTGCTTCCTTTCTCTCAGAAACTCTTCTTCGCGATCACTCTCTGATCGCACAGCTTGCTTCTCTCTCACTTGAGGTGCATCTTCAACCTCAATTTCCTCGGTGCATTTTTCTTCTTCGGGAATGTCAAAATGCACTTTCTTTCCACTCCTCAACTCAATTGCATTTAAACTCTTAGGGTTAATTACCGTGTTGGAGGGAATGGATCCGCTGCTCCTAGCTTGATTGTCACTCAAATTATTAGACAATTGAGTGACATATGAGTTCAAGTTCTCTGCCTTGGTCTCCCATTGATCCATGCATTTTTCCAAGGCGCTAAAACGGGCAGCATTCTTAGCGGAGTCCTGTTGGATGAGGTTTGCGATGGCGTTGAATTGAGTTGCTGTCGAAGTTCGTTCCTCTTTCATCAACGTCATCATACTATGCAGCAGTTGGTTGGTGTCCTCCTTTGGTGGCGGTGGTTGTTGCACCGTCAACGCTTGTTGATCCCGGGCTGGTTTGTAGATTGACCACTCCACTCCCTTCTTGAAATCGGTTTGGTGTTCTTTCCGTTATTCCTCCAACTAAAATTTGGGTGGGATCTCCATCCCTCATTATACGTGTTGGAATACGGGTCCCATTTCCGATCCTGTCTACCTTGATACATTGCGGAGACTTCTTCATATCTGCCAGGACAAACACTTGAAATGTGCATCACTGACCCACAACTATCACAACTGGGTGCGACCAGTTCAGTGGAAGGTGATGGGCGATGCACATTCAAATTCTTAAGTTCAACGTGATCGAGGATAACCGAAGTTATCCGATGTTCCAAGAATCTACTTTCGATTCCGGCTCTCCATTCTCTTAGTTTGAGCCGACATGGCTCCCACTTCATTCACGTTCACGGAATCACGGACACTATATCGTTGATGATTGGGGCCATTCTCTTAATCGGGCCCAAGCTTACAGTGCGGTGAGGTCAATCAACGAACCTCCCGACGCAAAGATCCAACATTCCTTTTTCTTGATTCTTTACCCCATCATAAAAATATTGAACCAATTGTTCATCAGGGATTTGATGATGGGGGCACCGAGATAACAGATCTTGGAATCTGTTCCAAAAATCATACAGGGACTCGTCATAATCTTGTTTGGCAGAATATATCTCCTTTCTCATCGACGACGTCCTAGAAGCTGGAAAATACTTTTCCAGAAAAGCTTTCCGCAAGTTGGCCCAACTGTGATAGGCATTCGCGACATGCCTTGGGAGGCTCATATACCACTCTCGGGCCTTTCCTTCTAACGACAAGTGGAATACCTTCCACAAAGACTGGTCCAGATGTGCTCCTACTGAGCTTCATACTTTGACAGATCATCATGAGGGCCTGAAGATGCATGTAGGGGTCCTCTCCCGCCAAACCGTGAATTTTGGGGAGAGAGTTGATCAATAAACCTTTAACTTCGAAATTGACGTCGAAGTTAGGGTGCAAAGAATGAAAGGATCATAGTTTACGTCCGGGTTGTAACCGCGGATTGTTCTCGCCTAATGTTCGCATTGTTGTCATCTACGCGTTCCTGATCACCATTTAATCCATGATCTCTGTTCCTAGGTTGGTGACCGGAAATTCTTGATGCTCACCATTTCTCCTACTGATGTTCTAATGTGTTAAGGTTGCTTGCTCTCTTTTGTCTTTCCTCGCTTCTTAAGTATCGCTCGATTTCAAAGTTGAAAATGAACTAACCTAAGTCTACGGGCATGCACAAGAGAAGTTCACCTAAGATAGCTCACTAAAGCGACAATGGATAGCAGAAGCTTCAATTCACTCGAGTTCGCCGCGTGTAAGAACTTCACGCGCGAATCGAGTAAATTGTAACTTTCACATGCGGCGAATATATGAACTTCGCCGCAATGATCGATGAACTCATTGTGATTTAACAATGAACTCGTCACGAAGAAGCACTGCATCAAAGAAAGCAAACGAAATTAACTAAAAATTAAGCACAATAAACAAAAACAATCGAGACTAAATACTTAGAACAAAGCGTAATGAAATCACAAATGTAATTAACACTAAAAACACTTAAATGTAATGAAATTAAGAATGAAATTATGCAATGCAAATAAAATGCAAACAACAAAAATTAAAATCAAAACAAACACCTGCTAACCTAAAGAACCAATTAATTTGATTCCCGACAGCGCGCCAATTTGATCGTCGACTTATCGCTCAATATTAAAATTGATCCTCGGAAACCGGTTAAATAAAATTTATACCAAGGATTGCAATACAGGATGCAACCTCGGGTCGACTCTCAAGGAACCAGTGTACCAATTGATCCTAGACTAGCCTAATGTTTGAATGATGCATGCAATTAAAGCAATAAAAAGGGGGTTTTGATTTGATTAACTAAAAATTAAACTAAGCCAAAGTAAGAATAAATGTTTTTGGGATTTTAAAAAAGATAAGGCAATTGAAATTAAAAGGGACTAAAAAACAATTAATAAAAACTCTCCTGAAAATGTAGCTCGGGTCATCATCGTTCAAAGTAATATCGGGGTTTGAAATCCACTAAGTTTCGAAAGCTAAACCTTAACAACTTGTTAAGTCCAAAAATTAATTAATCAACTCGATTAACTAAATCTTGTTAAAAACCTTAGTGTATGGTATGAAATGATTCATGCAATAAATCAATCAGATAATAACATAACCAACTTAACCAAACACAACTAGGCAGATTAGGTTAATTAATGCAAAATCTGATTGATATACATGAGACTTCATGTATTCAGGCACAATATTCAACACAAACTAATCCATAACATAGATCAAAGTTTAACATCTTACTAAACTATAGCAAGATTCATTCGGTCATACAATGCACTCTCCAACTCGGAGTTGTTACAAAATACTGACAAATCTAAAACTAAGATCAATTACCCTGAAGCTCATGAAACTCGAGACCGTTGTTACATCTTGAGAGATCCGACGCCTTAGCCACGCATGACACCGGCAGACTCCATTACGGCTGGAAAATCTACTTGGTTCATGACTCCAACGACGAATGATGAATGTGGTGATGAGCGGTGGAAGATGGGACAAAGAAACTAAAGTCGGCGTCAAATGCGGTGGTAGCGCGAATCTGCAAAATAAAGAAAACAAAACCTATTGAATCATGGAGAAGACGAAGAAGAGTGTTACCTCGGGATTGCGGCCGCTCCTTTTTTTTGCCCTAAATGGCAAGATTTTATAGGGAGTTGTGCGGGCCGGGTCAGAACAATGGATTAATTTCCATTTATAGGTCGGGTTACCCGACATTCGGCTGGCGAATGGTCAGTTACCGCAATGAACGTTGAATGGTCACTCACTGCGCGAAAGAATTAAATACCATTAATTCGCCTCGGCGAATGGAGAGTTTAGTTCGCCCAATGAATCTCATGGCGTGTTGACTTGTTGAATGTTGACTCCTTTGGTCCTACAAAATACAACCCATTCGCAGTATCAATTGTCCCAATAAAAATTATGCAAAATTAATGACAAATGACAACAAAATATTAACTATGTGCAATTTATCAAAAATCAATGTGCGGGACCAAAATAAGCATAAAAATCATAAATCAGGAGTCAACAAATGCATAATTACTAAAAAAAACGGGCCTAATTTATAATATAAATTTGGTTCAATCAATTATCTTCCTATTACTACATAAGGATGATAAATTGCTCACATCAAATCACTTGACCATGTTGTATGAGGATAAGCAACTTTTGGTCAAGAATCTTGACATAAATGACCTTAGTAAAGCATCTTTTGTCCTAGGTATTCAGATTCACCGGGACAGATCTCAACACTTATCAGACCTCTCAAAGAATGCATACATTGAGTATGTGTTATAAAGATTTAATACGGTTGACAGTAAACCTATCGTAACACCTATCTCTCATAGTGAGAGATAATATTTGATATAGTACCCAAAAAATAAAGTAAAGAGAGAGATTATGAGGAATGTTCTGTATTCTAGTACGGTGGATAGCTTGATATATGCTCAGCTATATATTAGATAGGACATCACATTCACTGTTTGACTGATTGGCCAATATCTGGTTAATCCAGTTATAGATCTTTGGAATGTAGTCTAGCGAGTATTGAGATACTTGAAGGAATTAAGGATTATATTCCCGAATTGACGAGTGACAACTATAAGGTGTGGAAAGAGAGAATCCTACTTCATTTGGGTTGGATGGATAAAGAATATGCTATTAGGAAAGATGAACCACCGAGTATGACTGAAACCAACACTCCAGATGTTGTTGCTCTTCATGAAAAATAGAAGAGATTTAATCTCCTCTTCGTGATGTTCATAAAGACCAAAATATCTGCTAGTATTCGTAGTTCTATCAAACAACATAATAAAGTCAAGGATCTATTGAAGGCCATTGATGAGTAATTCGCCACATCTAATAAGGCCTTTTCTAACACCTTAATTATTCAGTTGTCATCCTTGAAGCTCACTGACATAAGGGGTGTACATGATCATATCATGCATATGGGGGACACAGCGGCTCAACTAAAAGCCTTGGAGGTTACCATATCGAAATCTTTCCTAGTATATTACATTCTGTACACTCTGCCCTAATAATATGATCCTTTCAAAATCTCTTATAATACACATAAGGACAAATGGTCGATAAATGAACTGTTGACCATGTGTGTGCAAGAAGAGAAGGTTGTTGATGGAAGAGGGTGAAATGGTGAATTTGACTGTTTCAAAAAAGAAGAGACATGATGATGTCAAAAACAAGGGAAAAGGTAAAATATCTCCTCAGTCCGATATAAAGAAACCATCAAAGTGTTTCTTCTACAAGAAGAAGGGACACATAAAGAAAGACTACACTAAATTTAAGAACTGACTCGAAAAAAAAGATACTCCAATTTCATTTGTTTTTTATGAATCTAATATGGTTAACATTAATTATAACACATAGTAGATTGATTATGATTCTACAATCCATGTTTCAAATACCTTGCAAAACCTAAGGAAGTCGGTAGGAAGTGAACAATACATCTATTCAAGAAGTAAGATAAGTTCATATATGGAAGTCATTGGCACTTGCAGTTTAGTTTTAAGTAGTAACTTTATCTTGTATTTGGAAAAGACCTTTTTCAAATTTCTCTAGAAATTTGATTTCTATATCAAGACTTGTACTTTTTGGTTTTTCCTTTAACCTTTTAGATTCTGTTTTTAGTTTATGTAATGGATCTGAAGTTATTGGTTATGATACATTATCTAATGGTCTTTATTCCATTCAGTCACAAAATGATAATGCCTATAGTTCGATACATGTCATTGCTGGGTTAAAATGATGTGATGTGAATGAAGAATCCTCTATGTTATGGCACCATAGATTAGGACACATCTCTATTGGGAGAATTAAAGAGACTAGTAAATGAAGGGATACTTAGTACTTTAGATTTAGCTGACTTTGAGACTTACGTGAATTGCATTAAGGGTTAGCAATCTAACGAGTCTAAAAGGGGTGCCAAGAGGAGCACAAACTTGTTAGAAATCATACATATAAATATTTGTTGTCCAGATATGGACGCAAATAGTCTTAAATACTTTATCACCTTTAGAGATGATTATTCGCGATATATGTATCTCTACTTTGTTCTAAGAATGAAGCTTTGTATGCCTTAAAAAATTTTAAGGCTAAAGTAGAGAATCAATGTGAAAAACTAATTAAAATCGTGAGGTCAGATAGAAGTGGAAAGTACTATAGTAGATACACTAAGAATGGACAAAACGCTTGCCCATTTGTGAAGTTTCTTCAGGAACATAGAATTTTTGCCTAGCACATCATACCTGGTTCTCCGGATCAAAATGGTGAGGCAAAAAGAAGAAACCTAACGTTAATGGACATAGTGAGAAGTATGAGGAGTAACACAAAACTTTCTCAATTTTTGTAGACTGAAGCTCTAAAGACGGTTGTGTATATATTAAACCGAGTTCCAACCAAGTTTGTCTCAAAGACAGCTTTTGAGTTATTTAAGGGTTGAAAATTTAGTTTGAGGCACATATGCATTTGAGGATGTCCGTCTGAAGTGAGAATTTACAACCCACAAGAGAAAAAACTAGACCCAAGGATCATTAGTAGGTATTTCATTGAATAGGTTAAAAGGTACAAAAGGTATGTTGGACCCCGATTTCGAAGCCCAACATTCGGAGACAAATTACAGTCAAAACTCATTGCAATTTTTTTTCTTTTTGTTTATATACAGTTAACACGTATGCGGAAAATTGATAATCAAATAGTCCTGATTTATTTAAAACAATTTCAATCACAAAGATGCAAGCATTATTGAACACATTAGAGTTTCAGTAATTACTTGGGGCCATCACATAACACAAAGCTTGTTTTTAAAACGTCTTTACATTTCAAAAACCACCGCTTTGGCTTATTACAAAATACAAGATACAAAAAAACAAAAGATACATTTGAATGCTTATCCTTAAAATGATTCTAAATTACAAAATTTCCTAAACTAACTTCATTTCAAAAGTCTCTAACTATCTTAGAGTTCCAATGCCTTGCAAGGATCGCTAATCTTCTCTTTCTGCACTTGAGGAGGGGAGCGTGGGGTAAGTTACACAGCTCAGTGGCTAATATATTTATAGCCATTGGCAATTGACCAAAGTCAAGCATATGTATATATATATATCTAGAAATTCTAACATTTATACTTTATTCAAGAAATTTAAACATTCATCAAATTTAGCTCAAATCACATAACACTCAATATGCTTCATACTTGACAATATATAGATGCAAATGCACAACAAACGGCTCGAGGGTCCCATGAAACAGAATGAGGAAACCGAAGTTTACCCCATAAACAGAATGAGTCCATTTTTCGGAGCTCATATGCCATAAGTGGGCAGCCAAGAGAAGGCTCTTATCAACGTGCACGTGACAAACAAAATAGTTCCATTCTCGCCCAAACAGAAGCACATAAATATGCTCAAATCATTTTATCAAATGCTTTCATACTTTTCATGCTCTTTCCTTTCTTTTCATTTATACAAAAATGCCATGACAAATATCAATGCATAAAATTAATTAAAAACACAATTTATTTATATCATATATCATACTTCTTCCACAATATGACAAAATCGAAAATCATCATGTATTTTCTACAAGTTAATTTCAAACAATTTAACATATATGTACACATAGACAAGAATTTGCCCAATCACACAATAACTATAAATACATTACCCACCTCATTTCCTTGCAAAAATCCAAGTCAAAGTTGTCTTTCCCCTTGCTATTGTATAGGATTTTCTTAGTTCCCTAAAACAACCAAGTTTCATTCAATAGGAATCTAATAGAAAATCCTACAATGCAAAATCCATAAAATTGATTCTATAATGCTTAAACCCAATCATTTTCTAAACTCCATGAACTACAATCCTTCCAAAAATCCAAAAGATAAAAAATGGTCTTACCTTGATTCTTCACCAATTGAAGAGATCTTTAACTCAAAGGGAAGCTCTTCTCTTCCTCTTCCTTTTTTCGTTCTTGAACAACTCCAAAATCTCTCTTGAAGGTTAACACAATTGAAACCCTAGCTTGTTTTCTCTCCTTTCTCTCATTCTCTTCTTCTCTTTATATTTCTCTCTCTTTTTCAAGACACTCTCTCTTTTTCTCTTCAATTTTTGTTCTTCTTTCTTCTTAAAATGCAAGACAACACTTCTTATTCCAATTATGCCCTTAATGATTGAGAAATGTCCCATTTGCCCTTTCATTTATGCCTTATGTCTTTTATACTTAAGTATGTTGCCAAAAGCACCCTTGAATATTCTGATATAGCTCTTTCTTCTAGAAAAGTGTTCTCTCTTATCTTAAGTTTCCAATGACACCAAAATCAATCCATTTGGTTCAGTGATTCGAAAGATACACTTCAACATTTTTGGACTGCTCTTGTCCAAATCAGTATACTGTGTACAACTTCTATCTGAAATTTAAACATCTTAGAAACTGAATTAGATTTCAACTTCTTCATACCATTTGTAGCCCCATGTCTCTAGTTTATCTTGAAACAAGAATCATCTTATTTTCAGCTCTACTAATCTAGAAATCATCAAAATATTGAAACATGTTCAATAAAATATCCAATTCCTACTCTTCCAATCTATACCCTTACTTGATTTAATACATCTTTTTCACATCAATACCAAAATCTATAACCTTTAATGGAGATGCAAGAAAAAAGTGTTAAGAATCTAATGGTTCAAGAATCACTTCATTTGGAGGTCGAATAGCAAAATTATGACTAAAAGAATTAAACAAGATTTGGTCCTCATCATATCAAACTTGTCTTGGGACAAATAGCATAACTCTCACTAAAGATGTTGGATTAAATCAAAGATAACTTTGAGATCTATAACTTTGAAGAAGACCTTGAGGTGGGATTTTATCATCTGAATGGTCAAAATGGACCAGACAATAGGATTAGGCGAAACCAAAGGAAAAAGCAGAAGAAGTGAGAAAATTGCTATAACTTTCCCTACAGATATCATATTAAGATGTTCTTTATATGGTTCGAAAAAAGACTTCAAGATATACAACTTTCATGAAGACCTTGAAGACAGATTCTATCTTCTAAAGGATCGAAAATGAAACAGAAGATATAAGATGAACAGTAACTAAAAAGATAGCAAAACACAGAAGAAACGAAAACAGAAGGAGCAAAACACAAAAGAAGACACGTTAGCAAAACATAGAAGAAGTAAAACCTAGAAGGAACAAAACCCAGAAGAAGACACGTTAGCAAAACACAGAAGAAAACGCGTCAGCAAAACACAGAAGAAGACGCGTCAACAAAACACAGAAGAAGTAAAACCTAGAAGGAACAAAACCTAGAAGAAGACACGTCAGCAAAACACAAAAGAAGATATGTCAACAAAACACAGAAGAAGACACGTCAGCAAAACATAGAAGAAGTAAAACCCAAAAGGAACAAAATCCAGAAGAAGATATGTCAGCAAAATACAGAAGAAGACGCGTCAGCAAAACACAAAAGATAAAAAGGCAGAAGATAAAAAAATCAGAAGATACAAAAGGCAAATGATACAAAAGGAAGAAGATACAAAAGGCAGAAGATACAAAAGGCAGATGATACAAAACACAGAAGGAACAAAACACAGAAGAAGCAAAACACTGAAGGACCAAAACACAAAAGGATTTTGTGAACAGTAACACAGAAGAGTTCATGAACAATAACACAGGAGGAGCGAAACTTAAAAGGAAAAAAACACAGAAGAAGATGACGTCATCACAAAAGAAGCAAAAGACAGAAGAAGAAAATCTCACTTTAGAACATCTTCCCTTATAAGGACCTTGACCTTCAGCTCAGATGTCCATAGTTTTCATACTATATACTATTAGGAAGATGAAGAGAAAGACTTATAACTCTCAAGAAGGAAACTTTGTCAAAATCTATCTAAGTCAATCCAATTTTTTCCCTAAAGTTCGAAGATGAATTTTACATTCATCCACCAATGTACTACACTCAATTCTCACTTCATGACAAATTTTGAGACTCTTAGATACAAAATTGAAATTCAATGTCTTCATAAAAAATGTAACCATATGTTTTTAGTTTAATACAAATCAAGAATCATCTCGTTTGGATAACTAGAGGAAAAGTTGTAGCTAAAATACTGAAACATTCTCCATAAACATTTTCCAGATCAACCATCCATTTTGTTTCACAATCTTTCCTTAACACAAATCATACTAGAATAACCCTTTTCTACTTCTTCTATTCCTCATTCTTAACTTCATTTCAAATCAATATCACCTATAAAGAAATTTATAGTCCATGATTAATCATGCATACCAATAACAGAGCATACACATATTACATTTCTTTCATCAACTTACTACACGAATGCAACTTTTGGCTTTCATACTACTTCTAACTTTCACCTTAATTCTTCTCACTTCAAAATCTTTTATCCACCAGAACACGAAAACAAAACTTGGACAAATCCACATTTCTCATTCACCACTTTAATCTTGCCTATCATTTCTTGGTTCAAAAATTTTCATTCATTTGCTCTTTACTCTTGACTTCTGGCCAAAATTTCTCCTTCAAATAGTTCTAACTTTTATGAATCATTCGGGGTCCAACAGGGTATATATTCTATTTTCCATCTCATAGCACTAGAATTGTAGAATCAAGAAATGCAAAAAAAATTTAGAACGACTTGATCAGTGGGAGTGGTCAATTTCAAGACATAGTTTTTGAAAAAGGCCATTATGAAGCTTAAACCTCTGGTTCAAGTGATAGATTAATTGTCATTCACCCCCTTAAGTTGAAACAGATGTTGGACAACCAATTACTGAATTTCCACATGTTATTAATACCAATCCAGTAGATCAAGTTATAAATAAGGAATAACCAAAAATTGTTGAGCAACAAGTTCTTCGAGAGGATGATGAACAACATTGAGGGGATCTACTAGAGTTAGAAGGTTAGCAATTCCTAGTGATTATATAATGTATCTACAAGAGTTAGATTACAACATTGGAGTCAAAAATGATTTTAAAATGTTTTCACAGGCCATGACTTCTAAGGAATCGGACCTATGGTACAATGCTATGAAAGATGAGATGAATTTTATGACATCTAACCAAGTCTGGGATCTCGTTGAGTTGCTCAATGGTGTGAAAGTCGTTGGATGTAAATGGGTATTTAATACAAAAAGAGACTCACGAGATAACATTAAGAGACATAAGGCAAGACTTATTACCAAAGGGTTCACTCAGAGGGAAGGAATGAACTACATAGAGACATTTTCTACTGTATCTAAGAAAAATTCTCTTCATACAATCATGACATTGGTAGCTCATTTTGATTTTGAGTTACATCAAATGGATGTGAAAACGACATTCCTCAATGGTGAACTAGAGGAAAAGGTTTACATGAAACAACCTGAAAGATTCTTTTCTAGTGATGGTGAGCATTTAGTCTGCAAGCTTAATAAATCCATATATGGATTAAAACAAGCCTCCCAGTAGTGGTATTTAAAATTTCATAAGGTTATCACTTCATTCAGTTTTGAAGAGAATATAATGAATTAAATGTTTATACCAAAAGGTCAATGGGAGTAAGACTTGTTTTCTTGTATTATACATGGACGATATTTTACTTGCTACTAATGATAAGGGTTTACTATATGAGGTAAAACAATTTCTTTCAAAGAATTTTGATATAAAAGATATGGGTGAGGCATTTTATGAGTTTGGCATCAAGATCCATAGAGAAAGATCTCAAGGCATTTTGGGTTTGTCTCAAAAGACCTATATCAGTAAATTTTTTGAGAGATTTCAGATGAAAGATTGTACACCAAGTGTAGCACCTATAGTGAAGGGTGATAGATTCAATTTGAATCAATGTCCAAAAAATGATTTTGAATGGGAACATATGAAGAACATTTCATATGCTTCAGCTGTTGGAAGCCATATGTACGCTCATATTTGCACGAGACCTGACATCGCATATGCTGTTGAAATGTTAGATAGATATCAGAATAACTCAAGTGTTGACCATTGGTTAGCTTCAAAGAAGGTTATGAGATATCTTCAAGGTACAAAAGACTGCATGCTTATGTATAGGCAAACTGAGAACTTGGAAGTAGTTAGATACTTCGATTCAGACTTTGCTGGTTGCATTGATTCGAGAAAATCAACATCTGGTTATATTTTCATGCTAGCTGGTGGATGTATATCTTGGAGGAGTGCCAAGTAGACCTTGATTGCTACTTCTACTATGGAGGTTGAGTTCGTATCATGTTTTGAGATCACCTCGCATGGTATATGCTTGAAGCGTTTTATATTTGGGCTTAGAGTTGTCGATTCAATTTTTAAGCCATTAAGATTGTACTGCAACAACTTAGCTATAGTCTTTATGGTTAAAAATAAAAAGAGTGAAAGTCAAAGTAAGCATATCGACATTAAGTATTTAGCCATAAGAGAACGTCTTAAGGAAAAAAAGTTGTCATTGAGCACATTAACACTGAGTTAATGATTATGGATCCTTTTAACTAAAGGCATGCCACCTAAGCAGTTTAAGAATCACGAAGTGCGAATAGGACTTGGTTCCATAATGTGATTTTTTATTGTACATTTGTTACTTCAATGGAACTCTTATTTAATTTGATATTTTCTCATATGATTTTGTGCACACATATATTCGAATGTTTTGAGAAATATCATCTAATTTGGACTTAGAATAAACATATGGTTTATTCATTAAGTTTAAGGGCTAGTAATGAAAATTTTTATATATGTAATACATGGAAGATAATACTCACTATAAGAGGACCTATTGTCATAAATCATATATTTGGTTTCTTGTTATCTTTGATGTTGGGTTAAATGGACCAAGTGAGAGAATGTAAGATTTTTAAGAAATCTTATTGTTTAGAATCTGGTACATTTAATGGTTTAACTCATTAATCACGCAAATGCCCATACATCATCATTTTCAGAGACATTGTTAGACAGTATCAATGTAATGGTTGGAGGTATTTTTCTATTATGCTTCCGTTGATAAACAATGTGAATAGCATGCATGTATCTTGTTTATATGTAAATTATCTTGTGTTTTAAGACAAGTGCTTGAATTTACCTGCTAATCAATCAGGAACCTTTTCTAACAACTTATACATGAACTTCTTAAGAACTAGAGGTCCTAGAGCACCGTGGTATCTATTGCTCTCGATTGGTCTAGTTTTCATAAGCAATTCCAAAAACATCGTTTATACTATGATTGGCTATCCTTGGGAAATTACCTATGAAGGAAAGGATGTATGGGCTGCAAGTAGATGAAGGATGCTTGTTTTGTTCCTTACTACCTGAGACATTAGAGCATATCTATTTTCATTGTCAGTTCACCGAATACCTATGGAATAAGGTGCTCGAGTTGTTCTAAATTTCTTGTCCAGCTTCCACTTGAAATGGAATTATGTAGTGGATTGTGCACAAATAACGGACCAATAGGCGGCAACTAATCATATTTAAGCTACTACTTGGGAGATTGGTGTATATAGAAACTTTTCTTTGTTTATGAACAAACGAAGACCCAAAGAACTCGTTTTCAAAGAGATCCTTAGGGGTTCGGATGAGTACAACTCCATAGTTGGTAGAAGTCTGAACCATGGGTAGTCTGCAGTTGAAACTTGGAATGATGAATAAAAGGTAAGGCTATTTTTTGCTGGGGTTAATGCTCACGATCTCCCAGATAAGTTAGTTAAGTTTGAGGGAAAAAGTTTTTATGTACAGGCGAACTGAGAACTTGGAAGTAGTTAGATATTTCGATTCAGACTTTGTTGGAACTTGGAAGTAGTTAGATATTTCGATTCAGACTTTGTTGGTTGCATTGATTCAAGGAAATCAACATCTGGTTATATTTTATACTAGTTGGTGGACGTATATCTTGGAGGAGTGCCAAGTAGACTCTGATTGCTACTTGTACTTTGGAGGCTGAGTTCATATCATGTTTTGAGGTCACCTCGCATGGTGTATGGTTGAAGAGTTTTATATTTGGGCTTAGAGTTGTCGATTCAATTTCTAAGCTATTACGGTTATACTGCGACAACTTAGCTATAGTCTTTATGGCTAAAAATAACAAGAGTGAAAGTCTAAGTAAGCATATCAATATTAAGTATTTAGCCATAAGAGAACGTCTTAAGGAAAAAAAGTTGTCATTGAGCACATTAATACTGAGTTGATGATTGTGGATCTTTTTAACTAAAGGCATGCCACCTAAGCAGTTTAAGAATCACGAAGTGCGAATGAGACTTGGTTCCACAATGTGATTTTTTATTGTACATTTGTTACTTCAATGGAACTCTTATTTAATTTAATATTTTTTCATATGATTTTGTGCACACATATATTTGATTGTTTTGAGAAATATCATATATTTTCATTGTCAGTTCACCGAATACCTATGGAATAAGGTGCTTGAGTTGTTCTAAATTTCTTGTCCAGCTTCCACTTGAAATGGAATTATGTAATGGATTGTGCACACATAACGAACCAATTGTTGGACCCCGTACTTTTCTTGGAAGTTAGAATTATTAAATAAAAAATTGTTAGTGATTAGTTATGAGTAAAGAAAAAGGAGAATTCTTGAATTTGAAATGATATACAAGATTTAGGTAGTGAATGTAGTAAGTTGATGATGAGTGGGTACATGTGTGTATGTTTTGTTATTAATGTTCATGATCAATCATGGACTATAATTTGTTTATGGATGATATTGAGTTTGAATGAAAGTTGAGAAGAAAAATAGAGAATGTAAAAAGGATGATACTATGATATACTCTGTTTCTCTTCACTATGAATATATGTATATTTATATGAGTGTACTTGAATATATGAGTGTTTAGAGATAACCAATAAAATAGTTTTTGAGTTGAAAAACAATTGTAAGATGATGGTCTGAAGTAAGAGAGATTGTGTAAATGGAAGTTGAGAGGAAGAATAGTGATTGACAATGAAAGTTGAAAATGCGGAAAAGTAACAAAGCATGAAAAGGTTGATTATGAATGTTGGGTTTTGATGATTTCTTTGACTAAACTTGTATGTTTTGGAGTAGCATGAATTTATGGTGAATGAGTTGATTGAAATAGAGTAGAAAAACTAGAAATAAAAGTTTGAAATGTTGGTTTTTGAAAATAGGAAATCTGAAAATTTTGGGAATGAATAGTAGTGGAGAGTTGGTTTTTTTAATCTGAAAGTTCTATGATTTTTTTTGGTTGATATAAAGCGATTTTGATAAAATTTTCTTCATGAAAGTTGTAGCTTATCCTTCTAGCTTTCTAACGCTATAAAGCATAAAATTTTTGGGCATTGGAGTTGAAAGCTATGATTTTTAGAAGTTTGGATGCTGTTTAGGAGGGAACTTTCGGAACAGCCACTTTGATTGAAATTTTGACCATTAAAGAGGCAGAAATTGTTTTTAAGTTCTTCATATAAGTTGAAGATATTTCTTTTATCTTTCCATTGATATAAATTTTGCAAATTTTGGAGTTATGAATCAAAAATTATAGAGTTTAGAAGTTAGGATGTCTGAGAAAAAGGAGTAGAAAGGCATCGTCGTGCAAAAGCATGATGGTGACTTTTAAACTTTAGGCCAAAAAACACCGTCGTGCAAAAGCACGAGGGTGGTTTTGAGAGTTGGATAAAAAGCACCATCGTGCAAAAGCACGACGGCGACTTTGGAGGTGAAGAAAAATTTGCACTGTCGTGTAAATGCACGATCGTGCATTTGGGATTTTGTCCTTTTACTGAACAGTCTTGCTTCTTTTGATAACTTCTTCTATATACCTCCAAATGAATTGATTTTTGAAGCAATAGATTCCTATGACATTTTTATACCTCTTCACAAAAATTGGTATAATTCTGAATTTATTCGAAAAAGTTTGGTTGAATTAAAGTGAGGGTTCAGTTGGAAGAATATGAGTTGGATGTTTTACTGAACATGCTTCAGTATTTTGAGGATATATTGACATATAGATATCCAAATGACATAATTGTTGATTTGAATAAACTAGAGAAGTTGGGCTACAAATCATATGAAAATGTAGAATTGGGATTCAGTCTATAAGATATTGAATTTTTTGATGGAAGTTGTATGTAGTATACTGTTTTTGATTATGGATAACCCAAAAATGTTTGGACTATAACTTTCACATTACTGAACTAAATTGAGTGATTTTAGTGTCAATGGGAACATAAGACATAGAGAAACATTTCTTTAGAAGGAAGTGTTATCAAATTTCTTCATTTATCTGATCAAAATAAGGAGATATGATGCTAGTAGTTGATGGATAAAAAGGAGCAAAATTGGGAGAACCAATTAAATGAAGGGTAAAAAGGGAAGAGCAAGCATAATGTGGTATTATTTAAAAGAAGAAGAGGAACATCGTGGGACTTAGAAAATAGAAGAGAAAAATGTGAAAAGGAGAAGAGAAAAAGGAAGATCGTAGGAAACTTGGAAGGAAGAAGAAAAAAAAGAGGAAATCAACTTGTTGGAGGTAAGATTTCATCTTTCTTCTTTCTAGATTAAAAAGGGGATTAAATAGAGATTAGGGTTGTGTTGGAAATGAAGGAAGAAAGAAGAGGAAGATGAAATCAACTTGATTTTTGGATTTCTAAGCTAGGTTTTAGTTTTTCCAACCTAGATAAACTATAGGTAGGTTAAGCCTAAACCCAATTTTAACATTTATTTCTTTTTGTGATTTTTAAAGTTTTATAAATTTCTATGGGAATGTTGTGTTGAATAAGAACTTGGTTATTTGAAGGAAACCAAGGAATGACAATCCAAGAGCAAAAGGAAAGGCAATCTTGAGCTTGGATTTTTGCAAGTAAATAGGTGGGTAATTTATTTATAGCTATTGTGTGATTATGCAAATTTTTGCTTATGTGTGTGAATGTTGATTTCTTGATATTGAATTATTGTGACTTAATTGGAAATGCATGATGCATTGTGAGTATGTTATACCTTGAAAAAGGTTATGACATTTTGAATTGAATTATGAATATGATTATGCTATGTCTTGTATCATGACATTTTGATTAAATGGAAAGAAGAAAAAGCATGAGAATATGAAATCTGTGATTGACTAAATTGAGCATAAATTTGTTTGTGGTTGGGCAAGAGAGTAACGTTTCGTTAGTCACGTGCACGTTGACGTATAGTCTTCTCTTGGCTGCTCGCTTGAGGCCACGAGATCCTGAGAAATCGAACTAGTTTTGTTCACGGTTTAAACTTCGGTTTATCCGTTTGGCTCCACGGAACTCTCGAGCCATTTATGTGAGCATTTGCATTTTGATATGTCAAGTTATGATGCAAGATTGAGTGCTATGTTTTGATGATTAATTACACATGACATGTTCTAGGTGATGATATGTCGAATTATGAGTTGTGAATCCGAATTGGTGAATGATTGAATTGCTAGACATTTAAATGCATATGCTTGAATTTGTGGTAATTACTGATGGCTATAAACATATTAGCCACTGAGCTGTGTAGCTCACCCCACGCTTCCCTCCTCAAGTGCAGAAGGAGAAGATTAGCGATCCTTGCAAGGCATTGGAACACCAAGAATAGAGACTTTTGTAAATAAGTTAGTTTAGGAAATCTTGTAATTTAGAATCATTTTAAGCATAAGCATTCAAATTGTATCGTGTGTATTTCGTATTTTTGTATTTTGTATTTTGAAATGAGCTTGTATAATTTTTTTTAGAATTCATTTATGAAACATGATTGGATTTTGGCTTATGACTCTCTAAATTTTAATTGTTCGATGTTCAACTATTGTGGGCACGCCACCATTATAGGATGACGGGTTCCGTTTCGTCTCCGAATGTTTGGGCTCCGGAAACGGGATCCAACACCAATAGGCGACAACTAATCATATTTAAGCTACTACTTGGGAGATTGGTGTATATAGAAACTTTTGCTTGTTAATGAACAAACGAAGACCCAAAGAACTCATTTTCAAAGAGATCCTTAGGGGTTTGGATGAGTACAGCTCCATAATTGGTAGAAGTCTGAACCATGGAATGATGAATAAAAGGTAAGGCTATTTTTTGCTGGCGTTGATGCTCACGATGTCCCAGATAAGTTAGATAAGTTTGAGGGAAAAAGTCTTTGCTTATCTGTGCTTCCAATCGTCTCAGTTATCATCTAGGACCTTTGTAAGAAGGATCATTTTATATGCATTCTTGTTCAGCCTGGTTCTGGCGAGGCTGCACGTTGCCATTTGGATCTATGATCTTGATGAGCTTCAACCGGGAGAGACTTGCAAAAACAATAAGGCACGTCGGGGGTTGATATTGTTAGAGTAGTGCCCTGAAGGCAATCGCCTTTAACGCATTTTGTACAAAGTTGTGTACATATTTTATGAATAAATAAATAAAGACATATTTCATTAACTTGCTATTCATTATTTGTGAATAGATATTGATCTATAAGCAAATTAATTAAGTCCATGATATATGACATAGCATGAAGGAAATTGTGATGTGATCATACTACTGAGATTCCTATCATGTGCAATTATGCCAGTATCTAAATTATCCCTAGTCATAGGATTACTGAGACTGGACATCGGTAATCCGGAAAGACTAGTGCATCTCAAGCTCCTTGATTTGATCAAGCAGTGGATCTCAAAAGCTGTAAATATGAGATATTTAGGGTTGAGATGTGGATGCTTACTAGAGGTAGTAAGTACATTGGATGACCTGCTATGAGATCATCACATGGATGTCCTATTCTAAAGTCGGTGATAATCTCATCATAGCAATGGTGCAAGTATCCTTAAACTTGAGGTGCTCGAGGATATCTTGAATCTTGATTACGTGCTTTGACTTCATTCCTTGTTGCCTTCTGAGGTCGCTCATAGGGTGGTGATTGGGTGCAGTTTGAGGTATTCAAAGTAATTGAGTAGCCAATAGAGGATTCACCACTACGTGATAGCGAAGATGATACCCACGGCCTCTTGTCGGGGTCATTACTTGGAAGTCTCGGTCGGAGCATATATGTCATGAAGAATGTCTTCATTGACATATTAAGTAATGAGTCCCGTGACAAGAAGCTGAAATCACTGGACTAGATTTGGCGTAGTCGATCTAGTAAGAGTTGACACATTGCCCATACTCATAACCAAGTGGGGTATAGTATGGTGAAAGGATGAATTGTACGGTAATTGTCTATGGAAAGGTTAAGTGATATGGTTCATGATGAATACATGTTCATTCGTCAAACCAATTACTTTCCGGTCAATTGGGGTCATGATGTGTTCTAGATACCGCTCATGACTTGCTTGGATTAAGTGTTAATCTAAGTAGCCAACATAACCGGAACCTAATGGGTCACACGATAAGAGTGTCTCAAGAATTAAGAAAATAGTTTTGGACGAGTTCCAATATATGGAGAGCAAAAGGATTAAATGGATCTCGATAAGATCGAGATATGTCCCGATGAGATCGTGACATCGATATTCTTGAAAAATATTTCGGTAGGTTTTCCATCTTGGGACACATTAGGCGGTAGGACCGACCCAGTTATTTTATATATATATTTATATATAATATCATATAAAATACACTGGCTATTACGGCCATCGTCCCTAAATGGGAAAACCCACCTAAATGTTTTTCAGATATATATATATATATATATATATATATATATATATATATATATATATATATATATATATATATATATATATATATATGTTGCACGTGGAAGCAAGGAGAGAAGCTTTGTCATCACTTTCATTTAATGTCTTTAGCTTTGTCAAAAGTAGCTTTAATGGCTTTAAATGCTAAAAGACAAAATGCTAAAGGAAGGATGATTATCGTGTATCATATATAAAGAGCCTTTAACATGTTAAAGGTGGAAAGAAGTGGGATTGATGATCGTTGGACAAGTGAGAGGATAAGTGGAAAAGGTGTTTTTCAAGCTTCCTCTCCAAGACCTACGACTCTTCATCTTCTCCAAGGTTTCATCTTCTCCTTCATTGTTTCTTCCATAGCTCTCCAAGGAGCTCTCTAAGGACAAAGGTAAGAGCTAGCACTCTTTAATTTGTTCTAGCTATTCCCGGGTCAAAGGATTTGTCCCGGTTAGGTTCTCCGATCTCTGCGTGGAAACCGTTAGAGAAGGTCTCCTTTGGCCGTTATGGTTTGAATTTGTTATATAGACACATGGATCCTGGCTTTCGGGAAGGTCCCGGAACAAAATTTTTTGTTTTCCACACTGTGGGCATGTGATGCTCACACCGGGATTTTCCTACAGATATCCGGCAAGCCCCTTCGACGCTTAAGTTAGTCTTTTGTGAGGGTTTTGGTTGTTGTAAAGTAGAGAAGGTAGGGTTCTGATCTCGTACCTCTATTATGGCAAAGTTATACCTTATATAAGGAACCGACGCTAGGTTTAGGTCTTTACGTATGCATGGGAGACTTCCACCTGCGAATGGGCCATGGATGCGTGGACTGGACCTGGGCCTAGCATAGTCGATAGGAATTAGACCAATCCTCGAGAGGTGGACCGATCGGTCCATGGGTCGTTATGATTGGGTTCGGGCCTAGTACGACCGACCCAACCATAAGCCCCCTACTCCTCGAGCCTGAGCAAGGAGAAGGGTCGAAGGAGTACGTAAGGATCTTATAGCTCATCCTTAGGATAGCTCGTAGTAGGCCCGATCGATCGGACATCAATGCATAGTGCATGACTGCTCGTATTGGGATCGGTCGGCTGAGTGTCCCGATCGGTTGGCATCGACGCTTGTTGTATGATAGCTCGTGCTAGGATAGGTCGGGTGAGCATCGATGCTGAACGCGTGAAGGTACTTGGTGTAATTATTATCGACGGCGCATGCCCTCTGACAGATATTCAGATTTTGTAACCATTGCGCAACTGTCATATACGTCCTTTCAACTGTTGTGCCGCTCCGAATTTCAAATAACCCTAATTTATCTCGGCTCAGATTCAACCACGTGTCTGAGCTTGACTCGAATTTTCTCCACGCGTCAGGCGTTGGTTGGAATGCCTATTCAACTACTCTTCTATAAATATTCAGCGCCGATGGACTGCATATTTTCTTCACGCTTATTTTGTTCTCCGGTTTTCATTCTGCTTTCATTTGCACCTTCTTGCTTACAGTTTCCGGAGTTTCCTTTCAACCGCCGTTCAAATTCCCAACCTCAAATCACCAAATAGGTACGTCCTTTTCCCTCGTTTCCTCTTCTAAATTTCCTCTTTGTGATCATGTCGTCGACCAGTTCTAGAAGTGGGGTCAGCCCTAGGGGTGAAACTGCCGAGAGGGCGCCTGATGTTGTGGCGATGTCGGGGTGAGAGTAGTCGAAGGAGCCACGATGAGTGACCAAAAGGATGGTTTGGTTGTTGAGGGGACACCGAGAGAAAAATCGACGATGACCGTGGGGGAGCTGAATCGGTCAATAATTAGGAACAACATCCCTTTGTCCTAGGAACCCAGGCTGCCCATCGGGAATGAGCAGATTCACAGCAATCTGGGAGGGTATTTTGCTGTGTCTGACAGTTTTTTCTCGGTGGGTGGCACGAATCTTCCGTATGTCCCGATCATCGATGAGGTGTGCGCTGACTACCAATTGATGTCGAGCCAGATTCCTCCGAATGGATGGAGGTTTATTAACGGTTTGGCCTTGCTGTGCCATCAGTTTGGCTGTCTGCCTTCGGTCGGCATCCTACGCCACTTTTTAAGGATGAACCATAGTTTGAGCTCTGGGGCCGGGATCCCTCATTTGCAGTACAGAGATGTCCGATATCGCCCGGCGAGGACAGCTTCGAAAATCTCCGCTTGGCGGATGAAGTACTTTTTTGTGAATCCTCCGGGATCTTCCTTTGAGTCCCGGCCGTGGAGATATCCTTTAGCCGAGCGATGGAACGATGCGTCGAGCTTATCTCTTTCTAGAGAGGAGAGGGGTGTAATTGATCGTATAAAAAGGCTCGGATGCTATGACTTCGATCGTCTCATTCGAGGGTATCACGGGGGGGCCTCGACCGATTCACTCCTAATCGACCCCCCGCCCCGAATTGACGGGCTAGGCGAAGAGATTACCCCCTCTGGTTGACTCCTCACGGAACTATTTACTGTATTTGTTAGTGTTGGTTTCGATTTCTTAACCTGTTTTTATTGCTATGCAACCATGGCAAGACTCGAAAATTTTCCTGGGTCCTCCGCCCTTACCAAGGGCCAGCGCAAGGCTGCCAAGCCCTCCTCGTAGACGAAAAGGCAAGGCAAGAAAGGAGAGGCCAGCTTGGATGTTGCTCAGCTCTTGGCCTCCGATTTGTCTGCGGCCTTCATACATTATCGCAAGCAATACGGTAGATGACCCGACCGCCAAAGATGAAGGCCTAGTAGTCATTGAGGATGAGGAAGAGGAGGTTGAGCTACCTCTTAAGAGGAAGAGGATTGTTGACCTACCGTCCGGCCCATCCGGTCAAGGTAGGAAAGAGAAGGAGAGAGAAAGCAAGGGGAAAGGGCTAGCGACTAGCGCCGAAAAGTGGGAGCCTACGATCAGTTTGGCTAAAACTGCATCGATTGGGGACCTCGATGTGTCCCTTCACATTGCTGAGAGGATCGTTCCCCCCATAGACGAGAAGCTCATGGACTCGTTGAGCAATCTGGAGCTAGGATCTCGTCTCATTCGCAACTGTGTAAGACGTCTGGTGATGTCCTCCGCGATGCACCAACGTATGGAGAAGCTCGACGGGGTTAATCAATCTCTGAACCGGGAAGTCCACGATCTCCTTGAGCAAATGAAAACTTTGAGGGACGAGCTTTCGGAGACTAAGGAAGAGAGAGACGTCTTCCAGGCTCAACTCTCTTCCTTGGAGGAGTAGAAGAAATTTTGGGAGGAGGCGAGGAGCGTTCTAAAAGTTCAACTTGCTACCAGGGGGGAGGAGAGGAGCCGGTTGATCGCGGCGAAGGACGGGCTGGCTAAGGAGTGTGAGGGCTTGAGGAAGGAGGTGAAGATGGAGCAGGAGCGTAGTAAGAAATTCCTCCAGGATTGTCATGAAGCGGTGGAGGGTAAACATAGGACCGAGGATATGTTGAGAGAGTTACGATGCTCTGTCAAAAAGGAGAGGGTCGAGGCGATCAAGCGATGGAAGAGGCGGTTCCTACATGGGGAGTGCTTAGAGTTTGCTTGCGACTTGAACCTTTCGGTCCTGAGGCGTTGCCACGAAGTTCACATCCCTGACGGGTCAGAGGTTCCTTCATTTGAGGATTATGCCGAGCCGATGTGTAACACCCCACTCCCGAGTGACCCGGACCTGATATCGTTGGTGATATCCGAGTTCGTGCTTACGAGGGTGGCGTCTACATCGATGATTAAAACTCGGATACATTTTTAAAAACATTAATTCCACGTTAGCGCGCAAAAAACGAGAAGTAATCAAAACCCGTATTCACAATAAACCGATTTGATTATTACGGTCATCCAAGAATAATTTACAATCACCAATGAGTAAAACAATAAAACCACAATGGGCTCAAGAGAAATACAAAGCATTGTTATACGATGATCGCGAGCACAATTTGATAAGACACTAATGCGATACCTGAACCGATCCCCACCCCTAATCTTCACTTGTCTACATGACATACTCCGCGTCGAGCAGGGTACTCTTGAAGCTTGAAAAATAGGTGCAAATTTTGGGTGAGTTTTGCGAACTCGGTGAGAAACCATCATCGATGGTTCACTCAAATTATGCATTACGTAAATTGCGTCTGACAACACAAGAATATTGAATTTAACGAAGATTATATAACAATTTACGTAGTCTATAACGCCATACGATCGGTAATAATTTACAATAACCGAGCGATTCACGATATCACATCACAATTTACATAAATCATGGCATCACGCAGATTCAATGAATCGTCACACATTTTGGCAATTCAATCACCATGTATATAATGCATATGAGACTCTTTCCGATTATTCATGTTGCCCAAGTGCTCGATCGGTGTTCAGATGGGGGCGCGTCGTGATTTCTCCCCTGGGCTAGGCGGTCAAGACAAATATTCGAGCTCGAGGCTCTTTTCGATGATAATAGCAACTTGGGTCACATTCCATTATCCGATCATGCATTTATGCATGCAATGCGATGTTCGATAATTGAAGATTGATGATTGAACAGATGGCTATAAAAGCCCGAAGATTGTATTTCGATAAATATACAATAATTCAGTCGATCTGATAATCCAATCGATCGATGAAAGTGATCATGCAATTTCACGATCTAATCTGATGAGGCATATCATCCGATCATGTATATTTGAAATCATCTGATTTCACATTTGGCAAGTAATTCACGTTGAGCATTTAAGCGATCAGAATTTGAGAAACCACCTAGGTTACTCACACTGTACTTCGAGCCAAAATCTGCAAGTCTCGATGGCGTCGGTGGGTCGACGCTCAAGTGTGACTCTATAATAGTGACGATATATAAGCATTATCAATTGTTCGATCGAACTATTTGTAATGCACATATAACACTTAGAAGGTGCACAATGCATGTTCATGATATTCCGGCCCTATTCTATTTTTTCCATTAGGAAAAATCTATCTAAAATTAGAAACCTATTGGCGCTGACGGTGCGCAAATCGGACCTCTATAGGTCCCCAATTAAACAAAACAGTGATTAAAGGTTCCGTTACCCGGGGTCACGTCAATTTCTCGTCTAAAAATTTTCAATTTCTCACAAAATGAAATTCAATGTGTTACCAATCCGATGCCTCAAGAATCAGGTCAATCGGGCGTCGGACGGAAAAGAAATTGACAAAAGAAATCAAATTTCAAATTAAACAATTAATATATATATATATATATATATACCTAACTCTTATTCCCTTCTTTAATTTCTTGATTTCAAGCCAACTTTCAACACCAATAACTCATTGCACACAATTCAGAAAATTACCAACTATATCTCATTGGAAAGATCATGAAACCCTCTACAATTCTCAAGAAGACCATAAAAATCAGTTTCACCCCTAAGGGTGTCAAAAATCCTATCAAACCTACTGCCTACTCAAAACCTCTCAAACAGTGCAATACCTTGCAGATTCAGTAACTACTCATTTCCTCAGTCAAAAATAACACAATAAATATGCTCAGTAAGTTCAACATGTTATCTATAACTTTCATGAACAACCCAAATTTCAATTCCCATGCTAACTAGGTCAATTAATTCACTCAATGTTGCTGTCCCTGAAATCATTCAATTTGAGCAGTAAACTTATAACAAGCATAACTCCCTGTACACAAGTCAGAACAATCAGAACTTTATATCCCTGAAAAGATAAATCCTCAAACTTCAATTCTTCCTGAAATAACCAAACTCCAATTCAGCCTCTAACAGTTTCAAATCTGTTATTCAAGTTTCTGACCTAATCAGCACTTAACATCACAATGTAGGTTCAGATTTTGAAATTCCATATCTCCCACATCTGATTTCCAAAAATTATAATCCATATATCATTTTCAAGATAAATGTGTCATATATAACTCTTCAGTACATTTCCAACTCCAATTCAATTCAAAAAAATTACTAAAATTCTTCCAAATCCGAATGTGCACTAAATGTGCCAATCCAACTAGGTTTCAGTCAATGCATAAAAACAGCCAACACTCATCAGTCCATAACTCCTACTATACATATCGAAAAATTTCAAAATCAGTGAAATTAGAAAGATAACTTAATAGGCTTCAATTTTCCATCTAATCCATTTATCCTAATTCCTTCTCAATTAATTCATAAAAATTTGCAAAACTCAAGGGTATGATTTCGGGTACTGTTCATTCCAGTCATGAGCAGTAACTTTCCAAGGCAAATTGCACCCTCTTCAAGCTAACTTTGGACAATGCCTATTTCACACAAAAATATAGCTAACATCCCAAAGTTTAAGTGGCCACAAACCTCACCTCATTTTCATTCCTACACAATTAGTTATGCTAACAACAGTACAATCAGTGAAAACCATAATTTTCCAGATTTGGTGTTAACCTTAGTTCTATCATTTCCAATGCCATTAACACATCATGAAACATCCAAATGAACACAAATCAGTTCTTATACCATTTATACATGTACTAGGGCTAATACACAAAAATTGGCAGCACTTAATTCTTTCTTTCCAAGTAAAATATGCATGAACAATTCATCATTTCTAACTTCAATTATACAAGATTCAAAACACAAGGCATGCAACTTACTTGATTTAACCACAAATCTTCAAATTTTCAAAGAAAATACTAAGACCTAGTTTGCTCCACCTCCATCAACCACCATCATTCAAAGAGAAGAGAGATGGGTCTTTGACAAGCAAGGAAGAGCAAGAGAACAAGGAAGCAAGAAGAAGATGATAACTAGGTTGTAAGTGAACAAAAATTCAAGAAGAGAAGGAGATGGAGCATCAACGAAAATGGAGAAAGCAAAAGCCACGAAACACCACTTCAAGGAGCCTTTGGGAGAGTAATATAAATGAATGGCCAAAGGAAGCTTCAATAAAGTAGACTTAAGTTAATAAAATTACTTGGTTAAGAAAATGCCACATGGCATCACAATCATTTCTCATTTCCTACTTAATTTAATCAATTTCAAGCCCAAACTCCAAAAAAATAACACATCCCTATAACCATACGTCTAAATCTAATACCATATGCAACAAGTTCTACTACCCTCGACCAATCGGTTTGCTGCCCGACATTTTTTTCTAGTCGGGTTTCTACCCCGAAAAATTTCAGAAAATTCTCTAAAATTTTTCAAAATTATAAAAACAATAATTGCAGCCTCCAAATAATTTTTCAAGATCAATAACCCATAATTCTTGAAATTCTCAACCAATTATAGTTATAACCAAATAGAGCGGGAACATCAATGTATGCATGTACAATATTTTCATGTGCAACAATGTCATTTTTCACAATACAAATATGTCACATAAGGTATGAATAATACTAATTAATCCCTATCACTCTCATCCTATGATAATTTACTATTTTACCCTTCCTGTCGAGGGTGGGATGTTACACGATGCTTCCCGCTGCTCTCAGCCTTTCTTTGGAGGAAATGAGGGAGAGGGCCGAGGGAGAGCGGATCTTAATTTCGGATGAGGAGCTGGACCTTAGCTCAGAAGAGGAAGAGGACGTCTCTCCGCTGTCTTCTCCTCCCGATCCGACTGCTGGCCCTTCCTCTCCTCCCGAAGGATCAGAGTGATTGTTTCCCCTTGTAAGACTCATCTGGTCGGGCTTATTGTAACATCCCGTTACTGTTAGCAAGGGTATTTTGGTATTTATGAGCCATACTGATAGGTTTCACTTGCATTCACCGATCGAAAGCATGATCTTGGCCTCTAATTATAGAGGAACAGGGCTTATTGCATATGCATTTATTCTTAGATACGTGCATTCATGATTTTCCGAGTTTGATTGTGACTATGGACCGATGGACTGATTGGATTGGGAGTTAATTGAGAAATTAGAGTAATTAAGTTCAATGGACGATTTAATCTTTTTTATGGGTGATTGGTAATTTATAGAGACTTTTAGAAAATTTTCGAAATTCGGAGAAAATACCGATGGAAATATTTGAGTGGTCAATCGATTATTCAGATAGTATTGAAAGAGGCGTCCAATGGCAATGAAAAAATTAGAATTTTTCGATAGAAAATTTATGTGTTAAGCCATTGAAATTGAGTGAGACCAAATTTGGGTGATTTGGAGAGTTGGGCTATAAATACTAGGGTTGAAAGAAATTTGGGAAAAGTTTGCTAAGGCATTTTCCAGTTTCTCTTCTTTCCCTTTACGGTGATTTCGATTCCTCCCAGCGGTGAGAGATCCTTTGATTTCTTTGGCTTCTTCCTTATGGTGATTAGTCTAATATGTCTCTTGATTGATAAAGGTTGGAAGCCTTGAGATTGGTAGATCGAGGATTTTGAAGGATTTCTAGGGTTTCGGTGATTTTGAGAGATCTGTGGATTCGATCTGTGATTGGTAAGTTTTATGGTTTTAATGTTGTCATTAATGGTTTCTCTGCATTTATGGCATTTATTATGTCCGATTGGGTGGTTGAGAGTGTTCTTGATGGGTTACTACTCTGGGTGTTATCGTGAGTGTGTAGAGTTAAGGATTGGTGATCGTTGTAAGCTTGGAGGCTTTCATCAAGAAAGTTTGCTTCTTTCTTGCCTTAGATAATACGATTCGTTGGTGATTGAGTTATATTGATGATTGGTTTAGATATTTGATGATTATATATATTAAGGTTTAAACGATGAAATTGATGAGTTATGTGTGTTGATAAATTAAGGAAATGGTTCTTGGAAGGAATAGAAGCTAAGGATTTGTTGTATTTTGTGTATCGAATTAATTGAGAGTTGTTCACAGAGGAAAATTTGGGTTAGAGTTTGAGTCGGGGATCCGGAACCTTTGGAATTGTGTTTAAGGATGTGTTGGGAAGAAGGAGAACTGGTAGAGGAGCGAGAGCTCTGTGAGCAGGCGAGAACTGGTAGAGGCGAGAGCTCGGTGAGCCAGGCGAGAACTGGTAGAGGCGAGAGCTCGGTGAGACGGGCGAGAACTGGTAGAGGAGCGAGAGCTCGGTGAGACAGGCGAGAACTGTAGAGGAGCAATAACTCGAGGCGGCCTATGGGCATCTGGTGAGCACCAGCGCACCCCACAGTCGCGACCTCCACCCTAGTTGTCCAAGAGGTGTGTTTGAGGTTTTGGAATTGGGACTTAGAAAATTACAAATTCAATCGACTAAGGATTAAATTCAAATTGGAGTTTTAAATTGGAAATTGCAATAGAGGTTTTGACCGAATGAATAGGAAATGGTTATAGAGAATATGAATTGAGGAAATTGACCAATTCTAGGAATGGAGCAATTCTTGTCGATCAACTCAACTAAGAGTCGAATTGGACCTAAGAGTCCAAAATTGGGTATTAGCACCTAAATCGTGAACATGCATTGTACATCATTTCATTGAGACATATGCATTCTTGTCAGTAAATTGAGCATCTAGTAATGGACCGATTTCATCTTTATTACAGAGGCACTGGCTGGACCGTCGTTCCACGGACATTCTTTGGGACTTCAGCAGAGCTTCGGAGATTCTGGTGAGTAACCTAGTTGGTTTCTCAAATTTACGGTGCTTACATGCTTCTTTGTGAATTACATGCAAAGGTGAATTATATGACTACCGTATGACTACCGGCATGTAATGGATTGAATTGCATGTTTTATTGAATTGAATCGCATCTTATTACGTGATACCGGATCGAACACGGGCTTTATAGCCACACATCGTAAATTACTAAACATGGTATCGCATGCATAAATGCATGATCACATAATGGAATGTGTCCCAAGTTGCTATTTTCACCGAAATGAGCTTTGAGCTCATACATCGCATTGACCGCTTAGCAGGGGGAGAAATCACACGCGTCCACACACAGTATCTTGACCGAGCACTTGGGCACAAAATCGAATAATCGGAAAGAGTCACATATGCATTGCATTTACATGATTGATTTGTGTGGTGACGACTCTTCAAATACGTGATAATATGAAATCATGGATCGCATCATTATTGCAAATTGTTCTAAATTACCGCTTATTGTTACTTGTCTTGTAAGTGGCTCTTGATCTCGCAATTGTTATAGATCGTTATATTATATTGGTAATGAATATTCTCAGATTATGTTATACGCCAGCGCCAGTAATGCATGATTTGAGCGAACCATCGATGATGGTTTCACCGAAGTTCGCAAACTCACCCCAAATTGCAACCTATTTTTCGGAATTGTTAGAGTAGACTCTAGCTCAAGACCTTTCTTTCTGCCGCTGTTTGCTTTGGCGAGGATCGTGATGGCTCAAAGGTCGGTCACCGGGTTAGCATTTTGAGGATGACTTAGGATAGACGCCAGTCGCTTTTCCTTTTGATTTTGTTAGGACCGATAGATTTGTCTATTCGGATTGAATGATTGTATTGGATAAATTACATTTTGATATTAATTTTTGATTTGATTTATTGCAATTATTATCTTTGCGATGCCATGTGGATTTTAGCGAAATTTTACGGTAGTGAACCTTTATCGTGGGATACGTGTTTGAGCGACCTACGGGTTTCTCGATGTGTACCCTACGATGAGGGGCGCTACATTAGTGGTATCGAGCCAGTTTGGCATCTTTGGGCATAGAGTGTTATTAAGTCGAATCATTGTAAGAATAGCGAGCCGATCCGAATTTCTTATCTGCTTTAGGTCATCCGTAATGGGAGATCGAGTAGAAGCGACGGTGACCAAGAATCAGTAGGAGCTAGTAGGGAGTCCCCTATGCCTTTTTCGGAGGACCTCCTCGAGTTCCCGTGAGACGGAACGACGGCAGACGCGATCGGCTAAGGGGCGATTGACTTCTATGGTAGACCGACCTGCGGAGGCGAGGGATGGCTTGAGAGGACCGAAGCGAGTCCTCGACTGATGGATCTGCGACCACGAGGAGAGGTTCGATTACTCTGCCTCCTTGCTTGAGGTCCCGCATATCGGTGGTGGAGGGCTGTCGGCAAGTACCACCAGCCCTCGCACTCGACATGGGGCGATTTTCGAGGGCCTTGAGGACAATTACATGCCCAAGGTCTACTTAGAGATGAAGATGCAAGAGTTCCTAGAGTTGGGGCAGGACAAATGATTGTGGCTGACTATGAAGTTCAGTTCAACGAGTTGATGGGCTATGCTTCTGCACTGATTGCTACTGAGGCCGACAGATGCCGAGATTTGAGGGTGGACTCAATTTCGAGATTCGCACCCGGCTGGCCAGATCTGATATGAGCTCATTTACCGAGTTGAGAGCTGCAATTGTCGAGGATAGAGCATTGCCTGACGAATCTGTTGATCGAGACCGGACAGGGACCCGGCATAAGAGACCTAGTGATAGCTTGAGGCAAGGCCGGCAGAGGTTATAGTAAGCATCGAGCAGTTCCTTCAGTCCGCCGGAGGGCCGCACAGACTGGGTATGGGCAGAGGGCGATTCGCAGATCGCTAGTGGTGGCGTAGAAGGCCAGAGGGTCGACAGATCGTCCCAGATTGTGAGCATTGTGGCAAGAGGCACAATGGAGAGTGCCGATGGTTATCGAGAGCTGCTTGAGGTGTGGCTCGATGGAGCACTTAGTGAGGAACCGCCCAGACTTTGGGAGCCCAGCCTACTATGACCGCGATCGAGCAAGAATACCATGGTCCAAATGGAGCTGTGGTGGTGGATCGTGATGGAGAGGCCGAGGTCGAGGCCGAGGCCGAGTAGAGGGTTCTCAGAGGAGGTCCGAGGGACCGAGTGGCGGCAAAGAATCACAAAGGTGGTCTATGCCATGACACGGCAGGAGGCCCAGGACTCACCGGATGTTGTTGGGTATGCTTCTTATTTCGCATAGAAGTATATGCATTGTTGATCTGGATCCACCCATTCCTTTATTGCACCGCATTTAGCATGTAGACCGCATGGGAATAGGCGAGAGGTTACAGATGGGTTGGAGGTGAGTACACCTCTAGTACTGTTGTATTGGGAGAGGTATGTATAGGATGTCCGATCCAGATTGACCGAGCGCTTTGAGTCTTGATTTGATTATATTGCCTCCAGAGAGATTGACGTGATATTGGGGATGGATTGGTTGACTGTGCATAGGTCATTATGGATTTGCTACGCCAAGGAGGTCGTGTTGGAATCTCCCGGCCAGCCAGTGGTGTTTAGAGAGTCGGTCAGCAAAGGCTCTGCGAGGATGATATCCTTTATGAGCGCCGAGATTGATTCGGGGAGGATGTGAGGCCTATTTGGCTCACGAAGGGATTCTAGAGTGGAGCGGAGATTGGAGGAGGTTCCGTGGTGAGGGACTTTCCTGATGTATTTTCCGAGGAGTTACCGGGTTTGCCGCCAGAGCGAGAGATAGAGTTTGAGATCGATCTCGTTCCCGGTACCGCTCCTATATCGATCCCTCCGTATAGGATGGCACCGGTGGAACTGAGAGAGCTTAAGGCTCGTTACAAGAGCTATTGGACAAGGGTTTATCAGACCGAGTGTTTCGTCATGGGGAGCTCCGGTACTGTTTGTAAAGAAGAAGGATGGGACTCTGAGACTGTGTATTGACTATAGGCAGTTGAATCGGGTGACAGTGAAGAATAAGTATCCACTGCCTAGGATTGATGATCTATTTGATCGATTCTGAGGAGCTCGGTGTTCACTAAGTTGGACCTTCGATCCGGTTACTATCACCGAGGATCATGGAGGCCGATGTGCCCAAGAGTGCTTTCCTGAGTAGGTATGGGCACTTCGAGTTCTTAGTGATGCCGTTTGGGTTGACTAATGCCCCAGCCTTTATGGCTTTGATGAATAGGATATTTCAGCCCTACCGGATCGATTTGTGATTGTATTTATTGATGACATACCGGTTTATTCGAGGATAGTCGAGAACACGCCGAGCATCCGAGGATTGTACCGCAGTCATGAGAGAGGCGCTTATTCACCAAATTTGCTAAGTCGAATTTTGGCTTGATGAGATTGTATTTACGACACGTGGTGTCCGTGAGGGTATCCAGTGGATCCTCACAAGATAGAGGCGATGATGAGCCGGGAGGCCCCAGGATCGCGCGAGTTGCAAAGTTTTCTAGGATTGGCGGATATTATCGGAGATTCGCCGAGGGTTTTCGCTGATCTCCGCCTTTGACGGTTATTGAGGAAGAATGTACTGCCTGATGGACCGAGGAATGCCAAGAGCTTTGAGGAGTCAAACATCGGTTGACGCATCACGGCAGTTAGGTATTCCTTCCGGATTTGGAGGCTTTGTGGTTTACAATGATGCCTCGCATCGTGGATCGGGATGTGTATTGATGCAAGATGGGAGAGTTATAGCGTATGCCTCGAGACAGCTGAGGCCTCACGAGGTAAATTATCCACCCATGACTTGGAGTTAGTCAGTGCGATGGTATTTGCCTCAAGATCCGGAGACATTATTTGTATGGTGAGATGTTCCGATCTTCACCGATCATAAGAGTCGAGGTATCTCACGAGCTGTAGGGATCTCAACTGAGATGAGAGAGATGGGTAGAGTTATCAAGGATTATGATTGTACGATTGAGTACCACCCAGAAAGGCCAATGTGGTGGCGATGCAATCGAGTAGGAGATCTTATGGAGTGCAAATGATTCAGTTGATAGATTGTTTAGTCCGATTCAAATTGAGCTGAATGTACAGTTGGATCTGGGTCAGGATGGAGCACTGATTGCTACTCTGAGGCTTAGGCCGATGCTGCATGACAGGATTCGGAGGGTTCAGGATCAGGACCCGGTACTAGTGAGACTGATTGATAGAGTTCAGACTGGTGTCGATTCAGAGTTCGAGTTGAGAGATGGGACATTGTGGATGGGACAGAGGTCAGTGTGCTGGATATTGATGATCTGAGACAGGAGATCCTAGAGGAGGCTCATGTGGCCGCGTACGCTATGCATCCTGGTTCGACCAAGATGTATAATACTCTGAGACGGCATTTCTGGTGGCCTGGTATGAAGAAGCAAGTGGCAGAGTACGTGTCTAGATGTCTGATATGTCAACAGGTTAAGGCAGAGCATCAGGCTCCAGTGGGAAAGTTGCATTCGTTGCCCATTCCGGAGTGGAAGTGGGAGCGAATTACTATGGACTTCGTGACAGGGTTGCCTAGGACACCGAGGCAACATGATGCTATCTGGGTCATAGTGGACCGATTGACTAAATCGGCTCACTTTTTGCCAGTAAGGGAGAGTAATACTCTCGATCACCGCCCCAAAGTATGTTGCGAGATTGTGCGGTTGCATGGGGTTCCGTTGTCAATAGTTTCGCACGGGGATCCTGTGTTCACATCGAGGTTCGGAAGAGCCTCAGATCGCTATGGGTACTAGATGAATTTCAAAGACCGCATTTCATCCTCGAACGATGGACAGAGTGAGAGGATGATCAGATCGCCGAGGACATGCTTCGGCATGTATCGGAGTTCAGAGGTGCATGGGATCAAGATTTGGCATCGATAGAGTTTGCATACAACAACCAAAGATCGTGAGCGAGATTGGATGGCACCGTATGAGGCCTTGTATGGCGGCCGTAGATCACCATTGTATTGGGATGAAGAGGGTCGAGATTGATAGAGGGACCCGAAATGATCCAGATACTGAGATAAGATACTGCTTGATTCGAGTCGCATCAAGGCGGCTCAAGATGCATGTAAGAGTTATACTGGATCGATTGAGAGATATAGAGTACAGTGTGGGTGATCGAGTGTTCCTTCGAGTGTCTCCTTGGAAAGGAGTATTGAGATTTGGCCATAAGGGCAAGTTGAGCCCTCAGATATTGGTCCCTATGAGATTACCGAGAAGATTGGACCACCGCTTCTGATTGGCTTTATCGAGCGAGATGTCCCAGTTGTATGATGTATTTCATATAAGTATGCTCCGACGGTGCCGATCGGATCCGACACATGTGATTCGCTCGGGACATCGAGATAGCCAATGATATGAGTTATGTAGAGGAGCCGGTATGGATCATTGAATCACGGGTCAAGCAACCGAGGAACCGTGTGATTCCATCAGTGAAAGTCCTTTGAAGAACCACTCTTCCGAGGAAGCTACATGGGAGACGGAGGAGCTTATGAGGAGCCAAGATCCTCATTTATTTGATGGGATGGTATGAAATTTCGAGGACTAAATTTTTATTAGGAGGGTGAATTGTAACATCCTGCTATCAAGTAGCAAGGGTATTTTGGTATTTATGAGCCATACCGATAGGTTTCACCGCATTCACCGATGAGCATGATATCGGCCTCTAATTATAGAGAACGAACTTATTGCATATGCATTTATTCTTAGGTACGTGCATTCATGATTTTCCGTGATTTGATTGTGACTATGGACCGATCGACTGATTGGATTGGGAGTTAATTGAGAAATTAGAGTAATTAAGTTCAATGGATCGATTTAATATTGTTTATGGGTGATTGGTAATTTATAGAGACTTTAGAAAATTTTCGGAAATTCGGAGAAAATACCGATGAAATATTTGAGTGATCAATCGATCGATCAGATAGTATTGAAAGGGCATCCAATGGCAATGGAAAAATTAGAATTTTTCGATAGAAAATTTATGTGTTAAGCCATTGAAATTCGTAGATCAAATTTGACCGATTTGGAGAGTTGGGCTATAAATACTAGGGTTGAAAGAAATTTGGGAAAAGTTTGCTAAGGCATTTTCCAGCTTTCTTCTTTCCCTTTACGGTGATTTCGATTCCTCCCAACGGTGAGAGATCCTTTGATTTCTTTTCGCTTCTTCCTTATGGTGATTAGTCTAATATGTCTCTTGATTGATAAAGGTTGGAAGCCTTGAGATTGGTATATCGAGGATTTTGAAGGATTTCTAGGGTTTTGGTGATTTTGAGAGATCTGTGGATTCGATCTGTGATTGGTAAGTTTTTATGGTTTTAATGTTGTCATTAATGGTTTCTACTGCATTTATGGCATTTATTATGTCCGATTGGGTGGTCGAGAGTGTTTACCGATGGTTCTACTCTGGGTGTTATCGTGAGTGTGTAAGAGTTAAGGGATTGGTGATCGTTGTAAGCTTGGAGGCTTTCATCAAGAAAGTTTGCTTCTTTCTTGCCTTATATAGTACGATTCGTTGACTGATTGAGTTATATTGATGATTGGTTTAGATATTTGATGATTATATATATTAAGGTTTCCGACGATGAAATTGATGAGTTATGTGTGTTGATAAATTAAGGGAAATGGTTCTTGGAAGGAATAGAAGCTAAGGATTTGTTGTATTTTGTGTATCGAATTAATTGAGAGTTGTTCACAGAGGAAAATTTGGGTTAGAGTTTTAGAGTCGGGGATCCGGAACACCGGAATTGTGTTTAAGGATGTGTTGGGAAGAAGGAGAACTGCAGAGGAGCGAGAGCTCAGAGACGGGCGAGAACTGGTAGAGAAGCGAGAGCTCGGTGAGACGGCGAGAACTGGTAGAGGAGCGAGAGCTCGGTGAGACGGCGAGAATCGGTAGAGGAGCGAGAGCTCGGTGAGACAGGCGAGAACTGGTAGAGGAGCGAGAGCTCTGTGAGCGGGCGAGAATCTGGTAGAGGAGCGAGAGCTCGGTAGACCAGCGAGAACTGTAGAGAAGCAATAACTCGAGGCGGACTGATGGGCATACGGGTGAGCACCAGCACACTCGGTCGCGACCTCCACCCTAGTTGTCCAGAAGAGGTGTGTTTGAGGTTTTAGAATTGGGACTTAGAAAATTACAAATTCAATGACTAAGGATTAAATTCAAATTGGAGTTTTAAATTGAAAATTGCAATAGAGGTTTTGACCGAATGAATAGGAAATGGTTATAGAGAATATGAATTGAGGAAATTGATCAATTCTAGGAATGGAGCAATTATCGTCGATCAATCGAACTAAGAGTCGAAATTGGACCTAAGAGTCCAAAATTGGGTATTAGCACCGGAAATCGTGAACATGCATTGTACATCATTTCATTGAGACATATGCATTATCTTGTCACGGTAAATTGAGCATCTAGTAATGGACCGCATTTCATCGTTATTACGGAGGCACCGCTGGACCGTCGCTCCACGGACATTCTTTGGGACTTCAGGCATGGCTCTAAGTTACTGGTGAGTAACTTAGTTGGTTTCTCAAATTTCGGTGCTTACATGCTTGTGAATTACATGCAAAGGTGAATTATATGACTACCGTATGACTACTTGGCATGTAATGGATTGAATTGCATGTTTTATCAATTGAATCGCATCATTACGTGATACTTTGGATCAACACCGGGCTTTATAGCCACACACCGTAAATTATCGAACATGGTATCGCATGCATAAATGCATGATCACATAATGGAATGTGTCCCAGTTGCTATTTTCACCGAAATGAGCTGAGCTCATACATCGATCGACCGGGCTTAAATTTTAGGGGAGAAATCTCGACGCCCACACCGTATAATCGACCGAGCACTTGGGCACAAAATCAATAATCGGAAAGAGTCACATATGCATTGCATTTACATGATTGATTTGTGTGGTGACGACTCATCAAATACGTGATAATATGAAATCGTAGATCGCATCGTTATTGCAAATTGTTCTAAATTATCGCTTATTGTTACTTGTCTTTGTAAGTGGCTACCGATCTCGCAAATCGTTATAGATCGTTATATTATATTGGTAATGAATATTATCAGATATGTCAGACGCCAGCGCGTAATGCATGATTTGAGCGAACCATCGATGATGGTTTCTCATCGAGTTCGCAAACTCACCCTTAAATTGCAACCTATTTTTCAGATCATAGAGTAGACTCAGCTCAAGACCTTTCTTTCTGCCGTGCGAGTTCTTTGGCGAGGATCGTGATGGCTCAAAGGTCGGCCACCGGGTTAGCATTTTGAGGATGACTTAGATAGACGCAACTTGTCGCTTTTCCTTTTGATTTTGTTAGAGACTAATAGATTTGTCTATTCTCGATTGAATGATTGTATTGGATAAATTACATTTTGGATATTAATTTTTGATTTGATTTATTGCAATTATTATCGCGATGCCATGTGGATTTTAGCGAAATTTTCTGGTAGTGAACCTTTATCGTGGGATGCGTGTCGGAGCGACCTACGGGTTTTTCGATGTGTACCCTACGATGAGGGGGCACTACACTTATGACCAGAGCTTTTTAATTCAAAGAAATAGAAGCTCATTTTTTACTCTCTTTTATGTGTTAAAGATTAGACGATCCCTTCGAATAACAGGTCGTGAATTAGTGCACTCGATGTGCGTCGATCGGGTGAATTGGGTCGAGCAATAATGAGGCTGAACGATCCGAGATTTTGTCTTGGGATCTTGGCCGAGCGTAGTCGATCGATGTTGAGGCCGAGCGATGGTTCCAAAGATCTTGTCTTGGCCATCCGACCAAGCGATGGTCGATCGATGTCGAGGCCGAGCCATGGTTCCAAGGATTTTGTCTCGACAACTTGGCCTAGCGATAGTCGAGGCCAAGCTATGGTTCCAAGGATCTTGTCTTGGCAACCTGGCCGAGTGATAGTCGAGGCTGAGATATGGTTCCAAGGATCTTGTCTTGGCAACCTGGCTGAGCGATGGTCGATCGATGTCGAGGCCGAGTCATGGTTCCTAGGATCTTGTCTTGGCAACCTGGCTGAGCGATAGTCGAGGCCGAGCTATGGTTCCAAGGATCTTGTCTTGGCAACCTGGCCAAGCGATAGTCGAGGTCAATCGATGGTTTCAAGGATCTTGTCTTGGCAACCTGACCGATCGATGGTCGATGGGATTTTCTTCTCTTTGTCAAATTTAACGAAATTTTTTCTTGCCAAGAAATCTGAAAACCCCTTTATTGATGATGATGAGGGCGTGGGCCGTTAAAAAACCTGACTGGCATGGCTAGGAAAAAGGTACTCACAAGTTGTGTACAATAAACAATAATAAACAGAGAAAAGAGAACTAAAATAAAGCTTATCTACTGGTAGAACGCCTTCAGGTTTTGGGAGTTCCAGGGTCTCGGTAGAATCTTCTCGTTCGCATCTCGTAGAATGTAGGAGTCATGTCTGGCTTACTTGATCACTTGATAGGGTCCTTCCCACGCCTGTCCGAGCTTTCTGGGATGCTTTTCAGCCGCCTCGGCTTTTCGCAGGACGTATCCGCTGACCTTTATGTCGCTCGACTTTACCCTTCTATTGTAGAACTTCGTTGCTTTTTTCCTGATGGCTTCTGAACGAGCGGCTGTCGTATCCCTGTCTTCACTGAGAAGCACGAGTTCTGCCCGACGGGCTTCATTATTTCGCTCTTCTTCATAACTCGACACTCTTTGGTTGTGCAACACTACTTCATCGAACTAGGCTTCGCCCAAAGGTCATCCCGAATCTGTTTCCCTGGCTCCATTTGGTGTAGTTCTGTACGCCCACAATACTTCATCTAGTTCTTCTACCCAAGTCTTACGTCCATCTAAGCGCTTCTTAAGAGCACTCATTATCTTTTTATTAGTGTTCTTCGCGAGACCGTTGTTTTGAGGGTAAGCTACTGAAGTCAATTGGAGCTTTATCTTTAGTCGGTCGCAGAAATATCTGAACTTATCGTTATCGAACTGCCGACCGTTGTCTGTAACCAACACCATAGGCATCCCGAAACGACTTAGTATATTTTTTCTTACAAAATTCTCCACCTTTTGCTCAGTAATTGTAGCGACCGCTTCCGCTTCTACCCACTTGGTGAAGTATTCCACTGCTACTACCAAAAACTTCTTCTGTCCGAGACCGAGAGGGAAAGTTCCCAGTATATCCATTCCCCATTGAGCAAAAGGGATAGGATGGCTCACAATTTTCATCCTCTCGGTCGGCTGGTAAGACAAGCTACTGTATTTCTGGCAAGCCTCACACCGATCGACTTTCTCCTGGCAGTCTTTCCTCATTGTCGGTTAGTAATACCCCTGTCTGATCAATCTATGAGCCAACATTCTGCCTCCTACGTGATTTCCACACATTCCTTCGTGGACTTCGGCCATTGCCTTCTCCGCCTCTTCTTCGCTCAAGCACCGTAGTAGTGGCCAGTCATAAGATCGCTTGTACAAGGTGCCATTAACGACCACATATTCGGTCACCTTTATTCTCAATTTCTTGGCCTCCAAGGTTTCTTCCAGTTGTATTCCCTCTAGGAGGTATCGTCTGATCGGTTCCATCCAACTTGATCGATCGGCATTTACGTCGAGGACTTCATTAGCTTTCTGAATGCTGGGCCGTTCTAGTCGTTCGACCAAAACGTTGTTTTTCGCATCTCGGTCGGAAGCCATTTTGAAGAGCGCATCTGCCTTAGCATTTCGAGCTCGTTCTATCCTGCTGATCGAGTATTGCTCGAAATTGCTCAACTTCTGCTTTACTAGTTCCAGGTACTTGATCATGCTGCTCCCCTTGGCCTCATACTGTCCAGTGACTTGACCAACTACTATTTGGCTATCGATGTACACCTGGAGATGCTTTACCCCCATCTCCTTTGCCAATTGGAGGCCGGCTATCAGAGCCTCGTATTCTGATTCATTATTAGAAACTTTAAATTCTAACTGAAGAGCATATTCTACCTTTTCTTCCTTGTGCGGGCTGATTAATGTCACTCCTGCTCCGCATCCCTCTACATTGGACGACCCGTCGACAAATAGGTTCCAGGCAGGGCGTTGCTCACCCTGCGAGTCAGGTTGACTCATTTCTGCAACGAAGTCTGCCAATACTTGAGCCTTGATCGTCGTCCGAGGCTTATATTGTATATCAAACTCCCCCATCTCTACCGCCATTTTATTAGTCGCCCCGAGGTCTCAGGCTTTTGGAGGCACTGCCTGAGGGGTTGGTCGGTCCATACCTCTATGGTATGACTCTGGAAGTAAGGCCTTAGCTTCCGCGCTACAGTTATCAAGGCGAGAGCCAGCTTTTCTATGGGCACATACCGTGTTTTTGATCCGTTCAGCACCTTACTGACGTAGTAGATCGGCCGTTGTTCAGTTCCCTCTAATCGAACAAGGACTGCGCTGATCGCTCCCTCCGTGACTGCCAAATACAAAATCAGACTCTCCCCCTCAATTGGACTCTGCAGGATGGGTGGACTAGTCAGGTACTATTTAAGGTGCTAAAATGCTCTTTCGCATTCATCTGGCCATTGGAACTGGATCACATCCGTTTTTCTTAAAATTTTGAAGAACGGGAGGCACTTGTCCCCCATCCTAGAGACGAATTTGCTCAAAGAGACTATCTGATCGGTCAATATCTAAACATCTTTCAAGCATCACGGCGAAGTCATTTGGACGATAGCCTCGATTTTCTCTGGGTTAGCTTCAATTCTCAGCTGAGTAATCATAAACCCCAGGAATTTTTCGGATGCCACACCAAAGACGCACTTTTCTGGGTTCAACTTCATCTAAAATTTATTAAGGGTCTGGAAGACTTCTTTGAGATCTTCCACATGCTCGGCGGCCATCTTACTTTTGACCACCATATCATCCACATAGATCTCAAATGATCGACCGATCTGTTTCTTAAAAACTTCCATGACGAGCCGCTGATAAGTGGCCCCCGCATTCTTCAAGCCGAACGGCATTACTTGGTAGCAATACGTGCCCTGATCAGTTATAAAACCTGTCTTCTCTTCATCTTCGAGACTCATTTGAATCTGATGGTAACCCGAGAAGGCATCCAAAAAGCTGAGGAGTTCATGCCCTGACGTGGAGTATACCAGTTGATCGATTTTGGGCAAAGGGAAACTGTCTTTTGGGCATACTTTGTTTAAATCAGTGAAGTCAATGCACATTCTCTACTTTCCGTTTTTCTTCTTCACTAGTACGACATTGGCCAATCATTTAGGGTATTTGACTTCTCGAATGAACCCGGCACTAAGCAATTTTTCTATTTCCTTCTCAATCACCTCCTGACGCTCTTTACTTTGCCACCGCTTCTTCTGTCTAACTGGCTTGTAATATTGTCGAATACCGAGAGAATGCGATGCGACCGATCGAGAAATTTCAGATATATCGCTCGGTACCCAGGTGAAGACCGATCTGTTTTCTACCAAGCAGTCTGTGATTTCTTTGACTAGGCCCTTCTGAAGCTCGGAACCTAGATTTGTGAACTTGGAGCGGTCTGCTTCATCCAATATGACCCGCTGCGTTTCCTCCACGAGGTTCATCATCTCCGTCTCTTCATCGGCTCTCACGTCAAGAGAGCTCGTCAGAACCACCGCTCCGTCTAGTGTCCTTGTCTCCGCTAAGTAGCATTCCCTAGCGATTCTCTGCTGACCCCTGACAATACCAATTCCATGGGACGTTGGAAACTTCATTACTTGGTAGTAGGTGGAGACAACCGCTCTAAGGGCGTTTTGAGTAGCTCGTCCGATTATCGCATTGTACGCCCCTTAAAACTTCACAACCAGGAACTCAACGTCCTTTTCTATCTGACACGGTTTTTGTCCGAATTTCACTTTCAAATAGACTCGGGCAAACGGGTAGGCTGATGCTCCAGTTACTCCTTTGATAGGTCCTTCTATAGGTAGTAGTCGATCATCTGGTATCTCCATCTGCTTGAAGGCATCATAATACAATAGGTCGACCGAGTGCCGTGATCGATCATTACCCGCTTCACCTCGCTGTCGCCCATGTTCGGATTAACTACGAAAAGGCCATCACGAGGACAACTAACACCGCTAAGGTCGGACTCGTCGAACGATATCATCCCATCGTTTCGCCTCTTTCTTTGGTCGACCGGTCTTAAATCCGACCGCTCGCATACCTCTTTCTTTCTTTAACAGTGGACCCCCTGCTACATTTCCACCAAAAATCATGTTAATGACCCTAACCGGTCGGTCATCTTGTTGTCCAGCGTTCATGTCGCCTCTTGCTCTGGATTGTCCTCTCGCTTCGCGTCAATCGTCAGTGTTTGCATTTTTCCTCCCTCCATCATTGCTATCGTTTCGCTTCCAAGGCTGTCGCCAGTTGTCGGGCCGACCGATTCTATGCTTATTATCTCGATCGACATTTTGTCCGTGCTTCAAAAATCGTCCCAGCCTTCCCCTTTTGATAAGGAATTCGATTTCTCTTTTCAAGTGCCAGCAATCTTCCGTGTCATGACCGATGTCTTTGTGAAAACGGCAATATAAATCCAGGTCTTTATTCTTGGAGGGACTCTTCATCTTATTGGGTTCTCGGAGGGGTTCCCCATCCGCTCTCATGGCCGCCAGTACTTCCGCATATTGTCTGTTGAACGGGGTGAAGGGCTCTCGTCGATGTCCCTGTCGATCGGTCGGCTTTCTCCAACTCAACTGACCCTTCTGTCGCTTGTGTGAACCATCTGCTCTGTCATTTGGCGAACGATCATCCGCCCTACGCTTCGTGTTTTTCAAAGACTTTTCGAGTGGATGTACTTATCCGCCTGCTTCTTATTTCTTGGATGGATCGGGCCGATCGAGGCCAAAGACTTTTGAACTCCTCATCCTCGCATTGCCGATAAGTGCGCCAACATGGATGAGCAGTGAGGTCGTGGACTTCAACCGTTTCATTATCAATCGAGTAATGAACTCCATGAACTTTCATTCCTCCTCGTCAATGCATCACTTCCAATGCGCTCTTACGTGGTCGCTATTGTGGCGAATTGATTGAGGAAGAGCAGCCTAAAATCTTCAAATCAAGTAATGCAACACGGGGGCAAACTGTTGAACCATCGTCGGGCTCCTTCTTGAAAGACAGTGCAAAATGCCTTACACTGAATGGCGTCGGGGACACAGTGTAGATTCATCATCGATTGGAAGTGCTGCAAATAGTCTAGGGGATCGATCTTTCCTGTGTACTTTTCAGGCGTCGGTATTTTGGTGCCGACCACCGGGAGGCTATCCAGGATTGCCGGGGTGAAGGGAAAGCTATATTGAGCTGTTGGACGATCCGGGCGGAAGCTCATGGCTGCATTAATCCGATCGTCCACGATTTTCTCTAGGGTTTCAGTAGGATGGTGATCGGTCATCATACCAGTCTGCCGTGCAGACGGCTGCTGTTGTTCCGGCTGAGACTGTAAAATCTAACGAATCAACAAATCAACCGCTTCCTCGATCTGTTTTCGGGTGAGGGAGGCATGCACAGGCGCAAGAGGACCTGCATCTAGGGGGTGCTGGAGATTCAGATGCATGAGACTAACATGCATCCGAATCTCCAGCACCCCCTAGATGCCGTTTGGATCCATGATCTTGATGAGCTTCAATTAGGAGAGACCTGCAGAAACAATAAGGCACGTCGGGGGTTGATATCCGGCAAGCCTCTCTGATGCTCAAGTTAGTCTTTTGTGAGGGTTTTGGTTGCTGTAAAGCAGAGAAGGTAGGGTTCTGATCTCGTATCTCTATTATGACAATGTTATACCTTATATAAGGAACTGACGCTAGGTTTAAGTCTTTATGTATGTATGGGAGATTTCCACCTGCGAATGGACCATGGATGTGTGGACTGGACCTGGGCCTGGCATAGCCGATAGGAATTAGACCAATCCTCGAGAAGTGGACCGATCGATCCATGGGTCGTTATGATTGGGTTCGGGCCTAGTACAACCGACCCAACCACATTCCATGTAATATGTTGTATTATAGGTTACTTATTCTATAATCCAAGTATGAATTTACTTATTTAAAAATTATCTTTATTAGTTTTAATATATAGAATAATATATTAAGAGAATATTTTGTAATTTTATAAGATTATTTTAAAACATTAATTAAAACGATATCAATTATCAACTGATATTTACCAATATCGCATCGCATTAAAATTATATATAGCATAAAATTCATTAAGTTAATCACAAATTGATTATATGACTTCGTCCCTCCAATTTATAACATTATTCATTTTTCTTAAAATTAATATTACCATACAAAATGTAATTATACATATTTAAAATTAATATTAGTTAAAATGACAATCATAGCAATATGTTAAATGACACAACTAGATCCAGTTGCCATCTTAAACTGCAAAGCACCACCTAGGTCTACTGGAACTAGTCAATTAGGCTTCCAAAACTGATGGATAACTGACTAAAAAGACTCTTGGGCCCAAGATACATATCTCAGCCCGACGAGCCGCACCCATGCGATGCAGCTTATTGTACGTCAGCGGTTTTAAATTTACATTCAAAAGGTTGTTTTAAAAAAAACAGAAATAAGCAAAGGCCGAGAATCTACTCTTGTGTTGGTGGTGGGTGGGTGTATTAATACTTAAGAGCAGCACATGGAATGGAAGTTGGAGTGGGCCAATGGGTTCTCCTTCACAGTTGTTTACACTTTGCCTAACAAAATGATTGCAATTATGGGATGTTTGCTCCTTTATCTGTCTTACTGCCCTGAGATGGGTATGTGCTACTGCTACATATGCTTATTGGCTATCCAATAGGCAATATCCATTCCATACCATTTCAGTTGAGAGAGAGAGAGGATAAAAAGTTATGTTGTTCCATCTGATTTAAGGGCCCATTTGGTAATCTTTTTCTGTTTGGGATTTGGAAGATAGCTAGCTAAGTGCAAAATTTGGTAGATTTGAGGAGTTTTATTCATGTGGTTTGTCTGCTTCAGTTTGGAGTGGAGTCACGGGGAAGCTCCAAAACCTAAATGCTTCCCACCTTCCTTTTCCTTCATCAACCGTTCAATGCATGTCTCTTAACTATGACTTGCAAGGATGAGATGAGTAATAAAGACAGAAAGCAAAGACTAGTGGGGAAAATACAAGGGGTGGGTCCAATACATGCATTAGATTTGATGGAACTCAAAAGAAAAGAAATAGGTATGTCTATGACCTTCACTTCACAATGAGAACTTCACCCACGTAAAAAATAATCAAACTGAAAGCCAATATCAAATATTGAATTGCAATTATTTTACTATTATATCCATTAATCATTGTATGACATTTATAATAATACTTTTATTTTTAAAAACAAGTTGACTGAAATCAATTAAAATGGAAAAAATATACATCTCCTGCAACGTTAACCTTAAAGAAATTACTATGATCAAAATGGTCAACAATAATTATTAATTTAAGATCTTGACTATGAACAGTCACGTGATCAATAAACAAAGCAAAATTCTTGAGCAGATTTAGTTTTGTGGGTTAATTTTAGAATTAATTAAAATATAGATCAACTATTTTTTTAACGACATGTTCTAAGAGGATTCTAATTATGGTAATGACTTTAAGCTTATCCATTCAGATTAATTTTTCTTAGAATTTAAGTAAGTCCTTTACGGAGGTAACTCTACATTTAAATTTTAAACGATTACATACATGATAAAAATTTAAACTCACGACTTCACTTAAACGAGAAGATCTCTTTACTAACTCATCAGCACGTTAGGGTTCAACTATTTTGGTAAACGACGATAAAACTATTTTGTTAACTCTAAGGAAAGCCTTCCCACTGACGTTCTTAATCCCTTTTCCTGTTGACTTACTATTAGTTGCTCATCGTGTGTCTTTAGACTAATTCAAGCTCTACCGAGTACCGACCTCTGTGCTGGCTGTTTAATACTGACTAAAAGACATTCTGAGCTTGTGGACGTCATCAAGACAGGGGGGGGGGGGGCAGATAATTGAATGCAAAATCCAAAATCGTACACCTACACCAAACCAACCCAATATTCCAAGCTGCCTTACCCTTCTAAATAATTAACCCAATGTCAATCAACGTCATCGTTAGAAGAGTCCAGGGGCTTGTGCTTGCCTGCATAATTAGACTTTTGAAATCAATTTGAGTTGTCCTAAACTTTTTGTTACATTTACAAAAGTATGGACATTTAAAAAATGAGATTTGTTTACCGAAAGCTATTATTGAACCATATGGACCAATTATGGCACTTTTAATCAACTGTGACGCTTTATTGCACTCACCCAAGAAACGTGGGCCATCTCTCAAAGTTAAGGAATTCCCACACGAAAATTGAACGTAGAAATATGCTTGATCGTGACAATAATGTTTAAATATTTTAATTGAATGAGTTATTTATTTACAATACATAGTGTTTGAATTCCTACAGCATATCTTAATCTTACGATTTCGTATGGGAAGGAAAGGGATTAACATGAGTGTTTAGTTTGAGCACAAGATTAGATATGGATATGAGTATAATAGTAGAAAATAATAAAAATAAGTATGAAAAATAAAAAAATGATGTTTGATTTGTAACTTAGATTTTTGTATTAATACGAATAATGTTATTTGATTTATTGCATTAATAAGAATGAAAGATAATATAATATTATTTTTTATATTATATTTATAATAATAATAATAATAATAATAAGATAATTAATTTCGAAAGGGAAGTGAAGGGATTAAGTTTCTAACGGAGCATTACAATACTCATGTTTTGCGTGGGGCCATATTGGAAAATAGGAATAGGATTTCAGATTTCTTCTGGTGGACTGACGAATGACAGCCGTCCTGGCCACCGCCCAAGTCCCTAACCTTTTCCTCTAACTCTAAAGTGGACGAGACACCGTGTCAAACTCAATCATATCATCCTACACCTGCAAGATTCTTTCTAACAATGCCCTTATTCTACACATGGATGTACGAAACCCATCGATTCGGCCTTTACACCAAGGATCACCGGCCGTTTCTGTCTTTAATTTAGGGGTAACTGGGAATCAACGGCCAAAAATGGAGTTTTAATGGAGTCATTAATCCTTACTTACTCCGTATCACATTTAATTTAATAATTATAGATGTATTTTTTATTTTATTACCAAATTTTGACATTTGACCGCACCTCCACTTTAATGGTAACACAATCTTTCTCAACGATCGGTCAATAAATAAAAAGATTAAAATAGGTATTAACAAGGGCTGATTAGTAATTTCGTTAAGCCGTAATTAAGAGTCCTCAATTGAATAGGGAGGGATAAACAAAATCTCCCAGAATCACCCCAACACGAGGACAGTATACATACATACATATATATATATATATATATATAATGAAAAGAACAGCAAAAAGTCACTCGCTTGGGTGTTTTTCCTAGAAACTTACTTTTTTGTTTTCGGTTTTCCTTCCCCCGGACTTTTGTTATGCTTTCCTTATCAGCAAACAGTACCTAAGAAGCAAGCAACGTTCGGAGAGAGAAATAAAGAGACGCACAGACGCAAGCTGAGATCTAGCAACCATGGGTTGAAACTCCATAGCATATGTGAAACCTGCCAAACTTGTCTGTTCTTTTCCACTAACTGCTGATCAGTAGTAACGTAAAGCGTCCGGGTTCTTTTTTTTTTTCCGGTGAGATTCTGTGTCTTTTCTTTATGTTAGTCAACATGTTCAAAGCCGCCCCTGTGTTTCTGTTGTTCTCGTGTTCGATTTTTGGTGTTGTTGTCTTCTTCTTTCTTCATTTCTATCTCTCTCTCTTTTATTTTTCCTTCTCTACGAGCTTTCAAGGAATGGTTGTTTGAAGTCTTTCACTTCAATTCCACGTTAGTGCATGATAATTGTATGATTTCTCAAATATGATCATGCAGCAATTTTTTGCTTTTTTTTTTCTTTTTTGTTCTTTGATGTTTTGAACTATGAAACTCGATGATCTAACTTTGCTTCTATTTAATTTTTCAGCTTTGTGGTGTTTCCGCGATCAGGTTCATGCTGCCTGTTTTGGAGTTAGCAGTTATCCTTTATTCCTAATCCTTGGACCACTCACCGCTGATCAGGTAGCTTAAGGTCTGATCTCAATTGATTGCCAATTATGATCTTAAATATGGAAGCTAAATTATGGAATGTTTTGTTTCTGGAGGTTGTTGAAAGGACGGGCTTTGGAGCTTTATATTTGGCCATCTTTGCACGCTTGACTGCCGTTTTCGTCTCGCATTCTGGTTGGGTCATCCGTCTTTGTTTAAAGGAATTTAGTGACAGTGTTCTACTTGGATTTAGCCATGGGAACCGTCTCGGAGGCAAATTCTAAACGCAAGTACTCTTGGTGGTGGGACAGTCACATCAGCCCAAAAAACTCCAAGTGGCTTCAGGAGAATCTTACTGGTATTGTTCTGTTTTATTGTAGAAACTTGGTTTTTATTCTGTTTCAAGTATTGTCTATCTTCTTAGATCACCCTATAGATGCTGCCTTTGCAATGGGATTATAACTGAATTCGGCATGTTGGACTCTGTATGTGGGCGACTTGTAGCAGTTTAAGAAAGTACTTACTCTTCACTTGAGTTGCTACTGAAAGACGGTCTTGTAGTTATGAACTTTGCGTGCTAGTTATATGATATCAGAGATTGTGAATACCAGTGTCAACTACCTTACTTTTTTCAAAATTGTACTTGCTACTTTGAGATTGTGAAGGAAATTAACTAATTTCTATATCTGTATCGTGACTCAGTTTTAGTTTCCAGTATTTTTTTTGATAATGGTTTCACAAGTCATGTTCAGTGACAGTGATTTCGAAGTAGGTTCTACCGTTCTAGTGCTAAATTTGGAGATGGAACTTCTTTGGTCTCTCTCTTTATTTGTTTCTGCATTAATGCCTTGATCTGATTCTATTCTGTCGGAACAGATATGGATGCTAAAGTGAAACAAATGATCAAACTCATTGAAGAAGATGCAGATTCATTTGCACGGAGAGCAGAGATGTACTATAAAAAAAGACCAGAGCTTATGAAATTGGTCGAAGAATTCTACAGGGCTTATCGTGCATTGGCTGAAAGATATGATCATGCAACTGGGGTGCTACGCCAGGCACATCGGACAATGGCAGAAGCATTTCCCAATCAAATTCCGTTTGTTCTTACTGATGAATCACCTACAGGTCCCTTGGCAGATGGTGATCCCCGTACACCTGACTTGTCATCAATTCGTGCTTTTGTTGACCCTGATGAGTTGCAAAGTGATGCTTTGGGGTCGTCATCATCAATTTTCCATACCGCCAAGAGGAGTGGAGCTTTTACCGATGAATCTGATACTGGTGCTGGCAGAAAGGGTTTGAGACAGCTCAGTGATAGTTTGGGGTCTGGACAAGTGGTGAACCATTCAAGGTTTGCTGAAGGAAGGGTAAGAAAAGGACTCAACTTTTCTGATCCAGAGGAGGGTAGCCATGATCTCAAGGCTCAAGTTCCATCCGAGTCTGAACGGGTGGGAAAAGCTGAGCAAGAAATTGTAACACTGAAGAATGCTCTTGCTAAATTACAAGCTGAAAAGGAAGCTGGTCTACTTCAGTATCAAGAAAGTTTGGAGAGATTGTCTAAACTGGAGTCAGAAGTCTCTCGTGCAAAAGAGGATTCCATTGACCTTAATGATCGGGCTAGCAAAGCTGAATCAGAAGTACAAACTTTGAAGTTAGCGCTTGGCAAGGTAGAGGCTGAAAGGGAAGCTAGTTATCTTCAATACCAGCAGTGTTTGGATAAAATAGCAAATCTTGAGAATAGCGTCTCCCTTGCCCAGAAGGATGCAGGGGAACTTACTGAGCGTGCAAGTGAGGCTGAAACTGAAACACAATCACTAAAGGAAGACATAACTAGATTAGAATCTGAAAAAGACGCCGCTCTTCTACAGCTCAAGCAATCTCTGGATATGATATCTGATCTGAGGGAGAAATTAAGACTTGCTGAGGAAGAGGCAAAGAGGTCTTATGAGCGTGCTGAAGAGGCTGAAAGGGAAATTGAAATTCTGAAGCAAGCATTAGCCGAGCTAATAAATCAGAAGGAAACTGCTTCTGCTCAATACGAGCAGTGCCTGGAAAGAATTTCACTTCTGGAGCATAAACTTGCTTGTGCTGAGGAGGAGGTTGGACGGCTCGAATCTGAGCTAGATGATGGAGTTGCTAAGTTCAAGGGTGCTGAAGAGAGGTGTCTTTTGTTGGAAACATCAAACCAAACTATGCACTCGGAATTGGAGTCTATATCACAACGAGTGGCTGCTCAAACTGAGGAACTTACGGAGAAACAGAAGGAGATGGGAAGACTTTGGACTTGCATACAAGAAGAGCATTTGCGGTTTGTGGAGGCTGAAACTGCTTTTCAAACTCTGCAACATTTGCATTCCAAGTCACAGGAAGAACTGAGGTCTATGGCCATAGAGCTCCAGAATAGGGCTCAGATTTCAGGGGGCCTGGAAACTCGTAATCATATTCTACAGAATGAACTGGCGCAGGTCAAGGTGGAGAATAAGGGCTTGAGTGAAGTCAATTTATCTTCAACTTTGACGATACAGAATTTGCAAGGTGAGATTTCAAGCTTGCGGGAAACAATAGGAAAACTTGAAGCTGAAGTAGAGCTACGGGTGGACCAAAGAAATGCTCTTCAGCAAGAAATATACTGTTTAAAAGAGGAAATAAATGAACTTAACAAGAAACATCTGGCTGTCATGAATCAGGTGGAATCAATTGGCTACAGTTCAGAGAGTTTTGGGTCTTCTGTGAAGAATTTGCAAGAGGAGAACACGAAATTGAAAGGGGATCTTGAGAAAGAGAGAAGTGAAAATGAAGCACTTCTGGAGAAGCTTGAGAACATGGAGAAACTTATTGCTAAAAATGCAGTTCTGGAAAATTCCTTGTCAGATCTAAATGTCGAGCTAGAGGAGCTTAGGAAAAAGTTGAAGAGTTTAGAAGAATCCTATCAATTTCTCCTGGCAGATAAAGAAGCTCTTGCTTCTGAGAAGACAACGCTGGTCTCACAATTGCTGGTTGCAACTGAGCATTTGGAGAAAGTCATGGAGAAGAACCTTTTTCTGGAGAATTCCCTTCTTGATGCAAATGCTGAGCTTGAAAGCTTGAGATTGAAATTAAAGAGCTTGGAGGAATTGTATAAGGGGATGCAGAATGAGAAGTCTGACCTGGTCATTGCCAAAGGAAGCTTGATATCTGAGTTGGACAGTACTCAGAAAAGACTGGAGGATTCGGAGAAAATTTTCAGAGAGTTAACAGATAACTACTATAATCTGGAGAAAGATAAAAATGCAATACTTGATGAAGTACAAGAGCTACGGGTTTCTCTTGATGCTCAGAAGAAAGAATATGCTAGTCTTGCCCAGTTCAGTGATTCCCAGCTGGCTAGCATGGCATCAAAGATCTGCTTACTAGAAGAAGAAGTTCATCATAGAATAAAAAAGTACGAGGATGAAGTGGAGAGAGGTGTTAATTCTCAGATTGAGATTTTTATCTTGCAAAGGTGGGTACGGGATATGGAAGAAAAGAACATCTCCCTCTTGCTTCAATATCAGAAACTACTAGAGGCATCTAAACTGTCAGACAAACTGATTTCTGAACTGGAATCTGAAAAAACAGCCCAAAAAGCCAAAGTGCAGTCTTTGTTTGACCAAATTAAAACATTGAAGATGGGGCTTTACCGAGTGATAAGGACGCTTGAACCTGGTGCAAACCAGTGGTATGAAGGTAAGGCGGAGCAAGATCTCCTGAACTATGTGGTTGACAAGATTGAAGAAACAGAAGAGTTACTTGTCAGAAATGAGCAGCTGGTAATTGAGAATTCTGTTCTTGTTTCCCTACTTGGGGAACTGCAAATAGAGGTTGCTAATCTTGTGACAGCTAAAGACATTCTTGATCAGGAGCTCACTAGCAGGATGGAGCAGCAGTTGGTTTTGCAGGGTGAGAGCCAAAAACTTGTAGAGTTGAATGCAGGTTTGCAGGTGAAAGTTACAGAGGGGCAAAACAAAGAGGACGTTTTGAGGGATAAGTTAAAGAATCTACAGGGACAGCTTTTGGACTCAGAACTGAGTCATAAAAACATGCTAGAAGAGAATTCCAAGATGCTTTCTGAGCAGAGATTGTTGATGCATTCACTCTCAACCTTGAAGGCAGAAAAGTGTAACCTAGAAGAGGAAATCTGTGCTTCTTTTTGTGAATCGGTATCTCAGGGTATCCATTATTCCCTTCTCAGAGATATCATCATTCGAAAGTCACTGGAAGTTGAGAAGCTGATAGGAAATCTGGATGAACGCAATTATACGAATTATGACCTAAAGCGGAAAGTAGAGATAATGGAAAGCAAGTTAGAGAAGCTTTCTTCTGTGGAGAATGAGAATGCGGCACTGCAAAAAATGGTAGAGAATCTGAAGTGCAAATGTGGTGAGGTTGAGGTCATTCGAGCAGATCAAGAAAGACAATTGCTGACATTATCTAGACATTATGACGAGCAGAGTAGGGAGGTGTTGGGCATCCATGAAGAGAATAAGAAATTAGAGATTGAGCTATGTAAATTTCATGAAGAATATGTGGTAACTAAAAGTAGGGAGGACAATTTGAATCATGAACTGCGAAAGGAAAGAGATGAGCTCAAAGAGTGGGAGTCTCAGGCTACTGCATTGTTCGGTGAACTGCAGATATCTGCTGTGACAGAAGCAATTTTGGAAGAAAAGGTTCGTGAGCTTGTTAAAGCATGTGAGCTCAACCAAGATAGGGACTGCTCAAGAACTATGGAGATTGACCAGCTGAAGGAAACAGTACGTACCCTTGAAGGTGTAAACGAAGGACATACAGCTCACATGACCGCCATTATCCCAGTTTTCAATTCTTTGAGGGATAGCGTTACTTCATTAGAAAGTCACACTCTTCCTCATGAAAACTGTGCCCAAGCCAACGGCAACGATGAGAAGGTGGTTGCTCACTTTTATATATACTTCCAATCTGCATCAATACTGAGATTCTTTAGCTAGTCTAAATCTCCAACTGCCAGTTAAGAGTAGTACCTCCACCTTTTTTATTTATTATTATTATTTTCGGTTATGTGGAGTAGCATAATCAGTCACTTGGGATTTTTTTTTTAATCTTACCTAAGAACTCCGAAAACTTCATTCAAACATCCATTTTTTCGTCAAGAATCTGTCCTTTCTTTATAAGTATGCTTTCTGTTGAGAACCATCTTGGACATTCGTAGGATTGCTTTCGTGAAATGACTTAATAATCATTTTCTTCCCTCAATTCCTTGCATCCACTATTGGGTATCCTCTAAAGTCCATCACTTGCAGGATGACACAACGATCGTTCATACTGACTGGTGTCAACAATTGAGCGAAGGAGAGAATGCAATGCTCGGTGGTGGATTACTGGCCTTGCAGGAAATGCAAATGAAGATCAGAGCAATAGAGAACGCAGTAATGGAAAAGGAGAGACATCTAATGGTGGAGAACATAAATGCTAACTCCAAACTGGAGGCTGCAATGAGACAGATTGAAAAGTTGAAATCAAGAAGCAGCTTGCACAGGCAAGGTAGTTCGAAAGGCAAGCATGCTAATCCAAGACCAGAGGTTGAGGAACTGGAATCTGTAGTTCTCGATCATCTCAGGACACGAAAACAAAAGCACGAAATCTCTGAAGAGGAAGTGATGACTAAAGACATAATCCTCGATCAGATATCCGATTGTTCTCCCCATGGAATCAGCCGAAAAGAAGCCGATAATCAGATGCTTGAAATATGGGAAGCTACCAACAAGAATGGCAACATCGGCCTGACTGTCGGGAAGTCCCAGAAAGCGATCAGTTCACCGAATGGGAAGAAACAGAGTAGACGGCATCCCTCATCCGATTCTCTGGTTGAGAAGGAGGTAAATGTTGACAAATTGGAGATTTCCAAACGATTCTCCGGATCTTTTCAAGAAACAAGTGAGAGGAAAGTACTGGAAAGACTAGATTCTGATGCTCAAAAGTTAGCAAACCTTCAAATTACTGTGCATGATTTGAGGAGGAAGTTGGAGATTACAGAGAAAAGCAAAAAAGGCAAAGGCTTTGAATTTGACAGTTTGAAGGAACAGTTAGAAGAGTCGGAGGAGACCATCATGAGATTGTTCGAGTTTAATCGCAAATTAATTAAGAGCATTGAAGACAACAATTCAATATCCTTCAATGAGGAAACAAGTTCAGCTCCAGATGAGAATGCTACAACCAGGAGAAGAAAAGTTTCAGAACAGGCGAGAAGGGTGTCAGAAAAAATTGGGAGATTGCAGTTAGAGGTTCAGAAATTGCAGTTTCTGCTACTGAAACTTGATGACGAAAACAAAAGCAGTGGGAAAACCAGAATAATTGAGAGAAAAACCAGAGTTCTGCTGCGAGACTATCTCTACGGTGGGACAAGAACAAGCCAGAAACGAAAGAAGGGGCACTTCTGTTCGTGCGTGCAACCACCAACCAGCGATTGAGACGATTATAGTTTCATCCATACATTCGTAGTTTCTAAATACCTACTTTTGAGACTTTTTCAGTTGCTTTGTGCATAAACTTCCTTTCCTAGAAATTTTCGGTAGATCTACAGATCCTGCTGTACATTTCAGGCTCCATCTAAACTTCGAGAAGCTGCTCCAAGAGGGCATTTGCTTATGGGTTTGTTTCCATTTCATTTTTCTTTACAGATTCTATTAAAACATGTCTAGAAACACGTCCTAGGCCATCCTACGGGTGGGTTAAAAATGCTTGCTCATATTGTAGAGGTGGCAATGAAAGATACCAGGTGGTTTAACAATTAAGACGCGTTGACACAACCAAACCCTCTTGTACTCGTGTTACCTTCCATAACTAAAGAAAGTTTCTTAGTTCTGGAACAATGTTTGTTTTGCATGGACTAGGAGAGTCTAGGCGCAACTCTCTTCTTCTTTCCGTTCCTGGTAGCAACTGTTACTTGTGTGTTTCAACACGATGTTGGTAGAGTTTATGAGAATATGCTTCTACCGTACAATTTCTGCTTTCAAATATGAAGTCCAACCATGCTTCTCTAACTACAAGATTAAGAGACTGACGAGCACGCGCCTTTTTAAATCACCAGTATCAAAGGTGTTGAGAAAATACAAGCAACAACTTCAACAGACGTTGTCTGAGATCAGAATGAATGATGTATTAGAGTCAGACATCCGTTCTTAAATTTACATGAGGCACATCCCCCACAAAATTCACTTAGGACCTGATTAAGGATTCTTCAACTACAAGCTCTGGAATTTGGAGGAGGGATTTACTAATTCAACAGACACTTCTGTTTTGAGCATACCGCTAGGTTCTCCCTCATGGTTTTCCCCAGTGGATCAACCTGCTTACAACACTGTTCTCCATAGCCGTAATCGTGATGGCCGGACAGAGCAACATCAGGATGCAGTTGATCTCCACTATCAATCATAATATTCTGGAGCAAACAGCATACCAAGATAATGCTTGGTAGTTTCCGCTTATCAGGTCTCCACATGACCTTATTAAGAATTCTCCAACTACCCTTTAATTGTAAAAATGACCTCACTGCTAGCAACCTGGCAGACTCGTGCATAGAATTGAAACTGATCAAGGAATCAGAAAGTTCATCACCTCTATCAGGTGTTATGAGCCATGGAAGAAGAGGATAGCCGATGCCACCAACAATATACTCCCTGATCTCCACCCCTTCAGCTAAAGTCCTCAAAGTTCCATTCAGACGTTTCCCATTCTCACAAAGCTTGAAAAATCCAGAACATTTGAGGAGTCTCGACACTGTCATGCCTCCAGGCCAACCAGTCACAATATCGAGAAACCTCATCTCATGGTCAACAATCCCCTGCAAGAACATGCTGTAATTCTTCTCTTGGTCACACCAATCATCCGAGGTTTGAACAGCTGGAAGTGTCATTGTGATGTGAGTTGAATCAATAGCTCCACAACAATTTGGCAACCCAAATGTGGCTTCAAACTTGGACTTTATTTCCTCCATTCTACTCGAATCAGGCCACTTGAGATGGTGCTTGGCACGTTCTTCTAAAGATTCAATGAATCTCCAAGTCACTTGAGAGACAGTTGACTGGCCGACCCCAAAGGCAGCCCCAACTGAGACCTGAGACTTGCCGGAAGCTAGCCGTCTGAGAGCTATTGCAACCTGTTTTTCAACACTAAGAAACCTTCCTTCAATGTTGATGAGCCCAGAGGGTGGTCTTGATATCAGATCTTCTCTTACAAGAGAACAAATGTATTCAAAAGTCTTTCTTGAAACCCTGAAGAAGTATTTGAACCCTTCTTCTTCATCAGATGGCACCGGAAAATCTACAATGTCAAATTCCAAATCCGAATAAAAGTCCACTAGTAATTGAAAATTTTACGAAATCTGGCATCGCCTATGACATAAACGCATATTCTTGAACATTTCACAACAATGTACGCTATGTAAAGCAAATCCCAGTGCATTCTATTTCTACACACCAATTGAAAATAGAAAGAACCCAGATTCACTAGCACGAAATTACTTTATAAATTTCAAACAATTTCACAGAAAAGGTGAGCAAGTGACAGCTAAAAAGAGAGGGGAAAAAAAAGGAAAAGGAACCTGGAGAAGAAGAATTCTTGAGCCAGAAACTATCCCACCAATCCGAATCAGAGGCTTTGGGGTCGATTGGAAGCACAGTGGTCGCGGGTTTGCCATGCTTCTTCTGTTTCTTCAATTTCTTTGAAACCTTTTTGCCTTTCTTCGATTTCTTCGTCGGAGCCATCTCACCCTACACACAAGTCATCCCCTTCCCTTCCAACTCGGCTCCAAACAGTATATCTTGAGTAGATTGTCATTTACATTGCTTACGACTGATTTTTATTTTTATTTTTCATAGACATAAATCACGTAATTAGATGTTGAGTTGGGTTTTAAGAACAAACAGCAAATGCAAGAAGAAGGCGAACAAGAATTTTTGTTTGTGAAAGTCTAATTACACAGGACAGGATAGTCAAAAATCAAATTAAAATTAAAATAATATGAGTAATAAAGTAATAAAAATATTATGATAAAATGGTTACAGTCACGGACAAATCAAACACGCTTATTCTCGATATGTATAGTTACATATTTGCTTCTTGATGATTTCTTTGCCTGTTTTTGTTGGCATACGCATATTTCATCTTGCTTTTATTGTACGTGCATACTAAAAAATAATGTCGCCAGATTTTGGCGAATTTAATCAGACGTCATTGCCGGATTCATGGAGTTACCGCTTTTTTTTCAACGAAATATTCCTCAAAAAACAAATGACGCTTGTCGTCAGGTTTCCGACAAATTAAGCCGACGCTCAAGTCGATCTTTTAGTGAAGGTGGGATCAGTAGTAGGTAGAAGATAGGGTTTGTGATTACGTATCTCATATGCAAAGTTATACCTTATATACGAAAGAATAACCAGTTAAAACTTTTACGTGTTTGCGTGGGAACTTCTTTATGGATGGACCAAGGAGGACGTGAAATTTGGACTGAAGCTTCGTAATAATGTTAGGTATGAGATCGATCTTTGGTGATTAGATCGATCGGTCCATACATCGCTCAGACCGGGTTCTCGCCCAATACAAATGAATTCGACTATAAGCCTCCTACTCCCGAGTCCGAAGCGAAGAGAAGGGTCAAGGAGTATGTTAGATTTTGTTACTCGCCTACTATCTTATAACTCGTAAGCAAGACAAATTCGTAAGGTGGTCGATCAAAATATTAGCATTGTAGCTCGGTTATGGGACGATTCGGCGATCCGATCGGTTGGATGTTGACTAGTTGTGCGGATCGCTAATCTTGGGATCGATTTGCTAAGTGCCCTAACCGATCGGCCTCGACTTATTGTATGACAACAAGGCTAAAGCGAATCGAGTGGTCATCATTAAGCGAAAGCGCGTGAAGGTCTTGAAGCATTTATTATTTGACGCGCGCCTCTCGATAGCTTTTCAAAATCCAAACGACGTCCTTGTAACTATCAGGCAGCTTGTCCAGACGTCCTTTCAACTGTCGCGCGCACTCCGGATTTCTACTAACCCTAATTTATCTCCGCCATATTATGCCGCGTCCGGCATAGCTTCGGATTTTCTCCATGCGTTGAGTTTTGGTGGATCGCAATTGACGCTTCCTTATAAATGTCCGGGATAGATGATTGTTTGGTTTCTTCACGCTGTTTCGTTCTTGCTTAGTCTTGCTTTCCTTTCTTTTTCTTACTTTCGCTTCCTAAGTTTTCTTGAAAGTCGACAAATTCTGACCTCATATCACTAAATAGGTACATCTTTTTTCCTTATTTCCTCTTTTAAATTTCCTCTTGGTGAGTATGTCATCTACCGGTTCTCGAAGTGGGATTTCTCCAAGGGATGATGTCGCCGAAAGAGCGTCTGAAGTTTCCGCTGAGGCGATGGCGATGGCGATGTCGAGGTTGGGAGATGTCGAAGAGATTTCGACAAGAGAGCGGAAGGATGGGCTAGTCGTTAAGGAGCTGCCCAAAGGCAAATCGAGGATGTCCGGCGGAGTTGAGTCGGTCGATTCTTAGAAATGGAATCCCTCATTCCGGAGCCTAGACCGCCTCGGCGAATGAAAGAATCCACAAGAAGATCAAGTGGGTGGTTTGCCGTCTCGAGAGTTTCTTCTCGATTTACGGACTTGAGACTCCGTCGTTCCGATCGTTGATGAAGTGTGCGTTGATTATCAACTAAGGCCGAGTCAGATTCCTCCGAATGAGTGGAGGTTCATTAATGGCCTTGCTCTGTTGTGCCATCAGTTTGGCTGTCTGCCTTCGGTAAATATCCTGCGCCACTTTTTGATAATGAGCCAGAGTCCGAGCTCTAGGGGTGGGATTCCTTATTTGATGTATAAGGATGCCCGGTATCGCCCAGCCGGAACGGCTTCTAAAATTACCGGTTGGCGAACGAAATATTTCTTCGTGAAGCCTCCGGGATCTTCCTCCGAGTCCCAGTCGTGGAGGTATCCCCTAGCCGAGCGATGGAACGACTCGTCGAGCCTATTCCTTTCTAGGGAGGAGCGAGAGGTGGTCGGCCGTATAAAGGAGCTTGGCCAATATAACTTCGCTCGGTTCATTTCGGGATACGGTGGGGGGGGTCTCGGCCAACTCTTTTCTGATTGACCCCCCGCCGCAAGTTAGCGGGCTAAGAGAGGGATCCGCCCCGCCTGGTTGACCCCTCATGGTTGAGTTATTTTCCATGCTTGTAGGTTTTGGTTTGATTTCTAACCCTTTCGTTGTTCAGGCACCATGGTCAAAGTTCATGCTTTCCCCTCCCAAGTCGCGCCAAGGCGTAAGGTCGCAGGTCGCCGCCTTCGGAGGCTAGAGGACAGGAGGATAGGGGAGAGGCGAGTTCAATTGTTGTTCGGCCCATTGCTTCCGAGAAACGAAATGTTCCTCCTGCCGTCTCCGAGCCATCTGCGGCGCCTGCTGTGGCCGTCCCGCCTGGTGAGTGCGTGGTTGTTATCGAGGAAGAGGAGGAGAGTGAACGACCTCTGGAGAGGAGAAGGGTCGCTCAAGTAGCCGACCGATCGGCCCTTCTCCTCGTCCTATAGTCCAAAGTAAGGGGAAGGAGAAAGTGGGAGATCGTGGTGCCCCGTCAGCCAAGGGTAAAGGGAAGAAGCAGACGGGGAGTGCTGACAAATGGGAGCCGGCGATTAGTCTTGATAGGACGGCCTCGATTGCTAACGTCGAAGTGGCTCTTCATATCGCTGAGAGGGTCATTCCTCCTTCGGACGAGGAGCGCTTTGACGCGTTAAATGTTGAGGAGCTGACGGGCCATGCCATCCGCAATTCCATAAGGGAGGTGGCTTTCGCTTTGACTATGCATCGGCGTCGTCGTCTTTGGATCGGAGGTCCATTCCTCCTCGGCGGTGGACGGTTTAAAGACCGAGCTCTCAGAGGCCAGAGAAGAAGGAGACTTCTCCCGGGCTCAGCTCTCTTCCTTTGAGGAGGAGAAGAAACGTTGGGAAGAGAAGCGTGACGTCCAGAGAGCTCAGCTCGCTTCGGGAGAGGAGGAGAGGAGCGCCTTGAAAGCTCGACTCACCGCGGAGGAGGTTGAGAGGGTAAAGGCGATGGCGGCGAGGGATAAGCTGTCCGAGGAATGTGCGGTGCTGCAAGGGAAGCTGGAGTCGGAGAGAGAGCTTAAGGAAAAATTCCTCGAGGACTGTCATGCGACGGTGAGTGGCCAGGCAAGAACCGAAGATACGCTGAGGAGGGTGCGAGCTTCCATAAAGGAACAAAGTATCGAGGCGATCATGAGATGGCAGAGGCGGTTCTTACAGGAGGAGTGTTTGGAGTACTCCTGTGACTTGGCCCTCATGATCCTGAAGAATTGCTATGACGCCTGCGTTCCTGAGGGGTCGGACGGTCCTCCGTTTGAGGGATTTACCGAGCCGCTGCTTCCTACCGCCCTTGGCCTCTCTCTGGAGGAAGTAAGGGAGAGAGCCATGGAGGACCGGGGGTCAGTCCCAGTTGAGGAGCTGGACCTTAGCTCGGCTGAGGGGGACGAGCTTCCCTGTGAGGATACTTCACCGGCCGCTCCCTTGGACCCTGCTTCCATTTCGACTTTTCCGCCCGCTTCCGAAGCTTCCCCTGGGCACTCGCCCACTTCTCCTTCTGTGGATTTTTGAAGCTCACCTGGTCGGGATTGTGACCAGGGCGGATTCTCGTTAATGCAATATTTACTTTTGCTTCATTTTTCTGAAGTGATTTTCCATATTTATGTTCTTTACTTTCGATATATAGTGGAGTTTGATGAAGTCGCTCATAGTCAACCAGCTTCGAGGTCAACTTATAGTAGATTCCAAACCAAGGTCCCAAGGATCTCGTCTTGGCGACCGATCGACCGTAGTCGATCTGTGTCGATGCCGAGCAATGGCGAGCGAGGGTCCCAAGGATCTTGTCTTGGCGACCCGACCGACCGTAGTCGATCTATAGAGATGCCGAACGATGGAGAGCGAGGGTCCCAAGGATCTTGTCTTGGCGACCCGACCGACCGTAGTCAATCTATGGAGATGCCGAGAGAGGCGAGCGAGGGTCCCAAGGATCTTGTCTTGGCGACCCGACCGACCGTAGTCAATCTATGGAGATGCCAAGCGATGGCGAGCGAGGGTCCCAAGGATCTTGTCTTGGCTACTCGACCGACCGTAGTCGATCTATAGAGATGTCGAGCGATGGCGAGCGAGGGTCCCAAGGATCTTGTCTTGGCGACTCGACAGACCGTAGTCGATCCATGGAGATGCCGAGCGATGGCGAGCGAGGGTCCCAAGAATCCTGTCTTGGCGACCCGACCGACCGTAGTCGATTTATGGAGATGCCGAGCGATGGTTGATTGGATTTTTTACTCTTTGCCATATATAATGGAACTTTTTATTGCCAAAAAATCTGAAAACCCCTTTATTGACGATAATGAGGGCGTGGGCCATTAAAAAACCTGTCTGGCAGGGACAGGAAAAAGGTTCCCACGTATTGTATACAAAAACAGTAATAAGCAAAGATTAACTAAAGTAAAACTTATCTATTGGTAGCACGCCTTCAAGTTTCGAGAGTTCCAAGGCCTTGGTAGAACCTTCCCTTTCGCATCGCGTAGGATGTAAGAGCCATGCCCGACTTGTTTAATCACCCGATAGGGTCCTTCCCACGCCTGTCTGAGCTTTCCAGGATGCTTCCCAGCCGCCTCGGCCTTTCGCAGGATGTACCCGCCTACCTTCACATCGCTCGGCCTTACCCTTCTGTTGTAGAATTTGGTCGCTTTTTGCCTGATGGCTTCCGAACGAGCGGCTGCCCTTTCTCTGTCCTTACTAAGGAGAACGAGTTCCGCTCTGCGGGCTTCATCATTCCGTTCTTCGTCGTAGTTCGACACCCTTTGGTTGTGCAAGACCACTTCTACGGGGACTAAGGCTTCTGCCCCCAAGGTCATCCTGAACGGTGTTTCCCCTGTGGCTCCGTTTGGTGTGGTCCTGTATGCCCACAACGCTTCGTCTAATTCTTCCACTTAAGTCCTTCGTCCATCTAGGCGCTTCTTGAGAGCACTCATTATTTTTTTGTTGGTATTCTCCGCAAGGCCGTTGCTCTGTGGGTGAGCTACTGAGGTTAACTGTAGTCTTATCTTTATTCAGTCGCAAAAGTCTCTGAACTTATCGTTATCGAATTGTCAGCCATTGTCCGTAACTAGCATCATAGGCATCCCGAAGTGACATAGTATATTTTTCTTTATGAAATAGTATATTTTTCTTTACGAAACTTTCTACCTTCCCTTCGGTGATTGTAGCGACCGCCTCCGCTTCTACCCATTTAGTGAAGTACTCCACTGCCACTATCAGGAACTTCTTCTGTCCGGGACCGAGAGGGAAGGGCCCCAGTATATCCATTCCCCATTGAGCAAAAGGAATAGGATGACTCAAGATTTGCATCCTCTCGGTTGGCTGATAAGATAGACTGCTATTCTTCTGGCAAGCCTCACATCGGTCGACCTTCTCCTGGCAGTCCTTCCTTATTGTCGGCCAATAATATCCCTCGTCGATAAGCCTATGGGCTAACATTCGCCTCTACGTGGTTGCCACACATCCTTCGTGGACTTCACCATTGCTTGCTTCTGGCTTCTTCTTCATTCAAGCATTGCGGAAAGGGTCACCATAAGATCGCCAGATAAGGCGCCGCTAATGACCGATATTCGCCGCCTTTATTCTCGGTTCTTGGCCTTGATTCTTCTTCCGGTCTGTGTTCCTCTAAAAGGTACCGTGTGATCGGTTCCGTCCAACTCGATCGACCGGCATTTACGCCGAGAACTTCCTTGGCTTTAAATGCTAGGCCGGTCTAGTCGCTCGACCAGAATGTTGTTTTTGGCGTCTCGATCTGAGGCCATTTTGAAGAGTGCATCCGCTTTAACATTTTGAGCTCGTTTCATCTCGTTGATCGAGTCTTGCGCCAAATTACTTAACTCCCGCTTACCGGTTCAAGTACTCGATCATGCTGTTCCCCTTAGCTTCATACTGCCTAGTGACTTGGCCGACCACCACTTGGCTATCACTATATATCTTTAGGTGCTTCACCTCCATCTCCTTAGCTAGTTGGAGGCCGGCTATCAAAGCCTCATATTCTGCCTCGTTATTGGAGGCCTTGAATTCTGGTCGAAGGGCGTATTCCAGCTTTTCTTCCGTATGCGGGTCGATTGATACCATTCCTGCTCCGCATCCTTCAGAGTTGGATGACCCGTCAATGAACAAGCTCCAGGCAGGGAACTGCTCGTCCTTCGAGCTGGGTTGGCTCATCTTTGCGATGAAGTCTGCCAACACTTGTGTATTAATGGTCGTCCGGGGTTTGTATTGTATGTTGAATTCTTCCAGCTCTACCGCCCACGTTATTAGTCGACCCGAAGTTTTGGCCTTTTGAAGGCACTGCCTGAGGGGTTGGTCGGTCCATACCTCAATGGTATGACTTTGGAAGTAGGGTCTTAGCTTCCGGGCTGCCATTATCAAGGAGAGGGCTAGTTTCTCTATAGGCGTATATCGTGTTTCCGATCCGGTCAACACTTTGTTGACGTAGTAGACAGGGTGTTGTTCGCTTCCCTCCGATCGAATAAGTACTGCACTGATCGACCCCTCCGTAACTGCCAAGTATAAAATCAGATTCTCTCCCTCTACCAGGCTTTGCAGGATAGGCGGGCTAGACAAGTATTGTTTTAAGTGTTGAAAGGCTTTGCAGAATAGGCCTTTGGAACTGGGTCACGTTCGCTTTCCTCAAGATTTTGAAAAATGGGAGGCACTTGTCTCCCAATCTGGAAATGAACCTGCTTAGAGAGACTATCCGACCGGTCAATATCTGCACTTCTTTTAAGCATTGGGGCGAGGACATTTGGATGATGGCTTCGATCTTCTCTGGATTAGCTTCAATCCCCCGCTGAGTGATCATAAACCCTAGGAATTTTCCGGATGCCACCCCAAAAATGCATTTTCCCGGGTTCAGCTTCATCTGAAATTTATTCAGGGTCTGGAAGACTTCCTTGAGATCTTCCACATGCTCCGTGGCTGTCTTACTTTTAACCACCATATCATCCACATAAGCTTCCACCAACCGGCCGATCTGTTTCTTAAAGATCTCCATGACAAGTCGCTGATAGGTCACCCCCGCGTTCTTCAGGCCAAAAGGCATTACTCGGTAACAATATGTGCCTTGGTCGGTTATGAAGGCGGTCTTTTCTTCGTCTTCCAAACTCATTTGAATCTGATGATAGCCCGAGAAAGCATCCAGGAAGTTGAGAAGTTCATGCCCTGAGGTAGAGTCTACTAACTGGTCAATCTTGGGCAAGGGGAAACTGTCATTTGGACATGCTTTGTTCAGGTAGGTGAAATCGATGCACATTCTCCACTTCCTGTTCTTCTTTTTCACTAAAACCACATTGGCGAGCCATTCAGGGTACTTGACTTCTCGAATGAACCCAACCTCGAGTAATTTCTCTACCTCTTGCTCGATCACCCCCTGTCACTCCTTGCTGTGCTATCGCTTCTTTTGTCTGATCGGCTTATAGTCATGCCGAATACCAAGGGAGTGCGATGCGACTGATCGAGAAATTCTAGGCATGTCGCTCGGTACCCAAGCGAAAACCGATCTATTTTCCACTAAACAGCCTGTGATTTCTTTAACTAGGTCCTTCGGCAGCCCGGAACCTAGGTTTGTGAATTTAGAGGGGTCGACTTCGTCCAGTACGACCCGCTGCGTTTCTTCCACTGGGTTCATCCTATCCATCTCCTCATCAACTTTCACATCAAGAGAGCTCGTCAGGACTACCGCCCCGTCCAATGTTTTCGTTTCTGCTAAGTAGCACTCCCTTGCGATTCTCTGCTGACCCCTGACAGTACTGATTCCATGAGACGTTGGGAATTTCATCGTCTGGTAGTATGTAGAGACGACCGCTCTAAGGGCGTTCTGGGTAGCTCGTCCGATTATTGCATTGTATGCCCCTTGAAACTTCACGACTAGGAATTCAACATCCCTTTCTATTTGGCACGGCTTTTGCCCGAACTTAACTTTTAAATAGACTCGGGCGAATGGGTAGGCTGATGCTCCTGTTACCCCTTTGATAGGTCCGTCTATAGGCAGTAGTCGTGTTAGACCCCGAATTTTTTTTATGATGTCATTAAGCATAAATTGTGATAATTGAGTGATTTTGCCTTAGTTTGATTAAATTGGGAACATTAGTGGATAATTGAGGTGTATTTGCGTTTTATATGGTTTAATTGTGGTTTAATGAGGATTAAAAGGGGTAAAAGTTTATGAGGGCATTTTAAGAAAATTTCTTAGGTTGGAATGGGTTGAGGCTTGTAAGGAGGGGTAAGTGGGACTTTGTATTTTCTTTAGGTTAGGGTTGAGAAGAAATAAGAGAAAGAAAGAAAAGAAGGAAAATAGAAGGAAAGAAAGAAGAGTGACGTCGGTGAAGGAAGAGGAGAAAAAGAAAGAGTTTTGCGATTTTAGTGATTTTCGGTAGATTAAAGACGTTTCCTGGTAAGTTTAAGTTCGATCAAACTTGTTATGGTAAGATTTAAACCTAGATATGTTGGATATGTAGCAGAATCGACGAGTTAGGGTTTTTGGGTGAAAAGATGGGTAAATCCTTGGGTTGATGCATTTGTGCTTGATTTTGAGTTGTTAATGGGTTAGAAATGTAGCTTGAGTCTTGATCTAAGGCTTATGTGTGTTGCATTTGAGTTTGGGAAGAAATGGAAGTCGGAAAATGCAGAAATCAGGGGTTCGGAGTCAAAGCTCCGACCCGCACGTCATGACGTCTTGTGAAACACTTGTGGCGTCGCATGCGGTGAATTGGTGACACGCCGCATGCACCATGTACACGTCGCACGCCGCGGCGTGCGGGTGATGAGCACGCCGCGACGAGCATGGTCGTTCGCCGCGGCGAGCCCCCCCTATTTCCGAAAGTGAGATTTTTACATTTTTGGGGATATCTTTTGGTGTAGATGTCCGATTGAGGTGATTTTGGATTCGTTGTGATCTAGAAATAAAGGAATACGAGTTGTATGAAGAAGGGAAGTTCGGAAATTGCTTTGAAGGGTTCAGGAATGTAGATGGGAGTCGGATGGAGACTTTTAACGCTTTACTTTTTGCTTTTCGAGCTTTATTGAATATTTGCTATGGATATTAATTGTATGGAAACTTGGTTTATTATAGGGAACCAAGTGATTTGACCCAATCGCAAGAGGAAGGACAAGAGTGAGTCCGATACTCAGCGATACTAGGTGGGTAATATGTTTATGGTTATTGTGTGTATGGGCAAATTGCCTGATGTGTGTTTGCTTGCATTATATGACATTACTTGTATTGAATTACATGAGAATTATGGAATATGCTTTTGATTATAATTATGCATGGATTGATAGGCCTTTATGGAAATGGACAAGAATGAGAATTGAGAAAATGTGAGAAATGCTTTAAGCATGAATCGAATGGACTATGTGAATTGTTTGGGTAAGAGAGTTACGAATGGAGTCACGTGCGCGACAAGAAAGCCTTCTCCCGGCTGCCCGCTTGTGGCAACGAGATCCTTGAGAAATCGGACTCGGATAGTTTACGGATTTACCTTTGGGTTATCCGGATCGTTTACGGATCTCTCGAACCAATTGATTGTGCATACACGATGGACTTGTTGAGCATAATACATGTTTGTTATGATTGACTTGTTGCATAAGAATTGTTATGTTGAAAAATAGAAATTGCATGACCTATGTTTATACGAATGTGAATTATTTGATGATTGTGGAATTATGAATATATGTATATTGCTTGATTATGTGGCTCGTTGCCAATGGCTATAAACGTATATGCCACTGAGCTTCGCAGCTCACCCCATTACTCTTCCCTCCTCAGGTGCAAATCGAGACGACTGTCGACCTTGCAAGGCATCGGAAACTTCAAGCTAGTTAGGAGCCTTGCATAAGTTAGTATTTTGGTTAGCCCACCAGCATTTCATCATGGAGCATACTTTTGTATTTTGGGATTTAATTTCATTTTGTATTGTGTTATATTTTGAGATACTTATTGCATTTCTTGGAATGAGAATGACAGATGAATTATGCAATTGGAATGGTGAATGGATGTTTAGAATGCATGTATAGAATGTGTATATGTATGAGTATATGTATTGTTATATGAATCGAATGGTTCTTTGTATGGATGTTGGGATCGGGTCTGAAGGTATTTGGGCGCCCGACACTGGCGCGACCCGAGGGGCCGCCTCGGGAATTCAGACATCCGGGGCCCGGGCCCAACATGTTTGGTATCAGAGCGCCTAGGTTTAGGTGTCCTCGGCTTAGAATGCATAGTAGGATGAATTGTTTGCTATCTGACTCTTTGTTGCATTGATTAAGTGACATGCATATGATGCATACATGTAGATTGCCATATAGCTAATCATTAGTGTTTACCTTTGAAGGAGTACGATGCCACCTCGTAAAAGGACACGAGGAGTGATGCAAGGATCTGCTGCACCTGACTCTCCGAGGAGAGAGGAGAGGACTGATGAGTCAATAGCTCCAGGGAATGCTGAGGCTTCTGTAGGGCTAGGTAGTGAGCCCGTTTTGTCGCCGACGCAGGAGTCTCCGATCCCGCAGGAGCCAGTGCCTCCATTGGATCCGAGATTGTTTCAGGCGTTTACTCAAGCATTCGCGCAGGCTATGGGCCAGATGCCACAACCTTCTGTTTCAGCCCCAGTTCAGAAGGGCAGACGATTTGATAGATTGAGGAAGTATGGGGCAGTTGATTTCTTTGGGACTTGGATCTGAAGAAGTGAGACTTAGTTCTGAAAGACCAAGAGAGTCTTTGGATCGAGATGGAGTGCGAGGATGACGAGAGTCATCTATCTTTAGCTTGCTTCTTGAGGAGATGCACTTCACCGGTGGAAAAGCTGCATCAGGAGCCAAATTAGGCGATGGGGTTGGCATGGCGAGATTTCGTGGTTGCTTCGGGAAGAAGTACTGTCGAGTATATGTTCAAGAAATGAGGGAGTTCCTCGGTTTGACTCGAGAGGATATGACTGCTATGAGTATGAGCGCCGGTTCACACATTATCCCAGTATGCTTGGTTGATCTTTGAGTGAGGCTGCCAGATGTCGCAGGTTTGAGTCGGGATTGCACCTGGCTATCAGAGAGAAGGTGATTGTGCATAATTTTTGTGATTTCCAGCAGCTGGTTGAGGCAGCGCTGAGGGTGGAGAACATAGAGAATATCAAGAGTGCGGTGAACAAGAAGAGAAAGGGCAGAGAGCAGTCCAGGAGAGGGGGTAGCACTAGTACTCCTATGCCAGACAGGAGTGCTAGGAGCTTCCTGTTCGATCGAGAGAGAGGCGATGGTGCGAGCCGACCGAGGCCGATGAGGACTTCTCTTGTTTCTCACCAAGTCTCAGCGGTGGGTGGCGGTAGAAGGGAGATGGAGATAGATCGTTAGTCGAAGTGTGAGCACTTGGGAGAGCTCATAGAGGAGAGTGCTTGATTGACGGGAGCTTGTTTCAACTGTGGAGAGAAGGGACACATTGCGAGAGTGTCCTCGGCCTCCACGACGGAGAGAGGTCGATCTGCAAGCTCAGGAGGACGAGATCATGGGACGGAGGATCTGATGAAGTGGGCGATTCGAGATGCAGTAAGAGGGTGAATCTTCCGGGAGACCGAGAGGGCGGCACCGGCTAGGGTGTTTGCGATGACTAGGAAGGATCTTTGAGGCGCACGGATGTTGTCACAGTGCAGTGCAGTTATTTTACGATCTTGTGGTTGTTTTGATTGATCTGGATTCTACTCATTCGTTTGTTTCCTCGAGTAGACCCGTGTGTGACATGATTGTGAGCCCATTGGATACTCCGCTGATGGTGAGTACTCCAATCGGTCGATATATTGTGATTAGTCAAGTGTATAGAGGTTGTGAGATTCGCATCGACGGAGAACTTCTAGTGGTAGATTTGATGCCACTTGAAGATGGCGGTTTAGATGTGATTTTGGGCATGGATACATTGGAAAAGTACAATGCCCGTTTGGATTATGTGAGAAGATGTGAAATTTGATTTGGGTGATATCGGAAAAGTAGTGTTCTTGGAGCGAAAAGCGAGTCCGCCTGAATTGTTTCAAATGACAATGAGAGGATGATGAGTAAAGGGTGTGAGGCATTCTTGGCCTATGTGGTGGACACCAGGGTTGATAGAGGAAAGTTGGAGGATATTCCAGTAGTCAGGGAATTCTCAGATGTCTTTCCCGAGGAATTGCTAGGACTACCGCCAGCTAGGGAAATTGAGTTTCCCATTGAGCTTTTGTCAGGTACAAGGCCGATTTCGATTCCGCCTTACCGGATGGCTCCGGCAGAATTGAAGGAGCTTAAGGCGTAGTTGGAAGAATTATTGGAGAAGGGGTATATCAGGCAGAGTTCTTCGCCTTGGGGAGCTCCGGTTCTTTTTGTCAAGAAGAAAGATGGATCGTTGAGGATGTGTGTAGACTACAGAAAGCTGAATCAGGTTACGGTGAAGAACAAGTATCTGCTTCCTCGCATTGATGATCTGTTTGATCAATTGCAAGGAGCGAGAGTCTTCTCTAAGATTGACTTGAGATCGGGATACCATCAATTGAGGATTAAGGAGTCGGATGTGCCAAAGTCTGCTTTCAGGACTCGGTATGGCCATTTTGAGTTCTTGGTGATGCCTTTTAGATTGACAAATGCTCCTGCAGCATTTATGGATTTGATGAATCGGGTTTTTAAGCCATTCTTGGACCAATTTATCATCGTCTTCATTGATGATATACTGGTGTATTCCAAGAGTGATGAGCAACATGAGGAGCATTTGAAGATCGCTTTGGAGACTTTGAGGACGCATGAGTTGTACGCCAAATTCGATAAATGCGAATTTTGGCTTAGGAAAGTTTCATTTCTTGGACATGTGATCTCAGAGCAAGGAGTTCATGTGGATCCAAAGAAGGTAGAAGCTGTGGTGAATTGGGAAGCCCCGAAGAATGTAGCAGAGGTGAGGAGTTTTCTGAGTTTAGCAGGCTATTACAGGAGATTCGTGGAGGGATTCTCCATGATAGCCGCTCCGATGACTAAGTTGTTAAGGAAAAATCAGAAGTTTGTTTGAAGTGATGAGTGTCAGAGGAACTTCGAGGAGCTCAAGCGCAGATTGACGAGTGCTCAGATTTTGGTTTTACCTTCGGGAGATGAAGGTTATATGGTATATAGTGATGCTTCGAGGAAGGGTCTTGGATGTGTTTTGATGCAGGGAGATCGGGTGATTGCTTATGCTTCAAGGCAGTTGAAGCCTTATGAGCTGAATTATCCGACGCATGATTTGGAGTTAGCAGCGGTGATTTTTGCCTTGAAGATTTGGAGGCATTATTTGTATGGAGTTCAGACTCGGATCTTCACTGATCATAAGAGTCTCAAGTATTTGCTGAGTCAGAAGGAATTGAATTTGAGGCAGAGAAGGTGGATCGAGCTACTAAAGGATTATGACTTGTTGATCGAGTATCATCCGGGCAAGGCCAACGTAGTGGCGGATGCTTTGAGCAGAAAGTCTTCGATTGCTCATGTTCGGGCGGTTTATCTTCCTTTATTGGAAGAGATGGCCAAGCTTAGGATAAGCTTGACGCAGGAAGAGCCGGATTATCTTCTGGCTAATTTTCGAGTGAGGCCAATGCTGAAGGAAAAGGTTAGGGATTCGCAGGCTCAGGATGCGGATTTGAGCAAGCTCAGAGATGAGATTCGGAATGGTAAGGTTTCTGATATAGAGGTGAGTGATGATGGACTGATGACAATAGGGAACAGGTTGTGTATTCCTGATGTGCAGGAGGTTAAGGCTGAGATTATGGATAAGGCACACAATAAGCCTTATGCTATGCATCCGAGTAGCACCAGGATGTATCGAGATTTGAGAGAGCATTTTTGGTGGAAAGGCATGAAGAGGGATGTGGCAGACTTTGTGAGTAAGTGTCTAGTGTGTCAGCAAGTCAAAGCCGAACACCAGGCACCTTCAGGCAAGTTAAGGCCGTTGCCTATTCCGGAGTGGAAGTGGCAAAGGGTAACGATGGACTTTTTGATGGGTTTGCCTAAGACCAGCAGGAGGCATGATGCCATTTGGGTGATTGTGGACCGGTTGACCAAGTCAGCCCACTTTTTGGCGATCAAGCAGACTGATTCTTTGCATGTGCTAGCAAAGAAGTATATCGATGAGATAGTGAGATTGCATGGGATTCCGGATGCAATTGTGTCCGATAGAGACCCTCGGTTTACTTCGAGGTTTTGGGGCAGTTTGCAGGAAACTTTGGGGACGAAGCTGAATTTTAGTACGGCGTTTCACCCTCAGACGGATGGTCAATCTGAGAGGACCATTCGGACTCTTGAGGGGATGCTTCAGGCTTGTGTGATGGATTTCAGAGGAGCTTGGGATGAGCATTTGCCGTTGGTCGAATTTGCTTATAACAATTCGTACCATTCGAGCATTCAGATGGCTCCATATGAGGCATTGTATGGGAGGAGATGTAGGACTCCCATCTGTTGGGATGAAGAAGGAGAGAGGCAATTGGAAGGGCCTAATTGATTGGATGACAGTTGAGAAAATCAATCTGGTTAAACAGCGACTTAAGGCAGCACAGGATAGGATGAAGAGTTATGTTGATGCTCACCGAAAGGAGATGGAGTATGAAGTCAGTGAGAAAGTGTTCCTTAAGACATCGCCTTGGAAAGGAGTATTGAGATTCGGCAAGAAAGGGAAGTTGAGTCCGAGATATGTAGGTCCTTATGAGATCCTTGAGAAGATTGGACCACTCGCCTACAGATTGGCGTTACCTCCGGAGTTATCGCAGATTCACGATGTTTTCCATGTGTCTATGTTGAGGAGGTATAGATCGGATCCTTCTCACATCATTCATACTAGTGAGGTTCAGCTAAGGGATGATCTGAGTTATGAGGAGCAACCGGTGGAGATTTTGGTTACCAAGGACAAGGTCCTTAGGAACAAGACGGTTCAGTTAGTCAAAGTCCTTTGGAGGAACCATTCGATAGAGGAGGCTACATGGGAGTCATTGGAAGCCATGCGGGAAAAGTATCCACATCTCTTTGACGATTCAGGTAAATTTTGAGGACGAAATTTCTTTTAAGAGGGGGAGAAATGTTAGACCCCGAATTTTTTTTTATGATGTCATTAAGCATAAATTGTGATAATTGAGTGATTATGCCTTAGTTTGATTAAATTGGGAACATTAGTGGATAATTGAGGTGTATTTGCGTTTTATATGGTTTAATTGTGGTTTAATGAGGATTAAAAAGGGTAAAAGTTTATGAGGGCATTTTAAGAAAATTTCTTAGGTTGGAATGGGTTGAGGCTTGTAAGGAGGGGTAAGTTGGACTTTGTATTTTCTTTAGGTTAGGGTTGAGAAGAAATAAGAGAAAGAAAGAAAAGAAGGAAAATAGAAGGAAAGAAAGAAGAGTGCCGTCGGTGAAGGAAGAGGAGAAAAAGAAAGAGTTTTGCGATTTCAGTGATTTTCGGTAGATTAAAGACGTTTCCTGGTAAGTTTAAGTTCGATCAAATTTGTTATGGTTAGATTTAAACCTGGATATGTTGGATATGTAGCAGAATCGATGAGTTAGGGTTTTTGGGTGAAAAGATGGGTAGATCCTTGGGTTGATGCATTTGTGCTTGATTTTGAGTTGTTAATGGGTTAGAAATGTAGCTTGAGTCTTGATCAAAGGCTTATGTGTGTTGCATTTGAGTTTGGGAAGAAATGGAAGTTGAAACATGCAAAATCGGGGTTGAGTCGAGCTTCGACCCTTGCGTCGCGACGTCTTGAAAGAGCACGCCGCAACACGTCTGCGTGAATTGGTGACACGCTGCGTGCACCATGTGCACGTCGCACGCCGCGGCGTGCGGGTGATGAGCACGCCGCGGCGAGCATGGTCGTTCGCCACAGCGAGCCCCCCTATTTCTGAAAGTGAGATTTTTACATTTTTGGGGATATCTTTTGGTGTAGATGTCCGATTGAGGTGATTTTGGATTCGTTGTGATCTAGAAATAAAGGACTACGAGTTGTATGAAGAAGGGAAGTTCGGAAATTTCTTTGAAGGGTTCAGGAATGTAGATGGGAGTCGGATGGAGACTTTTAACGCTTTACTTTTTGCTTTTCGAGCTTTATTGAATATTTGCTATGGATATTAATTGTACGGAAACTTAGTTTATTATAGGGAACCAAGCTGATTTGACCCAATCGTAAGAGGAAGGACAGCAGTGAGTCTGATACTCAAGCGATACTAGGTGGGTAATATGTTTATGGTTATTGTGTGTATAGGCAAATTGCCTGATGTGTGCTTGCTTGCATTATATGACATTACTTGTATTGAATTACATGAGAATTATGGAATATGCTTTTGATTATAATTATGCATGGATTGATAGGCCTTTATGGCAATGGACAAGAATGAGAATTGAGAAAATGTGAGAAATGCTTTAAGCATGAATAGAATGGACTATGTGAATTGTTTGGGTAAGAGAGTTACAGATGGAGTCACGTGCACGTTGACAGTAAAGCCTTCTCCCGGCTGCCCGCTTGTGGCAACGAGATCCTTGAGAAATCGGACTCGGATAGTTTACGGATTTACCTTTGGGTTATCCGGATCGTTTACGAAACTCTCGAACCAATTGATTGTGCATACACGATGGACTTGTTGAGCATAATACATGTTTGCTATGATTGACTTGTTGCATAAGAATTGTTATGTTGAAAAATAGAAATTGCATGACCTATGTTTATAAGAATGTGAATTATTTGATGAATGTGGAATTATGAATATATGTCTATTGCTTGATTGTGTGGCTCGTTACCAATGGCTATAAACGTATATGTCCTTTGAGCTTATGACTCACCCCATTACTCTCCCTCCTCGGTGAAGATCGAGGCGATTATCGACCTTGCAAGCATCGGAAACTTCAAGCTAGTTAGGAGCCTTGTATAAGTTAGTGTTTTGGTTAGCCCACCAGCATTTCATCATGGAGCATACTTTTGTATTTTGGGATTTAATTTCATTTTGTATTGTGTTATATTTTGAGATACTTATTGCATTTCTTGAATGAGAATGATGATGAATTATGCAATTGGAATGGTGAATGGATGTTTAGAATGCATGTATAGAATGTGTATATGTATGAGTATATGTATTGTTATATGAATCGAATGGTTCTTTGTATGGATGTTGGGATCGGGTCAGAAGGTATTTGGGCCTTGACGCTGGCACGACCGAGGGGCCGCCTCGAAATTCGTACATCTGGGGCCCGGCCCAACATGTTTAGTATCGAGCGCTAGGTTTAGGTGTCCTCGACTTAGAATGCATAGTAGGATGAATTGTTTGCTATCGACTCTTTGTTGCATTGATTAAGTGACATGCATATCATGCATACATGTAGATTGCCATATAGCTAATCCTTAGTGTTTACCTTTGAAGAGTGCGATGCCACCTCGTAGAAGGACACGAGTGATGCAAGGATCTGCTTTTGACTCTCCGACGAGAGAGAGAGGGGTGATGAGTCGATAGCTCGAGGAATCTTGAGGCTTCGTAGGGCTAGGTAGTGAGCCCGTTTTGTTGCCGACGCAGAGTCTCCGATCCGCGAGGAGCAGTGCCTCCATTGGATCTGAGGCTGTTTGACGTTTACTCAAGCATTAAATGCGGGCTATGGGCGGATGCCACAACCTTCATTTCACCCCATTCGGAAGGCGGGCGATTTGATAGATTGAGGAAGTATGGGCGAGTTGATTTCTTTGGGACTTGGATCTGAAGAAGTGAGACTTGGTCTGAAAAGAACAAGAGAGTGCTGGATCAGATGGAGTGCGAGAATGACGAGAGAGTCATCTATGCTGCCAGCTTGCTTCAGGGAGATGCCGTTTGGATCCATAGAGTTGGCTGCTTTTTGTAGAAGCTTCAACGTAAAGATCCCTGCAAAACAAAGAAGGCACGTCGGAGGTTGTGTCCCGATTAGCCCCCCTGACGCTCAAGTCAGTCTTTTGGTGAAGGTGGGATCGCTGTAAGCAGAGAAGACTAGGGTTTGTGATTACGTACCTCTGTTATGGCAAAGTTATACCTTATATACGAAGTAATAACTAGGTTTAAGCTTTTACGTGTTTGCATGGGAGACTTCCTTCTATGGATGGACCAAGGAGGACGTGGGCTGGACCTAGGTTTGGCATAGCCGTTAGGTATGAGACTGATCTTTGGTGATTGGACCGATCGGCCCATACATCATTGAGACTGGGTTCTGGCCCAATACAGCCGACCCGACCAATATCATACCAAAGAATGATATACTTATAACAAGTATATCATCACTATACAAAGATATCACAATCATTTCACTATTAAACTTCTTGATATATTAAGTATACACTTGTACACTTTTTAAGACCTAAGTTTACCAAATGTGTATGGATTAGTCCCTGGATTAATCCCTTCGTTGCGGAAGCATCTCAAATTAAGAAGGGCTACAGCTGGCTCAGAAGTTTGTAGCATTCCTAAAGGTGTCATTTGGTTAAGCAACAAAGGTACATGCCGCTTACATCAACTCACTGGGTTATATAACACCTTTAATAGATATACCTTCTCCTCCTTCTATTGAGAGCCTTTTTGGCAATAAGAGTCAATAATTATCCTTGTGGTATCTAACATGGCAAGTGGGCCAAATGTTTTAGAAAATTATATTCCAAATATTTGAGCATATCCCTTGAAAACAAGCCTTGCCTTTTATTGTTCCCAGTACCATCATAATTGAACTTGGTACTATAAGCTTATTTGCCTTCTATAGTTTTCTTTAGGTCTGTCCACTAACTCACATGTTTGGTTCTTTTTAATCATATTAAGCTTTTCTTTAATTGGAACTATTTATTTCTCATATGTTACAGCTTCTTCGTAGCTTATAGGTTCCATTGCAATAAGATTACAACTTTAATAAATGTAGAATAATGATCTAGTTCCCCTAACAGGTTATTCGTCAACAATATCATTCGCCCCTTAGAAATTGAGCTTATTGTCATTCTCCAAGCTCTAACCTTCTGACTTAAGAAATTAGCCATACTTACTAAAAATCACTTTGTTGCTTTTTGGTGAATAGATCTTATAGGCCTTTGAAATTGAGTTATAGCTTAAAAAAATTTAGGGTTATGCCATTTTTTCTAATCTAATTGGTCTGTCTTGACTTGAGGAATGTAAGAAAAACATAAGTAACCAAATGTTCTCGTATTAAGGATCCTTGGTTTACAATCGTACCACATTTTAAATAGTCTTTTTCTACATATTTTTTATTGAAAATTTGGTTACAAAAAAGTTAATGTAATTGCAGCCTTCGCCCTGAATTTCTTTGGTAACTTTGTTATGAAATAAGCATTTGTTTATCTCCATAATCTTATTTTTCCTCTCCATAAATCCATTGTATTGACTATTGAGGTGCGTAAGGTGCATTGAACTAATGCTCAATGCCTATATTTTCATTAAACTTGTTCAGTCTTTTAGAGGTATATTGAATTTCCTTATTAGATCATCATTTGCTTTTATATCACTTGAATTTTTATATAAGCTTTAAACTTCCAAAAGATGTTAGTAACATCATTTTTAAGTTTAATGAAGTAAATCCATCACATTCTTGTCACATCATCAAAAGCAATACTATACTTACTTTCATTTAATGATGATATTTTTTTAGATCTTCGTGTGTGTACTAATTACAACATATAGCTCTCTAAGCCTATTTTCATAGAAAAGGAAGCCTTACCTGCTTCCTATATTGCCAACTAACCCATGTAGGATGCTTATCCTCTAATTCAAGCAAGCCTTTTATGATATTGTTCTTTTTCACAAAAAGGAGAGAAACACAGTGAAAAATGCATCAATCTCTTATGGAAAAGCACTTTATTATTATCTTCCTTACGTATTAGAACTACTGCTCTTCCAACAACTTCAAAGCAAATCTTTTGTATCTTATTTGAACTTTAAATACTTTATTGCCTTCTACATCTTTAATTACATAATTTTTTTTCCTCAAGCAATACCTTATAAATCAAGGTTAATTACAACAAACCCTTAATGTTTAAGCCTTTTTTTTTTTTACTTTATTCCCTAATTTTTAAAAGCTATCATTTATCCCTTGAGGTTATGCTTATGTATGACCCACACCCCTAATGTCACATTCCATTAGAAAACCTAACAAAGAATGGCAAATTGATGTCGTATTGCTTATACAGGTGTTATGTGACATTGAACTTGTCCTAGTTGTGCCACATAACATAAGCAATGCAACATTGTTTTGTCATTTTCGATTAGGTTTTCTAATGGAGAATGACACTAAAGGTATAAATGATACAAAAACATAAACTTGGAAGATAAATAATAGTTCTAAAAAATTAGGGACTAAAGTGAAAAAGATTTAATTCACAGGAGTTTTGGTGCACTTTATCCTATAGAATTTTTCCAATAGTTCAAATAACACCCAAGAGGTTTTGATCAATTTACGAAACATATAAAGTATCTGAGATTAATTTCAAACCTATGTTGTCCTTAATTACTAATATTCATTTGCTTTTCACAGCAATATATTCTCCATTTTCATTCTTAACTTTAGAAAAGTAGTTTTTGTTGGGACCCGATCTGGGAACCGGACCCCAACCGAAAAAGCAGAATCAAATATCGAAAACGGATCGAATTTTTAATAAGCCATAGAAGGATCGAATTCTTAATAAGCCATCGAAAAATCGAAAGGCTCAGATTTACAAAATTTCAGAAATAAAGAAACAAAATGGATCAATCAACCACAAATGTTGGATCCCATTTCTGGAACCCAACCTCGGAATCATAATCGAACACATGTACACAACGTGAGCAAACTTACACTTGGCGAAAGCGAAAGAAATCGAAAGCGAAACGAATTAGCTCGGAATCAAAGAAAACATATCCCTGAAGGAAAAAACCTTAACTCCGACATCCGAAAACAAATATTTTGGAAACATCGCGTTGGAAACCATAAGACTAGACCAATCCGAAATCGGTATAAAAATTTTTTTCTTTCATTCTTTCTTTCATGATTATTCCTTTCATCTATTATTCCATCTTTTTCAAACTTATTCATCGTATACAATTCGAAACTTAATTTTCCTCAATCAAAAACTCAAATCATAATATACGTCTTATACAATTATACAGATCCCGTAATTCATCTTTTAAACATTTTATTCTTCTTTTGCCATAAAATCTCATGCATGACAATCAACCATACACAAAAAGTAATTCAATATTTCAAATCCTTCACATCAATCATCGGACCTCCTGTCCGGAATACAACCACAATTAATCATATTCATAATCATTACATAAAACATAATTCACTTTTCCAATCTATATACAAATCCATAAACCAATTTCATCATGATATACATGCTTACAAAACCTTAATGGCATTACAAGCCATGTTACAACATCAATGTCAAGATCTAAAATGCACAAAATACAAAAATCCCAAAATTTTCATCATGTCTAAAATCTGAATCTTACAACAAATTAACTCAAAAGTCAATCATGTACATAACGAACGGACGTATAGACTTTCTTTCATCTGAACTTCATCTTGATGCCTGGAGATGGGGATGAAAGGGGGGGTGAGCTTTACAGTTCGTGGATACACGTTTATAATAAAGATAAGCAAAAACCTTGAAAATAGTTCACTTGTCTTAGAAAACTTTCATGGAGCTTATAAAACACATGATTTCTAGGCTTTCAGCCAAAATCCATAAGTTACAAATTATGAATGCATCAAACTTGATCAAACATAACATGAGCTCATAGACACATCAGAATGGTTTGGGTAAGTCCAAATTCATGACGCACTACACATTTCCATCGAAATGGTCCTGTGTAGTCGTAGTTTCTTGAGGGAGTCCTTGAAAGAGCTCCGTGCCACTAGCGGACAGGCGGGAGAAGCCTATTCTTGGGTCAACGTGCACGTGACGATTCTTGAGGGACTACCACAAACCCACTTAACACATAGCTTTCAAAATTTTGTAACTTGTTGCCCAAAATGGCACTTTTCTTGAAAACTTGCTTATCACATACTTGATGTATATCTTGAAAACCATTCTTGAAAACACGATTTCATAACATGCATCTTTTTCAAAATATCACTCAAATCATGTAACAACATATAGCATGTTTCACAAGTCATTCATAAACAATAATGCAACACTTATGATGCAAGTGAAATCAGAAAACTTCTTTGATTTAAAGAAAACAATAGTAGCTTATTTAAATTATAAACATGTACCCACCAGAATTTCTTGCTTGGATACATGCTTAAAAGATGCCTCCCCTCTTGATCCTCTTGCCTCCCTTGATTCCCTTTATCAAAATGTAAAAATCTCATTCAATAAGAATACAAATTTGAGGACCCATAAATTCTAAAAACTCAAATTCTTCCAAAATTCCAAATATTCGGGTCAATTTTCCATGATCACTCTGATCAAGTGAATGAAAAAATATGATAATATTATCTTTTAGAAAATGTTCCCCATTGTCTTAAGTTTCTAATGACTCTAAAATCATTCAATTTGTTTCAGAAATCCGAAAGTTGTACTCTAACATATTGGGACTATCCTTATGTTGAAACAAGAATCTATACTCAACTTTCGACCAAAATTTAAGATCTTTAAAAACTGATTAAAAACTTCTTTTCTTCATAAAACTTGAGAACTTTGTCTCTAGCTTACAACAAATAAAAAATCACCTCATTTGGACATCTACATCAAAAGTTATGACAAAAATACCAAAATATGTCTGTGCAGGAAAATGACCTCTCGCGGCGGCGAAGGCCGTCACGCATGCCGCGATGTGGGCGTTCGTCCATGCCCCGACGTGGGCGCTCGTGCGCGTCGTGACGTGGGCGCCTGCTTGAGCCGCGACGTGGGCGCCTGTGGGCGTCGCGACGTGGACGCCTGCGTGCGTCGCGACGTGCAAGACCAGAAACCTTCCAAACACTTGTTTTTCGACATTTTTCATCTTCATACTTCCCATCTCCCACAAATAACTCATATTAACTCTAAATTATCATTCCTACTTCATTTCTAAACTCATTCCAACCCAAAATCATCCACAAACAACATAATCATTAACCCTAAAAACCAAACATATGCTTTAACTCATTCGACAACTTCTAACACATAATCCTCTCTTAACTAACATCAAAACATGTTTCATTCATCTAATCAAGAGGAAAGATGCTTATACTTACTTGATTTGGCTTCAATTTCTTCACAATCTTCAAAGATCTCCAAACCCTAGCTTTCTCTTCTTCTCTTCTTCTTCCACGGCTTCTTCTTTTCCTTCTCATTCCCAATTTTCTTTTTCTAATTCATACTCTTAATGAGTGGGCAATGTCCATTTTTCCCTCCAATATAAGCCTTATAACTCTTAGACTTAAGGGTCATGCCCAAATTGCCCTTATATAATCTTATTACTTTAATACTTCAATTCAGAAATTGAAAATCTTAGGGACTGAATTAAAATTCTATTCCTTCAGATAACTTGTAGTCCCATGTCTTTAATTTATTTAGAAATAAGAATCAACTTAATTGGATCTCTACAGATCACGGTATCATCAAAATACCTAAACATGTTCAGAAAAATGTCCAACTCAAACTCTATAATCAATCCTCTCACTTTGATTCAATCAATCTTTTTCAAATAAATCTCAAAAATCACCAATTTTCACGGAGAGATAAGAGATGTCTTAGGAATCCAACGCTTCAAAAATCGGATTAATCGGATGTCGGACGGAAAAGTTAGAAGCAAAAGAACAGACGAGGTCTGATCGCTAACGATAAATAACTTGTAAAAATCTTAACTTCCTATTCCATGGTCTAAAAATTTCATACTTTACATTAATGGAAAGATCAAAACATAATCTAAAACTTTCATGAAGCACTTAAAGGCAATTTCAACCTCTAACTAGGTCAATTTTTCAATCAAAATTTCTGCCAAACATGTGTCATCCTAAAACACATCCAAAATTTATAATTTCATATCTTCCAATTCTCACATCCACAAATGACATATAATACATCATTGAAAAGCTAGGAAAATATTCTATGACTTTTATATAGATCGCTTAACTCAATTCAGATCACATCAGTACATAATTTGCCTCAAATCACAGTACACCTAAATGTACACTTATGGACATTTTCACAAAACAAAGCAAAATAATACTTAATTTGACTGATCATAAATTTTACTCCCTATATCGAAAAATATCAAACTTTATGGCGACAGAAAGCTTTCAACGGAAACTACAAGTTTCATGAAGATCAATTTCTCAAATTCTGCTTAAATCAAAAAGTCAACTCTCTACTCCAAAAAGTCAAACTTTCACAATTCTTCATATTCTCACACTTTTTCTCTTTATTTCTTGATTTTTAACTTCCAACAATGTATTCACTATCAATTTCATTTAAACTCAAAACCACACTTTAGACCATAATTAATCATAATCATTAATAACCTATCATAATCTCATATAACAATTCATATTCTTGACTCTTCTTTTTCTTTGCACACAAATAAGTCACCATAAGTTTCCTCATTTAATGTCACTTTATAATTCAAAAATTCCAAGAAAATTCGGGGTCCAACAGTTTTTGTCAAGCTTTTCATTGAGTTCTTCATCATAAGTTATATAGTTTGTATAATCACTATCTATAAGCTAATTTTCTATAGAGTTGCTAGTGATAAAGCATTATACCACAAACAATTGCTTATCTTAAGGTTGATCAATGAAATCCTTGGCTTCTCCTTACTATTGTTGAGACTTACATATCTTCTCTATGTACCTTAACTGACATCATATGTGACATTTTATATTTGGTCACCACTAGATACTTTTTTTTTATGGATGATTGGTTTTTAGTAGTAAGGTAAAGTTGGATAAACTTAAGTGTCGTTGTTGATGTTGTTGTTTCCTTAACTTCGAGTCTTGTGGTTACGTTTATTTTTCTTGTTCTTTCCACCATTGTTCTTCCATGTTTTGGCTTAAGAAACACACTCTACAGAATCTTTATATCTCATAAGCATATTTTATTCATTTATGTCAAGATGATATTTAGCATATCTTTCGAGTTTTTCTGTAACATCCCATCTCCGATGGGAAGGGTAAAATAGTAATTTGAAATGAGATATGAGTGTGTGAACATATCTCGGCATGGTCATGCCTAATATGGCCTCCATATATGCTTAAATTGTAATTTTTGTATATGCACATGATTGTATATGCATTTATGACATTTCCCGGCATATGTGTTATTGTGGGAAACATATGAATTAGTGCTTGAAAATCAAATTGGAGTGGATTTTTGTGTGTTTTTCATTTTTGTAAAATTTTAGAAATTTTTCTGAAAATTTTTCGGGATACCTTTTCGGACCGAAAAATTTACAAGTGACAGGCTGATTTGGTTTCCGGTACCTAAAATGACTGTCCAATGGCACTAGAAAATTAGATACATGATTTTAGGAATTTTTACTTTGAGCCATTGGAATTTGGAGAGAAATTGTAGTAGAAATTGAATTATTTTAGGAAATGAATTAATGAGGGCTTATAAATAAGACAAGTGGCAAGTGACACACGTCACTTGCCTACTTAGTCTTATTATTAAAGGTTATCAAATTAACCCATTTGTGTAGGCTTCATGATACTTCCATTTTGGAAAGGGAAAAAGGGCTTTTTAAGTGATTTTTTTTCTCTCCTCTCTCATCCGATGGTGCTTCCTCTTCTCCTTCATCGAATTTTTCTCCCTCTTTTTAGCTTAATTGCTACTCACCTCCATCCACACAAGAACCCCTCCTATGGTATGTGCTTCCTCTTCCTTTGTTCACAAAGAAAAATCCTAAGCTAAGCTTTGAGAGTTGATGGTCGTATATGATGGGGAAAGTTGGAGAGGTTGGGGGAAATTAGGAAGATTGGAAGATTGAAGCTTTAATAGGTAAGCTTTGTATTTTATGGTAGCTAGAAGCTTTCCTTATGATGAATTGTACATTAACTACTTGAACTTGTGGTTAGTGTAAATGGGTAGATTATTTGCTTGGTGAATATATGGTTGATTGAGGATTATGTTTAACATGTGTAATGTGTGAATTGTGTGTTTTGAAATGGTTTTAATGATGTTAGATGATTGATTCTTAGAAGGCAATGATGGAGCATGTGTGCTGGAAATTTTGTGGGTTTTTATTCAAGTGAGTGTCTTGAAGAAATTGTGGCTGAATTAGTGACTAAATGGAATGCTTATTGATGTAGGAATGATGTTGGAATGAAAGGAGTAGAGTTAGATATGAGAATCTGGAAAATTTACTTTGTGTAGGTTTCAGATTTTTGATCATAACTTTGTTATGGTTGTGCTATTGAGTTGAGGTTTAGCTTAAATTAAACTTAAGAAGTATGACTAGAATTCATATGAAGGAACTTTTGTCCAATTCTGACTTTAAGGGTTTTAAATTTTTCTTGGAAAGTGAGTTGTTAGGTGCTGTATGAACAGTAATCCGAACCTTGTGACCTGAAACTTTGATAATTGTTTTTAGGTTGATTTGGATCGAATTTGCAAATTTGGTCTTCATGAAAGTTGAAGATTTACTTGTTAGCTTTCCAAGGCCACTGAGTATGATTTTTTTTGATGTGTAGATTGAAAATTATGGTCTGTAAAAGGTCAGGTGATAATTCAGCCCAAAATGTGTTTTGTGTGTAAGTGACTCTAAGTGCAGAGGTTTTGTGCTCTTTGTGTTCTGATATTAATTTTGGACTGTTAAGGGTGAAATTGGCTCAAGTGACCTTCTGGAAAGTTGTAGAAGATTGTAGTATCTTTCTAATGAGGTTTTTTATGCAAATTTTGGATGTAAGGATTGTTATATATAAATTTGTAAAGTTTTGTTATGGTTTAGGTTAAATGCTGATTTCATAAATCCTAACAGGACAGCCACATTAATGGGAGGATTTGACCTAATTAGAGATGGAATTTGGTTTTAAGTCCTTCTTGAGGATTGTATTATATTGTCTGAGCTTTTTATTGCTATAAGGTATGGAATTTTTTGCCAAGGGGATGGGGAGTAATGAATTTTGAAAGATTGGGTTATTGTTGAGAATAATTTGGGTAGGCAGAAGATTTGTTTGAGAATTTCATTTGGTTAGAGATGGAATTGGCTTCCAAGTTGTTCATAAAAGTTGTAGAATTTGTTTTTCTCTTTTTATTGATATAAAATTTGTAATTTTTCGAAAAGAGGATGAAAAGTTATGATTTTTGCAAAAATGTTGTACTGTTGTAGTAAATGTGTGATTAAACAGTATCTTTGAGTGCATTTTCGACACCTTTAGGGGTGAAATTGGTTTGTAAGTCCTTCATGGAACTTGTAGGATTTTCTAAGATCTTTCCAACGAGACCTTAATTGTGATTTTTGGATACTTGGGTGAAAAGATAAGATTATGGAAATGAGAAAGGGTTTTTTAGTGGAAAAAGGAAAAATGGAAAATTAGTTTTATAAAAAAATTGAAAATTTTAAAATTCGAAACCTCGCATCTCGCGAGGGCGACGGATCGCCCTCGTGAGACCGAGGGCGAGACCCATATCATTTTTTATTATTTTATTTGTTTTACTTTTTATTCGATTACTAATTAGTTTGAATTACTAAATGCTATTTCTTTCGTCAATAACTTTTGCACTCAACATCTGATTGACCTGGTTCTCGAGGCATCGGATTCGTATAATATTTAATTCCATTTATATGTAAAATTGGAAATTTTTAGAGATGAAATTGACGAGGATTGACTAGGTCGAAGTGAGAAGACCGGATAATTATTTTTCTGGTCCGTATTTTATTAATAATTGGACCTATAGAGGTTCGAATTGAGTGATTTTGGTATCAATGAGTTTCTAAAATTAAAGGAAAATTTTGTAACAAAAAATTTTAGTATAATGTCGGGAATGTCACGAACATGCATGCATGTGCATTATTAACTATTTCTGAATGTACATTTGGTAATGTTTGAATATTTTGACTGGTTTAGTGGCGCATTTGGAACGTCAACCCACAGACGTTGCCGAGACTTCCAGGCATTAGTTTCGGAAGCAAAGGTGAGTAACCTAGATGGTTTCTCAATTATTTATTGTTTATAATTTTGCACTTATAAAACTGTGGAGAATAATGGTGGGCTTGTGCGTTGTTTATGACTGGATTCCAGAATGAAGGTGTCCGATGCATTGAGAGATTATGACATAGAAGTGTTATTTGTCTGAGAATGTGAGATCTTCGCGTTTTCAATGTGATAAATTGTGACTGTGATTTTAATGTGAATAATTGTGAACTAATTATTTGAATGCGATAATTTGGGTTTGATTGTAATGTGATATTGCTCAATTGCGACATATGCATGAATGCATGATCAGTTAATGATAGTTGTGACCGGAGCAGTTATCGAGAGCTACAAGCTCAACATTTATATTTGGGCCTCGAGCCCACAGTGATTCAGAGCCTATGGCTCAACGATTAATGTGCCCTTATTGGGACAGTTTCAGAACCTCAAGCTCAACGATTAATGCGCCCATTTTGGGACAGTTCAGGCGCTCGGTCACAACACCGAAATAAAATAAAAATGTGGCACATGCGCATGTCATTTGCGTCTAATTGTAATCTCTTTAATTAAGTAAAAGACTAATTGCCTTATGCTTCTGTGGTACCAATCATGTGGTACTTCTGAATGTGATTTATGAAACAATTGGCTTATGCATGGGTGTTTTATGAATTCAATTGGTTATGGATGACAAACATAATGAAATGTATCAAGTTGTCTATGTTCACGGGAAATTGTGCAATGTGATTAAATATGCAACAATGTGAATATATGTTATGTGAAACGATGTGTTGCATGAATTGAGTGAACCATCGATGATGGTTCCTCACTGAATTCGCAAAACTCACCCAAAATTTGCAATCAATTTTCAGGACCCAAAAGAATACCCCGTGAGGCAACGGGTGTATGGCAACCGCGTGTGAGTGAGAAGAGAGATCGGGATCAGTTCGCATCTCCATTAATGTCTGATAGAGATGTATTTTTTCTGAATTTTTGTATTATTGATTAGGTCGTGTTGTAAAGTCAACAAACTGAATGAAATTGTATTTACAAACGGGCCCCCGTGGTCATTGAACTCACCGATGATTATCTATGTAAATTGTTTTCCGCATAATATATATAAAGTATGTGTATGTTTAAAAAAATTATATTGAGTTTGACTGAGTGATATAGCACGCCACCCTCACAGGGCACGGACTCGGATATCACCGTCGATGTCGGGTTCAGGTCATGCGGGAGTGGGGTGTTACATTTTCAAAGGTGAATTGTAACTCAAATTTTTAGAAATTATGATTAAGACCTTTTAAACTATTATAAAATAAGAAAAAGTAGTACCAAGAACTTTGAATTTTTGACGTTATCAAGGACTTTGTTAAAGCAATCCTTGATTGTTTTTTATTCCTTAATCTTTTACACCTCAAATTGTTGAATCCAATTTAGCAATTGCATCCCTTTGACCATTTCATTCCTTCAAACTCTTGCTTTTAGAATTTCAAGATTTCCTTGATTTTTTTGTTTTCATTATTCTCGTGAATATGGTGGATGAGACATATACAAATAACATTATTATTGCTTTTGGTTTTCTTTGCTTTCTTTACTTTTGATTTTTGATTTATGCAAGGGTTGGATTGGTTGAAAAGGTAAAAATTTCATATTCTTACTTAATAGCTTCCCATAAATCATTGGCATCAAGATAGGCTTCCATTCCAACATCCCACACTTGATAATTTGTTCCATAAAGGAGTAGATTAGTAATTGCACGTAATGACACTTCTAAATCCATTTTGTGTTTGCATAAGGTAGGTAATAACTATTTAACTAGTTATTTAGTTCCACTTTTTTTGGTTATGTTTTTTGGTTTTTCATGGTAAAAAAAAGTTTGGTTGAAATTTATACTAAAAACTTATTTGATTGACATTTGTAATAAAAAAATGCAAACAATAATATGGTTAGTTTACCATCCTGTTTTTATTTCATTTTATTACACTATTAGATGTTAATATTAAATTTTATTTTATTTTATCTTTAATATATCAATTACATGCTTAAATTAATTAATTTTAATTATCATTAAAAATAAAATATATAAATAATTAGTATAATTAAAATTTTACATATAAATTTATATAATAAAAGATTATAAAATATACAAATTATATTAACTCATTCTAATTAAATAATAAAATATGTCCGCTCATGTTGCAATGCTTTAAAATATAATAGTTGTATCACTAATAATAACAAATATAAATCAATTAGAAATTCCTTTAGTATAATCATTTCATCTTTGTCTAGCAATTTGATCTTGTTTTTCAGACATACTATGAAGTGTGTTAAAGTGACATTATGCTTTAGTTGAACTTGTATTTTCATTTACACTATCCATAATTTTCTCTTCATTTTCAGAGCAACTGTTAAATAATTCATCTTTTTATCCATGTATTCTAATAAAATTATGTGTAGCACAATAAGTAATAATAATGTATTTTTATTTTTCATATTGTAACTCGACATGTTTGAAAGTAAAGAGATTCTTACTTTTAGAATACCAAAACATATTGAAGAATGCATGTAATTAAATAATTCTTGTGAACCTTAAAATCTTCCTCTTCCTCTACAATCTTGCAAATGGTATCACTCACCTTGATATAGTAAAAGAAATTCAGACATATTAATGTAGCCTAAGTAAACTAAATAAAATTTACATAAACATATAAAAACATGATATTAACAAAAAGCCACTAAAATTAATTATAAGTAATATTTTATATAAAATATTGCTCTATATAATCCTTAAAAATGAAAATGTGACTATTAAAATAATTAATTAATTATAAGGATATATTGAAAATAGTAATTAAATATATAAATATACCTTAAAATATGGGTATAATTTTTAATTTATGTTGAATCTTAGGAGGTGTATTGGTAAAGGATAGTGAAGTAATTGACTGTTTTTAATTTATGTCTAGATCCACTATCAAAAGTGTTATGTATTGACTAATTGTCTCACTATATCCTATAGTAGATGTGCTGGATCCCGTTTTCGGAATCCAATTTCGAAACAAAATACCATCATACTTAAGCGTGGTTCCTTGTAATCTTTTCTTACTCTGATACCAAACATACTGGGCCTCGTTTTCAAAGCCCAACTCTAAAACGGATACCCTATGACATGATTGTACTCCGATGAAGTTTCCTTAACCTTCATCGATTCATCTTCTTGCTCTGACACCAAACATGATGAGCCCCGTTTTCAGAGTCCATCCATTGAACCTTAAGCGTTAGCGTAATCCAAAGAAATCATGAAGCTTAAAGTCTCATACAATTTCTATGTTCCTTTTTCCATAACACATCTCACTTCTATATATATATATATATATATATGTATATGAATCAAAACTTCCCTATCAAAAATATTCATATCAAATCCATAACTTCCTCAAGTATACCAAATTTCCACTCAACCTGATCCATATACGCAATGCATACTTCCACTCAACATCATCCATACATAATGCATTAACATCAAAAGAATAGAATTTTACAAGCTCAAATGGCATTCCAAGCCATTATACAATATCAATATCGAAATTCGAATATACAAAATACACAGCTCCCAAAATTCTCAACAACAATCTAACTTAAAAATAATACAATATGTACACATACAAACAAAAACCTTCACTTCCCTTCACCCGATCTTCTTCCCATCACCTGTGGATGGGAATAAAGGTGGGGGGTGAGCTTATAGCTCGTGGGTAATAGGTTTATAATGAAGAATAAGCAAAACCGTTGAAATGTTCATTTGTCATATAAAAATCATAATGAGTTCGTAAAATGCTTTGTTCCCAAATTCTCGTCAAATTCGAAAGTTTGAATTCAAAACTCATAGTTGAAAATGTCATCACATCAACACACATATCCATTTAATCATTAATACAAAACACTCAATTTATGCAACATACTTGACAATTCAAAGATGCAATGCACAAACAAATGGCTCGAGATCTCCGTGGAACAAAATGGATAAACCGAAGCTTATACCGTGAACAAAACGAGTCTGATTTCTTAGGATCTCGTGGCCTCAAGCGGGCATCCGGGAGAAGGCCATATGTCGACGTGCACATGACTAACGAAACGTTCTTCTCATGCCCAAACAAAGCACATATTCATTTCATGCTCAAATCATTTCATCAAATGCTTTCATGCTCTTTTCTTTCTTTTTCAAAGATACAAAATGCTATGAATTTTCCAAATCATAACATAAAACGTTTCAATGCATTCCCATTTTTATTTTGAGATTCATCAACAAGGTTCATATACCGAAACATGTAGCAATTTTTGCAAATCATTCAAAAGAAACAAAAACAATATTTATGAAGTAATTGAAATCATTCTTGATTTTGGAGAAAACTTTATTGGCTTATTTCTAAATTATAAACATGAAACCCACATGAATTCCTTACTTGAATACATGCTTAAAAGATGCCTCTCCTCTTAATCCTCTTTCCTTCCTTGATTTCCTTTATCAAATGCAAAATTCCCATTCAATAGGAATACAATTTAAGGACCCAAATATTGCATATTCACTAAGATAAATTCTAAAACTCAAACTGGTCCAAAAGTCCAAACATTTGGGTCAATTTTTCCATAAGAGTTCCCCATTGTCTTACGTTTCTATTGACTCCAAAATCATTCAATTTGTTTCAGAAATTTGAAAGTTACACTCCAAACATATTGAGACTATCCTTATGTAGAAACAAGAATCTATACGTAACTTCCATACAAAATTTTAGATATTTATAAACTGAATCAAAACTTCTTTTCTTCATAAAACTTGTACACCTTTGGCTCTATTTTATAACGAATTAAAAATCACCTCATTTGCACATCTACATCAAAAGTTATGTCTAAAATACCAAAACATATCTATGCAAGAAAACAGGAGTTCGCCGCGACGAGGGCGCTCGCACACTCCGCGTCGTGGGCGCTTGCGCGCGCCGCGACATGCGAGACCGGAAACCTTCCGAACACTTGTTTTTTGACATTTTTCATCTTCATACTTCTCATATTTCACAAATAACTCATCTTAACCCTAAATCATCATTCCTACTTCATTTCTAAACTCATTTCAACACAAAAATCATTCACAAACATAACAAAATCATTAACCCTAGAACACCATTCATCAATATCATCCTACCCACATTCAACCTCATTTTTCTCTTCTAACAATCACTAAACATGATTCATTCAGCAAATGAAGAAGGGTTGAGTCTTATACTTACTTGTGGATGCGTCACATCCTTCAAAATCTTCTAAATTTCCGAAACCCTAATTTTTCCTCTTCTTCTCCTCTCTTCCACGGTTTCTTCTTCCTCAAACAAAACAACTATTTCTTCTTCTTTTTATACCCTTAATAAGTGTGCAATGTCCATTTTGCCTTTTCATTTAAGCCTTAAGTCTTATAACCTTAAACGACTTGCCTAAAAAGCCCTTATGCATTCTTACCACTTTTAATACAACCAAATCATAGAATAAATTCTACTAACATTTACATAACAAGTAGCTCTAAAACTTTATCCATCAAACCTCAAAATTTATTTAAATCATGCTTAATTTAATAAGAAAAATTCGGGGGCCAACAACTCTCCCCCTCTTAAAAAGAATTTCATCCTCGAAATTCTTATCTGATTGATCAGGAGTGCAGGATGTTCCCACATTTCTCATTTAACTTCATCACTCAAATACTTTCTTTCAATGACCGTGGTCAACAGACTCGCTTGGTCTTTCAATCCCTTATTTGGCCATTCACTTTCTTAACTAGTTCCTCATTATTCTTTAGATTACTCACAATTTTTCCCACTTCCTGTGTCGATAAAACCAATATCTTATCACATCAATATTTCCTTAACATACTCACGTATATCACATTTCGAATCCAAGACTTTTATTAGTAGCGCTAACTCATAATAATTTCATATAGACCAATTCATATTGGGCTTAGCAAATCCTTGTCCTAACTTGAGCACACCTTGTACCCCACGTAAGCACACCTTGTACCCCGTGTAAGCACACCCTGTAAGGTGATACCCTCAGAGACAAATCATCTTTCACTTGATAATTCCCATCACTTTAGTATCATTACATTTAACCCTTATATCTATCTCACTGTATTCCATGTCTTTGGCACGGATCCGCCTAATTCATCCATCTTTCTTAAATCACTTAATATCACCAATCCATAACATCTCCAATTCTAGCCTTCAATGACCAGTAGGCCTTACTCATCATAATACAAAAGCGATGACTCTTTCTATCATCAGACTCCTCATACAGTATTCTATTGAAATCACTATGACAATGATTGTGATGCTTAAAGTCAAATAGAACCATACATTGGTCTCATGTTCCTATGAACTCCAAACTATAAACTTCAAGCATGATTGTGATGCTTAAAGTCAAATAGAACCATACATTGATCTCATGTTCCTATGAACTCCAAACTATAAACTTCAAGCATAATTGTGATGCTTAAAGTCAAATAGAACCATACATTGGTCTCATGTTCCTATGAAGTCCAAACTATAAACTTCAAGCATATCTCTGACGGTTAAGACCGTCGACAATTCAAACTTTCAGTTACTTGTCATATTTCTTCTAGGATGTATAGCTTAAATCACCACTTGTACTTTTCTAACAGTCTCTTTACTCAATCATCTTTGCCGGTACGCATACTTCTCATCTCAATCACCCAGTATCATTTTTCCTGTTTTTCCTGCTCGAACTCAAAATTCACATTCATTTTCAATTTCTTGGTAAGGTTCACAATTTCTAAATCCTCAATTGAGCTTTGTTCACGTGAAATTGATCTTACATTTGCAGTGACTAATGGCACTTCATTTTGCCCTGAATTCGACTCCATTCAGCACTCTTTATTGCACTAGATCTGATAACCTCTATATCTGAATTCATACTTCACTGCTATTGAATTCTCTATTCAATGCATCTGATTACAACACTAGCTTTACCATTTTTGTACTCATTTGTACAACATAATCTTCCAGTAACTCTATCCATTGTCTCATTCTCGTATTCAATTCTTTCAACTTAATAAGTACCTTAAGTCTCATGATCTGTATATCTTACACACAGTCAGAATATTTCTGTACATATAATGTCTCCAACTTTCCAGCAATCACTACGGCAGCAAGTTTCAATTCATGTATAAACAATCAACCTATAAGGTTTCAATTGTCTCTATACACATGAATTCACTTCATTTTACTGCGTTGGATCTTATCCTGATCTCTTATTCAAACTTCCTTGTATACCACTGAATCTCCAAATCCAGACGATATAATTTATCGGTGTTATAATTCCTCCAAATTTTCTTTACCTTCATCCCTCATACGATTTACTCATTTTTCCTTAAGTATTCAGACTATTCTTCTCAACTCTTCGAATACACTTAACATATCATCAAACTTCGCTTGTATCGTTTTAATCTTCAATACCAGAGTATTGTCGGGGAATTTGTTAACTTGAACAAATATTGTCAAAACTCCATATGTCCACAATTGGTTATAGTAATTCCTCAAATAATTGATTCCTCAATGGGGAAATATTACCTCTTGTTATTTTCAATTTCCCAATTTTCTTACCATTCTTGATTGATTTTCTCCACTCTTTAGATTTCCTCATATTTCGCATTGACGTATTCTAATGTCTGCTCATTTATACTTGTTTCTCCACACACTCTAGTTTATTTGCAATCTTAGCTTCCTGTGCTTGTCACACCTTCATCGGATAAAATTTGCATCTCCCGAACATATTTACCCAGAACATAATGTGACCCTATATACTCCTCATATTGGCAATTAATGTCTCCTCAAATTTAGGAATCCACTCGCATAGTTGGATCCCTTTACATCCAACAAAACACGTACCTTTTTCAGTTGCATACTCTACCTCTTTTGCTTGAGTCTCCGTTAAGGATAGGACTTCAATACTCACTTTCGAATCATTACATATTCCTTTCTGGTCAGTTCTTTCATTGATCATTCTTCATATAAACTATCTGATCTGCTTAATCTAACTTAGTGAAATTCTTCTTCAAAAGAGAATTTCTTGCTACTATCATATATACCATCCATACAAATCTTTATCAATCACCTGCTATCACCATCACATCATCAGCTACTATTAATCCCTCGAGAAGACCAATTTCTCTCATCCTCATAAGGTGATAATGTTCAAGTCACTCAAAACTCAATGAAGTAATGAACATACTTGCTATCGCATATGCTTGGCTAGGCATCATCAAAGTCATGCCATTCTGTCCACAGATTTACTCCTTAAAATCACCAATTTATATCTTACGCAATTGATACCTTGATCTTCATTGATTTTGGCCAACAGTTCTCTCCTTATCAAACATACTAACACTAATTTTATTCTAGTTTTTCCAGAATTCACCTTTTCTCATGCTATATCATTTCATAATGAGTCAATTACCATATTGAGTGCATCTACACTTCTCATTTAGTTCTTCATCCTTTTTCTTAATCTCATTCATGCATAAGATCTCATCTTATACGCATTTGTAATTTTTTCCCCATACTACATATCATTTCATTCATCTCATATAAGGTAATTTATGTCTATTTCTTTTCATTTCCCTTTTCTCTATTTCCTCACTTCTATCTCATTTTCCAATTATCATTTATTTCATCTTCTACATGTATATCCTCAATCAATTCGAAATTATCGATGCATAATCATTATAAAATTCTGGCCTCAATTCTACTAATTTCTTCTTACTGCGGATCATAACTCTTGTCGTATTAATCGAACAACCACTTCGGTTCCAATTTCGTCGTCTTAAGATCAAAACAAAGTTATGTTTTCATTGCACTCTACTTGTACACTCTAATCTCATCTTGTGTACTTATATCCCTATATTTCTCAAACAATCCATGGCAATACATTAGTATCTATATCACTTTCGAAAACATATCACCACAGTACCATATTGCTGTCATGTTCAATAATACATCCTCCAATATAATTGCATTGAAGCATTATCTGTTCTGTTTACCCATCCAGTATTTTTCCTTTCTAATTATCCGCAACTTTCTGTTTCTCATATCATGAAAGAGTATCATCATTTTCTTACTAATTCTATCACCTCAAACTCCTAACAATTGCTTATGCGTGTAACCCATACAGATGCGCCCATATAAGATCATAATTCTGGCGCTCTAATACCACAAATCCTGGATCTCGTTTTCGGAATTCAACTTCAGAACAAAATACCATCATACTTAAGCGTGGTTCCTTGTAATCTTTTCTTACTCTGATACCAAACATGTTGGGCCTCGTTTCCAAAGCCCAACTCTAAAACGGATACCCTATGACATGATTGTACTCCGATGAAGTTTCTTTAACCTTCATCGATTCATCTTCTTGCTCTGACACCAAACATGATGAGCCCCGTTTTTGGAGTCCAACCATTGAACCATAAGCGTTGGCGTAATCCAAAGAAATCATGAAGCTTAAAGTCTCATACCATTTCTATGTTCCTTTTTCCATAACACATCTCACTTCTATATATATATATATATGAATCAAAACTTCCCTATAAAAAATATTCATATCAAATCCATAACTTCCTCAAGTATACCAAATTTCCACTCAACCTGATCCATATACGCAATGCATACTTCCACTCAACATCATCCATACATAATGCATTAACATCAAAAGAATAGAATTTTACAAGCTCTAATGGCAATCCAAGCCACAATACAATATCAATATCGAAATCCGAATATGCAAAATACACAACTCCTAAAATTCTCAACAACAATCTAACTTAAAAACAATACAATATGTACACATACAAACAAAAACCTTCACTTCCCTTCACCCGATCATCTTCTCATCACCTGTGGATGGGAATGAAGGGGGGTGAGCTTATAGCTCGTGGGTAATAGGTTTATAACGAAGAATAAGCAAAACTATTGAAATGTTCATTTGTCATATAAAAATCATAATGAGTTCGTAAAATGCTTTGTTCCCAAATTCTCGTCAAATTCGAAAGTTTGAATTCAAAACTCATAGTTGAAAATGTCATCACATCAACACACATATCCATTTAATCATTAATACAAAACACTTAATTTATGCAACATACTTGACAATTCAAAGATGCAATGCACAAAAAATGGCTCGAGAGTTCCGTGGAACAAAACGGATAAACCGAAGCTTATACTGTGAACAAAACGAGTTCGATTTTTCAAGATCTCGTGGTCTCAAGCGGGAAGCCGGAAGAAGGCTATATGTCGACGTGCATGTGACTAACGAAACGTTCCTCTCTTGCCCAAATAAAGCACGTATTCATTTCATGCTCAAATCATTTCATCACATGCTTTCATGCTTTTCATGCTCTTTTCTTTCTTTTTCAAAGATACAAAATGCCATGAATTTTCCAAAGAATAACATAAAACGTTTCAATGCATTCCCATTTTTATTTTGAGATTCATCAACAAGGTTCATATACCGAAACATGTAGCAATTTTTGCAAATCATTCAAAAGAAACAAAAACAATTTTTATGAAGTAATTGAAATCATTCTTGATTTGGGAGAAAACTTTATTGGCTCATTTCTAAATTATAAACATGAAACCCACCTGAATTCCTTACTTAGATACATGCTTAAAAGATGCCTCTCCTCTTGATCCTCTTGCCTTCTTTGATTCTCTTTATCAAATGCAAAATTCCCATTCAATAGGAATACAATTTGAGGACCCAAATATTGCATATTCACTAAGACAAATTCTAAAACTCAAACTGGTCCAAACGTACAAACATTCGAGTCAATGTTTCCATAAGAGTTCCCCATTGTCTTACGTTTCTATTGACTCCAAAATCGTTCAATTTGTTTCAGAAATCCGAAAGTTACACTCCAAACATATTGAGACTATCCTTATGTAGAAACAAGAATCTATACTTAACTTCCATACAAAATTTTAGATATTTATAAACTGAATCAAAACTTCTTTTCTTCATAAAACTTGTATACCTTTGGCTCTAGTTTACAACGAATCAAAAATCACCTCATTTGCACATCTACATCAAAAGTTATGTCCAAAATATCAAAATATGTCTGTGCAAGAAAACAGGAGCTCTTCGCGGCGTAAAATGCTGGAGCTGGCCGCGACGAGGGCGCTCGCACAAGCCGCGTCATGGGCGCATGCGCGGGCAGCGTCATGGGCACCTGCGTGCTCTGCAACGTGGGCGCCTGTGCACGTCGCGACGTGCGAGACCGGAAACCTTCCGAATACTTGTTTTTCGACATTTTTCATCTTCATACTTCCCATTTTTCACAAATAACTCATCTTAACCCTAAATCATCATTCATACTTCATTTCTAAACTCATTTCAACAAAAAAATCATTCACAAACACAACAAAATCATTAACCCTAAAACACCGTTCATCAATATCATCCTACCCACATTCAACCCCATTTTTGTCTTCTAACGATCACTAAACATGATTCATTCAACAAATGAAGAAGGGTTGAGTCTTATACTTACTTGTGGATGCGTCACATCCTTCAAAATTTTCTAAATTTCCAAAAACCTAATTTGTCCTCTTCTTCTCCTCTCTTCCACGGTTTCTTCTTCCATTTCCCAAACAAAACAACTCTTTCTTCTTCTTTTTATACCCTTAATAAGTGTGCAATGTCTATTTTGCCCTTTCATTTAAGCCTTAAGTCTTATAACCTTAAGCGACTTGCCTAAAATGCCCTTATGCTTTCTTACCACTTTTAATACAACCAAACTATAGAATAAATTCTACTAACATTTACATAACAAGTAGCTCCAAAACTTTATCCATCAAACCTTAAAATCTATTTAGATCATGCTTAATTTAATAAGAAAAATTCGGGGGCCAACAAGATGTAGGACAAATAAAAGAATTATGAACTCGTAGTTAAAGCACAAAATTGGGAAGGGTGGATGATATTAAGTTATTGGAATATTAGGTTTCAAGGTTGAATTTTGACTAGGAATGTAGAATTTTCATATTTTGTAAAGAAGAAAATTTAAGATTTAATTGATGAAATGTTAGGCTTAGGATTTAAGGATTTAATATGGTTGGAATATAGGTTTGAGATGGCTAGAATGTAGGTTTAAGAGGGATAGAATTTAAGTTAGGGTTGCTGCAATTTTAGGAAAGAACATAAAGAACGGATAAAAGGAAACTAGGAATCACTCATAGGGTCTAAGAATCACTCTTAAAAGAAATCATCGCACCTTCTAATTAAAAACTCTCAAGTTTATAGAAAAACTCCTGATTGCTTCTTATTAATGAAAGACTAAGTACATATATATAATGTTCTTAGAATCCTTATTCTAATAGAAAAAGGATTTCTAATTTAAATCCTACTATAATAGAAATTCTATAAGTCCTATTCAACTAAGATAACATATTTAAAATAGAATAACATAACACTACTACTTCCTATCTAATAAGGAATCCTAATGCAATATGAATTTCAGCCTTATCTTTGATGTCAACTCAATTCCTAATCCTCATCCCACTAAATTAGGACTTGTGGTTGACTAATCTTTCCTCTTTTATTTCTTCTGTATACTTTAAGTTCTTTTGTATCAATTCTCCTCGGCTTGTCGAAAGTCGTCCTTGACATTGAATGTGAAAAATACTAATCTTATAAATCTGGATTCAACTTCTAAAATTCAAACTCTATAATCCAAGTGTTATCATAAATTAGTCTTCCTTTCCACTTAACAAGAAATTGTTGATATCCTCCATCTTTGGTAGCTACAATTTGTTCATCAAGAACATCTTCTATCTCCTCTTCAAGATAGGAAATGGTTGGAATTCTTACAGTTTTAGTAGGGGATTGTTCATCATCTTGTCCATGATAAATAGTTAAGTCCACAACATTAAAGATAGGACTTATTCCTATATAACTCGGTAATTCCAAAACATAAGCATTTGCACTTATCTTCTTGATGATTTTATAAAGTCTAACATTTTGTAAATGAAGTTTCTTATATTATCCTTTTTGAAAACACTTTGGATGAATCCTAACCATCACCATATCCCTTTCTTTGAATTCCACCAATTGATGATGTTGATCAGTATGTTCTTTATAAGACAAATTACTGGTTGTTATCTTTCGTCGTATCTCATCAAAGAATTCCCCTAAGTGCTTTGTAAAACCTTCAACTTCACACTAACTCTTGTTGTTTTTGGTAAAAGAAACATATCAATAAGCTTTCTTGGCTGAGCTCTTGAAATTATCTTAAAAGGGCACTTACCAGTTGACCTATTAATAGAACTGTTGCATACAAATTCTGTCATAGGAAGAATTAGGTCCCAAATTTTCACATTGTCACTAACCAAACATCTTAACAAGTCCCCCAAAGCTTCTATTCACCACCTCTATTTCTCCATCAGTTTGGGGATGGAAAGAACTTGAAAATTGAAGCTTGGTGTTCAATGTTTTCATTAAAGTTCTCCAAAAATAGCTCATAAACTTTACGTCATGATCAGATAAGATGGTTAAAGGTAATCCATAAAGACGTACAACCTCTTTGAAGAATAGTTCACTAGTGTGGACAACACCATAAGCCTTGACCAACATATTTGCAAATGGTTTGATAATTAAACCATATGGCTTCTCTGCATCATAGGCGTCAAGACATACGTATTATTGCTTCTAGTAGTCAAATGCACTAACTTGCTATCATTGCTGAATTTTGACTCTGCAAGTGCACTTGTAGGTTCTCCTTTATTCCTATCTTGTACTAATTGTGTATCTTAATTCAAGTCTCCTTCTCTTTCGTCAGCCACTACAACACCATCTTCATCAATAATACTGAGGACATTATCAAGTTTTGAATTATCAAGCTTTAGAACTCTAAGTAGTTACTTGTTAATCTTTCCAACCCCTTGTTCTGTTATATTAGCTTGTTGTTTGATTCTTTCAACTTGTTACCTTGTTGTTTCTGCATATTGTCCTTGTGTTTTAATTTGTTGTTAAGGGGTTTCAACCCGTTATTTAGGTGTTTCAACCTCCAGTTCAGGTGTTTCAGCTTGCTCTTTAAGTGTTTGAACTTGTTGTTTAATTGTTTTAGCTTTAGAGTTTGCCAAAGAATCCACTTGGTTTTGTTTTCCTTCCTTGTATGCCTTCATAGGCTTTAAACTATCTTCTTTCCATGGAATATAAAATGATAGGTGTTAGCTTTTCCGAAGCACTACATATCTCGATCATAAAGCCATGGTTTCCTAAGTAACATGTGGGATACTTTCATAGGGATGACATCACACCAAACAGAGTCCTCGTATACTCCTAATTTGAAAGACACCAAACACCTTCGAGCAACTAGTATAGTGCTATCATTTACCTAAGCAACTTTTTAGGGACTTAGATGTTTCTCTATGAGTGAATTCAATTGCTTTACCATGTTCTCCGATACCACATTGATACTGCTTCCTCTCAAAGATAAGCTTGCATACTTTATCTTTGCATCTAACTTAAGTAAAGAAAGTAGCAATACGAAGCCATTCTTCATGTTTTTCTACTTTACAGGTTGTAAGTATGTGTCTCACTACGTTAAGATTTGTAGGACTAGCTATTTCATCACTAGAGTCTCCTTCTAACTCCTCTCCAGCTTCGTTGTCACACATGTACTCGTTAGATCTTTCTCTTCCTTTTCGATTTCATTCTCTCCTCCCTCACCATCAGGTGTAGTTTGTTGTCTGGTATTGTTTTCTGGGCAAGTTCTTAGAGCACCTCGTGATCGAGGATCAGTATTGTCCAATTTTTTTTATAACTCGAACAAGTATCTCTTCTCGCTCCTTGCCACTGAATATTCCTCTATATGCCCTTCTGCTACGTGTCGCCATCATAAACCAAAGCTCTAATACCAAACTGATGTAAGACAAATAGAAAAATTATAAACTAGTAGTTAAAACACAAAATTAGGAACGGTGGATGATATTAAGCTACTAGAATACTAGGTTTTAATGTTGAATTTTGGCTAGGAATGTAGAATTTTCAAATTTTGTAAAGCTGGAAATTTAAGGTTTGATTGCTGGAATTTTAGGGTTAAATATGGTTGGAATATAGGTTTGAGATGGCTAGAATGTATTTTTAAGAGGCTTGGAATTTTAGTTAGCGTTGTTGGAATTTTAGGAAAGAACACAAAGATTGAATAGTAGAAAACTAGGAATCACTCCTAGGGTAATCACTCCTAGGGTCTAGGTCACTCCTCGAGTCTAAGAATCATTCTTAGAAAAAAACATCACACCTTCTAATTGAAAACTCTCAAGTTTATAGAAAATTTTCCGATTGCTTCTTATTAATGAAAGACTAATTACATATATATAGTATTCTTAGAATGCTTATTCTACTAGGAAAAGGATTTCTAATTTAAATCCTACAATGATAGAAATTCTATAAGTCCTATAAATATGATTATTCATATGACAGTAGTTTAGAAAAGATAGGTTGGAAGAACATGGAGAAAAGATTAGAAAATGGAATGAGATATTGGACTATTTCAATAATTTCAGCCTATTGTTTTCACATAAAATAAAATAGAAATTAGAATATAATAATATTACACCAAGTCTTACTGGTTGGCTCTTTCTTTTCATTATTCACATGATTTATTAGGGCAAGAAAATGAAATTGAAGACAAAAGAAACATAGTATTGAATTTTGGAACATAATATTTGCAAGTTTAAAGGAAGACGTTGAAATAGAAGATTTGAGATTTTTCTAAATCGATTGCATTTTTCTCATATAGTAAATAGTAACATAAAAGGTTTGGTGTCTATAATATATAGGATCTGACCAAAGATCTTTTGGATATTTCCTTAAAATATGAAAATTATAAATGTGAAAAGAAAGATAAGGTTCATAATTTAAAGATATAATATAGAAATGAAGATGAGTTTGAAACTTCTATAGCTTTAAAACAAGAATGTCATGCCCATCTCCCCCTATTATGTATAACTCACAAATTTTGTATATGAAGGAGAAAAGATTGAGTGCATTACCACAATAAATAACTAAGCACATTGACGTTATTATTTGATGCAACTCCACAATCTACACTTTCTTTTACTTTAGTTGCAAAATGGATACTTTCATGTTATGATGGTGACTACAAGTTTAGTAATTGCTTTCTAAGCTAGTAGTGGGCAGAATGTGTTGTAATTTCACATCCAGACTGGAAGGATGACCCTGAAAAAATCTTAAGGCATATCATAGGTGGCAATAAAGCCGAAAAGAGAAGGCAAAGGCACCATTGAGAGTTTTAAGAAAAGGGAAAGGCCCACTTATACCAGTGAATAAAGCAATATGTGCAGAAACAATAATAACCTAACTTATAATGTTGAAAATATATATCTGGTGTAGAGAGAGAATAGGCACCAAAGGATATTTCTTTTTCAATCAAATCAACCTAAAAAGATAATACCTGAAACTGAAAGAAACACCATTGATTAAAAATGAAACATGTTTCTTTTTCTTTCGGTTCTTTTGTAAGTCGGCAATAAGCTAATTAAAGCTTCTTCTTTTTTTCACAGCTCAAGAATAAGGTTGATAACATGATTGAGAGAAGGTGGTAATGTTTGGGTTTCGAAGGGAACAAAAATGAGAGCATTTGGTTTTTTTAATTTTATTTTAGAATATGATTTTGGAAAAAATTTAATATTTGTGTTTTTCTAATTGGTCTTTTAATTAAAAAAACATTTGCTCCCTTGTTTCTATTTAACCCCTAAATAATCATGTTTTGATCTCAAAATAATGCTTCGAATACTAATTATTGGATTCTAAAATAAAGAACAAGAAACAAAATTTATAGTTGAAAGTCTAATTAATATTAAGCAATTAATTATCCATTTATGCAAAACTAAATTGTAGACAAAATCTGTGATACGTTTTGAGACATACCAAAAAATTACCAACTAAACGACCATGATAAGACGGTCAAGATTATCATTACTTGCTGTCACCTTCATTTTTAGAATTTTAAGAGTCCCATAAATGAATCAGTCAGTCAACATTTTAATTTTCTTATTTATTTGTTTCTATTTTCGTTTTAAATTCAAAAAGAAAAATATGATTGTTTGAGTTTTATTTTAGTTTCTTTTGTTTTCATAACTTACAAAAATCATTAAAAAAATTGTTTATCACCTTCAACTAAATATATATTATTTAATTATTTAATATTAATTATTGATAATTTATTAATATTTGATTAGTTAATTCATAAAAATAATTTATCTTTAAGTTTTATATAATATATAATTATTATTAATAATAAAAACATAACTAGGTTTTGTTTTTGTTTTAAAAAGAACCTAAATAGAAATAATAAAACTAAAAACTAGTATGAAAAATAAAACAAAACTAAATGAATCCTATTTTTTCTTTCGTATAATCAAATATGCATATTTTAAATGAAGTGCATAATTTCTCTTTTATACACTAAAATATCGTAACTATGTTTTTGTCTAAATAGTGGTATTTTCTTAACAAGATAAAATTGTATGCACTTAAGGAAAAACTTAAAAGATTAGCCTATTTAGACTTCGAGTAAAATAAGAATTTTACAGATGTACAAAATTGATTGGGAATTTTTAATATAAGCACACAATTTTTTAAAAGGGATATACAAGTTTGAAATACTATGGTTAAGGGAGTTAAATGGGAGCTTCAGCAATGAGAAGATGTATTTTGGTTTGATTATTGGTTTTGGTTCCCTTCTATATCATCTAAGGCAGGAAGAGCATAAGGCACTTAAATGGAGATCAACTAGCTCCTAAAAGAATGAAATGTATTGTATTTTTTATGTGTAAATATAGAAGGTTTGAAGACTTTAATATCTACAGTACAATTGTAGATACATGAGATAAGTGAGAATATACAACTTGAAAGATTAATGCATATCAAAAGTAATGTTTATTCTCAAACAAACAAAAATGTAATTATGATTGTGATATAATCATATGTTATCAGGATCATTCCCAAATTTAGAGATTTTTTTCAAGTTGAGTTTATTTTGAAAATTCTAGAGGGTGAAGTAGTTTTGAAGATATTTTTTGTTAGGCATCTAATTATTAGGCACTTTTCTTATGAAATCTATAGCAACAATTTTATTTTTTTTCTTATAGGAGACTCCCTTAAAAGATAATTCTTATGTAAATATGAGTAAAAAAAATGTATGTAGAGAACTACAAACAAAAACTCATCGACTAAGTACTTTCTATACAGAAGAAACATTATGTTAGAAGTAGGGAGAATCTGCAGCATTTACTACGGAATTGACCTTTCCAAAAAAATAGTGTGGAAGGGTTGAATTTTTATGTTAAAGTACTTTATTTTGGCCACTGCCTGACTTCAAGATAAAGGTCATTCACTAGAAGGCGGTACTTCTGAAATGTATATGTATATAGGGTATTCGGTTTGGCTAAAAAAGCATTTTAAATTTAACGTTTACCCCAAAATCTTATTTAAACCCTAACGTTTCGGAACAACTTGAATCCCAGCACTTACAAAACATTCAAATCAAACCTTACCTACATGGAAAAGTTGATGGAGTTGCTAAATGCCATGTGGCATTTTTTCTTACGTGGAATTTTAAAAAAATTGCATGAGAGTGGGACCCATTTTTGAATTTGAAAAAGAATAAGGTCCCGTTGTTTTAATCAATGTAAAGATTATTCTACTCTCTTAGGTTTAGCATGAAGAAGGTTGAAGGAGCCTGCGAAATAGTGTACTATTGGACGTGAACAACCAGATCAATACCACCACCCTAATGGCGTGGCCGAAATAAAACAATTTGAAGAATTTTTCTTGTATTATGCATAATCTCTAGGATTAAACTACTTCATTTTATACATGTAGGAAATCATATAATTCTATAAGTACGCACATGGAAATTTGTTACTCCAATACCTTATTTCATTGACATTAATCAATCAGTCACTGAAAGTGGGTCAATCATAGTACATTAGATGTTATTTTGTAAAAATGGTAATTAAGAATCCTATGTTTTCTATGGTTAATCTAACCTAGCAGTGTTGCAGTGATGGAACCTATTTATTGGTTTATACCCTACAGCCAATCGCTTTGGTTATGGTTTAATGACAAAATATTTAAAGGTATTCTTTATCTTGTACATGTTTAGATGCATATGATAAAATCTATGAAATAATTATATATTGCAAATGAAATATAATTATGAGATTCATATTAAATTTATGTATTATCCTTAAATATTCCTAGTTATTGTTCTATTAAGATTGGACATTAATAGAACATAAAAAGCTAGTTTACATTATGTTTTCCTTATGAAGGAAGCATCTCATCTCATATATTAAGGTATAAAGATAATTAAACAAGCGTGTAGGTATTTGTTAGAGAATAAGTTCACTGAACTAACCCAACATAAGAAATCCATTTGGAACATTACTTATATGTCTATGAAAATTCTCATTGTGATGACTATATAAGTGATCATTTAACTTGAGGTTTTCAAAGTTATCTTGTATAGGGATTGCTATGTTTTGATACTATTTATAACCTATTTAATCATAAGTCGTTCAACCAATAGTCATTAGATGTAGTATGAACTATATAGAGGTAGCTATGTGATCAAGATAAGATTTATCACCTTAAAATAATCAAAGAGAATGTTTCGTTTTTTTTAATTAGTATTAATTCGAGAAATCCTTAGCCGAGGTGGAATGACACTTTGTAAATAGTTTATAAATGTCATTAATTGAATTAATAGCTAATGTTGGAGAACTAATATGATTATGTTCAAAAAGAGTAGACATTAATTCCATACACTGTTTAATCTAAACATTGTATGATGAAACGATTGAATTATACAAAAAAATCATGCAAGAAAAGGTTAGTGAAATTTATTTTAATATTTCTAAATATTTGGGTGGTCATGATGCGTTGCTAGATGTCAATCTTGATTTATAATTATAAATTTTTAATTAGAGAATTAAAGATTAATTGAAAGGAATTTTAATCTATCTAATTGAATTATGAATTAAAATTATAATTTATAATCATTTCAACACATTTGAGAACCTAATGGATTTCACATAAAAAACAGGCTGAAGAGAGCAAAGATAGTTTCAATCAAATTGGACTCGATTGTAAAGTTTGACAAAATTTATGATTAAATTTGAGATATCTAATAAACAATGATCAATATGAGATATTAGATCTTATTTGAGCATAATTGATATTTAATTAGAATTATTTGTATTTCTAATTAAAGTTTAATTTAAATTAAATTACTAAAACATCCAAAAATTATTATAAATAGGCTTAAGCTCTAATTGAGCTAGCACTTCTTGCTTAACCCTCTACGTAAGAGTTACAAAGTTCTCCAAACTTATTTTATCGATATCATTACAAGTCAAACACTTACGTAGCTATGATGTTTGAGATGGAATGGTTTTGGAAACAGTTCATAGGATATGAAAAGAAAATGATCAAGCTTCAGAATAAGGTAAGAATTACAATTGATGTTTTATTATGATTTATATGTTAATCATTTTATAGAATTAAAGTGATTTTGGTTTTTAGGAAATCAAAATACGAAAAAGTTTCGTAATTATTCTATTACAGTCAGGTTCAGATCCTCTCCCAATTTCTCAATGGTGGTATCAAAGCCAATTTTAGTTATATAACTTGATTAAAAATATGTGATTGTTATTAGTTATAATTGGGTTTAATACCACTATTGAGAAATTGGAACAAGATTTGATCCCAATTTCTTAACACCATTTTCTCTAGCTTGCCTAAAGTATCTAACACAATATTTGTGTTTGAAAATGCCTTATATGCCACAATAGAGCCACTTGATCTCAATTTATCTATGTTGTTTCTATATTCAAGAGTTTTAACTTGTTAAATCATTACTGGTTTCTTGTTGTCATTTGGTCTTCATCTGTTTCCAGGTTCATTTTTTGCAGGAGTTCCTTCATTGAAGATTTACCTGGGATTGAAAATCTTGACAAGCCATCTTGCTTTTCTTTAGGATCACATTTTGAAATGGGTTTGCCTGATAATCTTGTAAGAAAGATGATTATAGATTCACTAACTGTTTGTGACAATACACATAGTATGGGAAGCTCAAGGTATCTCAAAACTCATATATTCTCTCCATCTGTGAGTTAGCAAGATGAGAAGGTTCAATCACTAGAGTTTTCTCAATGCAACACTAAAAAATGGTTAGGCTATAACCAAGTTGATGAGGAAACTATACACGGAAACACCAAAGTAAGGTTCTTCTTTATGCACCAAAGAACCCAAAGTGAAGGGAGAAAGAAACATAGACTTATAGGCAAAGAAGGCTTAAGATGATGCGGTTCCAAAACATTTAAAGAAGCCAGAGCATGGAAGGAAGAGGTTTTCCTCTGGGTCTAATATTGAGAGGGTCTATTTTGTCGTCATCTTTCTCATCTGTATTAGACGAGAAGTCTAGGATTTCACCCATGAAATGGTTTCTTGTTGCTTCTTTGTTGTCAAGAGTCCTAAGATTAGAGAGCGAATAAATAAAAGAGGTTATATATGTTTAGAAAGAGAAAATTAGGTTAAAAAATAAAGGGGGAGAGAGAGAGAGAATTTTAATTACTTCAAAGATATTATCACAAGATGGTCCTGAGCTTGAGAGAGGACGTTGAATGCAATGTTGTATCAACCAAGAATGAAGGACCCACTTCTTTTTAAATTCAAAGTGGGTCCCACTCTCGTGCAATTTAAAAAAAATTTGACACGTGGCATTTAATTGATAGAGACCTAACTTCGTCATCTTTTTTGTCCAAACAAGGTATGATTTAAATGTTTTGTAAACGTTGGAGTTCAACTTGAAAGGTCCGAAACGTTGGAGTTCAAGTTAGATTTTGGTGTAAACATTAGGTGTTAAAATGTTTTTTTGGTGTATTTGGTTTTGATGAAATAAATGTATGTTTCAATCCTTTTATTATGGTCACAACACAATCTCCAACAAAGAATCGCAAGAAGCAAGATATGTCCTTCCATATAAGAAAAAGAGCAAGATTGAAATCCAATAGAAATATATTGAGAGGTTTGATTTGTACTTTTATAAAGAATTAACTTGGCCTCCACAATTGAGTCTGGTGTGGAGTGCAAGTTACAAGTCATATCATTTTGTTTAAAAAAGGACCTTCTTATATCTTCACCTTTTATTTCTCTCTTATTATCCTGTGAGTCTTTGGAGAATAAAAGTTGATACTAGGCCTTGAGGATCATAAAAAACATGCAATTTTTAAGAATAAAAATATACCTAAGATTGTGTAGACGGCACTCTACCCTTCAACTGCATTTGGACCATTGGATCTTCAGGTAGTTAGAACTTTTAAAACACTGGAGAAACGTCATAACCCTAAAAAAACTCTGGTTACTACCGTTTAATAGTTAATTGATAATTATTATTATAAATAATAAAAAATTTATTTAATAAAGACAATCAATAATAATTGTCAAATAATGATCAATTAATTAATTTTTATTAACAATTGACAATTGACAATATTTTCAAAAGAATTAAAAACTAACCATTAATTTATCTCAATAATCACGTCCAAGTTTTTTTCCCAATTGTTGCTAGGAGTTAAAGGCATCTTCAAGATATTAATAAGGGGTTTAATTAAGGATTAACTCCTCCCCATCAATCGTGCATTTAAGATTTTACCTTTAAATTGTTCTAAAAAAAAGATTATTTATGATTGACATCCTTACCAAGTCAAATAATTATTGATTGATATGTTTTATACCATATGAAAAATACCACAAGTGCAAGACGTTATGGGTTGATCCCATGAAGACTGTAAGTACTAGTAATTGCCCTTTTTCTATTATCTAACCTATAAATCATATTGTCAATTTTAATTAAAATTAAACTAAACAAATAAACTAAGAATTAAAATAATATTGAGCAAAAAAGGAAAATACTTAGAAGAATCAATATTAAATTATAATATCTAGGTAATGGATCCCTAAGAATCCTTAATTATCAACCCTTTATCTTGCAATTATATTATTGATTAGTAGACCGTGAAATTTTCTATCTTATGTTAACATCTTCCTTAAGACTATTAACAACTAATCCATCGAGTTAATTAATGAAATCTTTCTAGTTAAGACCCTATTATTGCTTTATCAATTTGTGAATTTAACCTTAATCTAGAAGATTTATGTTGACATATCTCTAGGTTTGTATACAACTCCTTCCAATTATGGTAGATTTATTCGTACAAGAGAATTTCTCATAATAAAACACATAATTGAATCACAATAATTCAATCCATATAATTACATTGAATAAAAGATTAATACATATTGTTATCACGACTTAGGGTCCATTACATCTAAACACTAAACAAGTTTAATTTCTAGTCATAGAAAACAAAACCAAAGATAAATATGCAGAAGAACTAATAGAAACAAAAGAAATAATAATTCTAAAATTTCCTTTTTCTTTTAGTGGATCTTCTTGCAAAACTGGATTAGGTGATGCTATCTAACAAATCTCTTGATGTTATTTGCATGTTTTCCATGTCCTTTGATCAGAATTGTCCCTCTCTAGGTTACTTACGACTTAAAATTGCTTAATAACTTGACTCTCTTTATTTTGCCTCCACTCACATCCTTTTATAATAAAAACTAGGGTTTTTGAGTTATACACCTTCAACATACACTAACATGTGAGTGATTGTACATCTCAAAAAACACTTGAATTTGCAACTTCACATAAGCCCAAAGACTTACACAGGCAACATACATGGATGTGTATATCAGCATACATGGGTATGTAACTCTACACTACCAGAACCAAAATTCTTCAATCTTCATACCTTTACAAATACTTACACAATTACTGTGCAAGGCCATGTATCTTCAAATTGCTCCAATTCTTCATTCCAGGTCATGGTTTCACTCGAATTCATCTCCTTTTAGTCCAAGAAAGCAATTATTACCTATAAATACACTTGGAGCGTATCAAGTAGCAAAAATAATATTAAAGCAGTTAATATAAAGCAAAATACATTAAATATGGGCATATAATTATAGTTAATTATTAGGTATTTATTTTAAAAAAACTTGATTGATATGTTCTATATCAATATTAAAAATGTTACAAGTGCACAACGTAAATATAGCTTGCACAAGCATATACGGGTCAATCCCACGAAGGCTGTAAGTAATAGTAATTATCCTTTTTCTATTATCTAACATATGAATTAGATTATGAATTTTAATTAAAATTAAACTAAGAATTGAAATAATATTGAGCGAGAACAAGGAAATTACTAAGGAGAATAAATATTAAATAATAGTGTCTACGTATCATAAATCCCCTAAAATCCTTAATTATTAACCTTTTATCATGGAATTATATTATTGACTATTGAATCTTGAAAATTCCTATCTTATATTAATATCTTTTCAAGACTATTAACAACTAATCCATCAATTGATTAATAAAAATTTTCTAGTTAAAACCCTAGGATCACATTATCAATTTGTGAATTATGTTATTACGTTTGACCCTAATTAGAGAATTTATCATGACTTATTTCTAAATTTGCATGCAACTCCTTTCAATTATGAAAGATTTATTCATATAAGAGAATTTCTTAATCTTAATCATACAAAATCAAATCATGCACTAATATTCTGATATATTAGAACAATAATAAAACACATAATTGAATCAAAATAAATCAATCCATATAATTACATTGAATAAAAATTAAATCATATTGTTATCACGACTTAGGGTTCATCACACTTATACAATAAACAAGTTTAGTTTCTACTCATAAAAACAAAAACAAAGATAAATATGCAAAAGAACTAATCGAAACAAAATTATAATTATAATTCTAAATCTAAATCTTTCATTTTCTTCTAATTAATCATTTTGGAAAATTAGATTAGAAGTTGATATCTATCGAATCTCTTAATGTATTCTTCGTATTTTCCTTGTCTTTTGATAAAAATTGTCGCCACTGTAAGTTGCTTAGGAGTTAAAATTGCTTAATAAGGGACAAAATAAGGTTAATTCCTCCCCATCAATTATGCATTTAAGATTTATCTTTAAAATGTTATCGAAAAAGATTATTTATGATTGACATCCTTAACAAATATTCTCTATTTCCTACGATTTTGGATTTATCTGGTACGAGAATTGATTAAAATCGTGGAATGGAGCTCCAACAAGCCTATTGATCACTTGTCACGTAAACTGGTACAATACACAGATATGGTACAACATAGATTGCCGGAAGGTTAAAAAAAAGCCTCCAACTTTAGCTTTAATTACCATCAAGCTTGAAACTGTGTGTAGTTTCTTTTTGACTTGGCGCTCAACACATTCTGAATGGTTACTCACACCACTACCCATCTGTCTATCACGTATGCGAAAATAATCTTGTTCATCGTACAAGTTAGACTTGGTTATATTCGTCAGGTTGTTCATCTTTCGAAGAGTTCGGTTTGTATGTGTGAAGCGTGAAGTTGCAGGCTCCCACAGCTTCCCCAACTGTCAAAAATATCCATTCCTGCCCTATTTTCTCGATGTATTTGGACTTATTAAGCTTCTTCATCACCTCAGCTCCAGGGTTGGCCAACACTAGCTGTGTGAATACAAGAAAATAGCATTAGAACATATAACCAAAAGTAGAGCTTCTTCTCAAAAATGACCGAATAAAATACCTTAAGTCCTCTTCTGTCAATGAACTTTTTAACTTCCTCAAGCATGCTTATGCCGCTCGTGTCAATGTTACCAACAGCTGTTCAATCACGAATATAAAAGTTGAATTGAGTTTTCTAAAAGTTCTATGATGACTAAGTCAAGGTATACAAGATCTGCGAGAAGCAAATTACCCACCTCCCATGTCCAGTATAACGTACTGAAGGCTGCTTTCCCCTGATGATTTTAACCTGTCTTCCTCCTCGTCAATCCACCTGGATATCCTATTGATTGTTACACGAACGAGATATCAATTGACTGCAATTCAAACATCGTATCACCTTATACTGGTAATGTTTGTATGAGCATACCTTTCTCTTAGATAGTTTGAATTGGCGAAGTAAATGGGGGCATCAATCTCAAGTACCAGAATTCCAGCAACATTTCTAGCATTGGGATATTGTTCCACATTTCTGTAGATCATCGAGTTCGGAAGGTTTCCAAGGACAAATGTTCTTGGTCTTGCCACAAACAGAAGTACCCTTAGCAAGGAAATAGCCACCTGCAATGTGGTGAAAGTTAATTATTGGTTATGCCTGCATTAGTTGGTGGGTAATTTTCAGACATGATAATTAGCTCATACCGCTATAACCAGGCCGATCTCAACGCTGCCAAACACCACACCAACGTAGGCACCAATGCAGACGAGGAAGTCAAACTTGTCGACATTCCAGAGATGAATTGCAGCTTCATAATCTATGAGGCCGAGCATGGCCGAGATAATGATCGAAGACAAAACAACCAGAGGAGTGTAATGGAACAGAGGCGTTAAGAACAACAATGTGACCATCACAGCCAAGGCCATTACAATGTTTGATACTGCCGTCTTGCACCCAGCATTGAAGTTCACCGCCGATCGCGAAAAGGGTCCTGGATTTTCAACAAACAAAAGATTGTCAAGACGAATTATCAGAAAGCTGTTAAATTTAGTCAACTTAGCATTTGATAATTACCAGTGGTGAGGTAGCAAGAAGTGCAGGAGCCAACGATGTTCATGGTCCCAATAGCAATCATCTCTTTGTTGCCATCAATATGGTAACTCTTGAACATGGCAAAGCTTCTTCCTACTGCTATTCCTTCCTGTAATGTAATACATTGATGGATAAAGACAAGCATCGAAGACATGTTGTTGTGTAATTCATCGATAAAGACAAGCATTTAACATGTAAGTGGTAGCGTCTGCTGCGTCACATGTTCCACAAGAACATGTCGTCTAAGTTATACAAATTTGCAGCGTGACATATCTTACCGCCAGAGCTATGACCCCAGTGATGATTCCAGTTTTGATAGCCGTGGTTAGATATGGCGACACAAACACGAGATCCGCGAACGACGGTGGATTTATCCCTTTCTTCAAATGTCCTATCTGCATTCATTAAATAAATATAATTTGGTAATTATTACTCAACTTCATCAAATGACTGGGCAGGCATGTTCTTGGGAGTTGGGGAGATAATGGGGTCCACATCAGTCTATAATTGTTAGAAAAGGGTCCCATAGTTGATGATTATTTGGACTTTGAGATCTAGAGACTCCTGGTCTCACCGCAAATGCATTTCTTCTTTTGATGTGTGACGGTCCAATTCCTAAATGTTCGTAGTTAATTTCAAACTTACAAAATAAAAGTAAAGTTAATTTGAGTTTAATTAACTACTACCTCTTATTTAAAATAAGTGTCATTTTAGAAATATGTACATTTATTAAAAAAGTTAGTGAAATGTTTGATATACTATTATTAATTACATGTTGAATTATCTTAAAAATGTAATCTGTATAATTAAAATGTGAGAGAAATTAAATGATAATTTTAGAAATAAAATTATAAACATGTATAAAAATCATGAACTTGAATAATTAAAATCTGCCTAAAATAACACTTATTTTAAATAGAAAAAAGTGTGATATAAAAGTTTGAGTTCAGTTAGTTAAGAAGGAAAGGCTAAGAGATGAAGCTGTTTTCCTTTAAAATTTACCAATAAAAAGAACTGGAAGAGAAGTACAGATGCATTGGAAAGCTCACCACTTGAACTCCATGTTTCTCGGCGTGCGTGAGATAAACCAGAAGGCTTCCCAATATGACTGACGTCAGAGGGGCCAACGCTGAAATCCAAAAGAACTTTGGTCGTCTCTTGCTCTGCACGTACCCAACATTCAATTATTGGTATTAACAATTATCCTAATCACTTTCGAATCATAACTTTATGTTACAGCTGTCATCATCACAGTAAAACCCGTTGTAAGTTGGCTCCGTGATCGTATATTAAAATGGCATGAGCAAAGAAATTCTTCTGATTAGGCAAGTCTCTAAAAGTTAGGGTTTTTCTTTTCCCCCTGCAGTAGCTTTATGAGTTGAAATTCAGGGCAGAAAGTTGACGCGGTAGATTCATCCAGTATATTTTACATATATTCATGTACTGTTTTCAAGATGGCCCAGGTAGGTGGGAGCAGGTCTGATTAGAACTCGAGTATGAACTAGAAGGGAGACCTCCAAATTCCTATCCATTATGTTGATTATTGAAGAAGATGAGAAAAAGAAATCCAGTAACACAATTAATAGTGGAACAATTTTAGTTCTTAAATTGAACATAGTGGTGTGCCTTCCTTAAAACGGGGATAAAGTCCTAAATAATAAAATTAAAAGGATCATGCCAGATCCTTAGATCTTGGTATTTATTGGTATCACTACCTGCTTGTGGGTTGCTTTAATATCCTAGTAGAGGATATAATTGAGGTTTCCTTTCTCCGTTTGATAACGTAATATTTGTATTCGTTTCCTCATGAAATAAAAAAAAAATACCAATCCTTTTATGCATGATTGCTCTATTGTTGGCTCTAGTGGCAACTTTTAGCAATGAATACAGAATATTTGGAAGTTGAGATGAGACAGTAATTCGATTAATGCAATAGGAATGTGCATTAACATTGAGTTTAATATCTTACGAAGTATCTGGTGAGGAGGAGGAAGAAAAGGAAGCATATGCCCAGAACAACACTTTCCCATCTCCACTGCAGCAACAGAACTTGGTTCATTAAAAATTAACGGATATATTATGGACATAATTATGTGTCCGCTAGTGGCAGAAGGAGCTAAAACCTGATGAGTCTGGCTGAAGACAGAACGCATGACTGAGACAAGGTCGGTAGCGTGAGTGAAATGGTCAAGCCCAAGAATCCCTTTTAGCTGTTGCAGGCATACTACAGTGGCTGCTCCTGCCATGAAACCTACTATCGTTGCATGTGACAGAAAATCCACGATAAAGCCAAGCCTGCGCAGTGACAAATTAAGATGTTAATCAAGTTCAGGTAGCCATATTCAAACAGGTGAAGATATGTAATTATCTTCATCTGATGACGTGACAGAGTTGATAGACAAGGATGAATCAGAATCTAAAAATCTAGCTTTTTAACCAATAAATCTTCTGTTAGCTATTGAATCAAAAGTGTTTTATCGATCTCAATGATTCGAACATACAGTAAGACAAAAGGCGCTATAGACAAGAGCTCCAGCTGAGACACAGAACGATACAATTACATATGCATAAGATGTGATTACCCTTTCTGTCCATGTCTCAGTTAGATGACATCCAAACTAGAAGCCAATAAGAGCAATAGTTTTTCTTTTTTTTTTTGTCTTTCTGAATTTAGGTTCTAATAATGTATCATTTGATAGAATCTTTCTTATTTACTGTCTACGACCATACCTTAAGAAACCGAGAGCAGCTTGGAAGATTCCGGCGAAGAATGTGGCCGTGAAAGCCAGGTGAAGATAAAGCTTGGGGTTCTCGCTAGCTTTAACTTCATTTCCAAGCATTGAACCAATGAGAAGCGAAGCAACAGCAACGGTCCCAACTGCCAAATCTCTTGAACTTCCCATCATCGCATAAACTAGAGGTGGAACAAAGCTTGAATCTGCGTTAAAAACAAAACAAATGATCTGTCACAAAGAGCTTTTGACTCATATCTAGTTCATTCGTTACTGCATTTGAAGAACTTACAGAGGCCAAGAATCGGTGGCAAGTTGGCAAGCTTAGCATAACTTATGCCCTGAGGAATAGCAAGACTAGCAATAGTGATACCGGCAATAAGGTCAGCTTTCAAGAGCTGGAAAGTGTAGCGAGGGGCCCATTCAAGGATGGGCAGAAAGTACTGGAGACCCAGCACAATCTTGCGGGACAGAGGCTGGTTCTTGAACTGTTTGAGAGGGTCATCAGGAAAGAAAGTTTCTTTGAGACTATATTTCAAGGACTTGATAAAGGGTTGCGGTGGGGGAAGCTCAACCCTATGCCCGTACTCCACACCTGCAGAAGAGTTAACATAGTCGGCGTTGCCCATGTTGAATCAGAAACCGGGGACGTACGTTTAATTACGTTCTTAGATTTCTAAGTTCTAAAACCTACAAGGGCTCTTGTTTTTAAACTGCTATGACAAATGATGGTGGTGGTGTTGTTTTTAAACTGCTATGACTATGACAATGATGGTGGTGGTGAAGATAAGAATTGGTGATGTGTAGTGAGACTGAGAGGGTTGGAGTGGCCATGGCTTTATAGAGGAGGGAGGGGCTTGGGAAGATGTGGTGTGAGGGAGAGTTTCCAGTTTCAGTGCTCTTTTGGACCCACATTGACTCGCTTCATAAGGTAAGACAGGCCACGTTTCGTAAGCTTTTCAAAAAGATTAATTTGATTGAACTTAGTTTTAGGGCTGCCCACCTTGTGCCTTTCGTTTAGAAGCAAAATCCTGGAAGCTCACGATAGTGCTTTGACTAGGCCAGGGTGGCTGTGACAATGCCATCGTGGCTCACAGTCACTGGGTTTGACAGATGTTGGGCAATGGTTGGCTAGTGTGTTTTTGACTGTTAACATCCGATTAGTCGACCAGAATCGAAACCAAACTAATAACAAGCTTCGCCCCAATTTGACAAGTTTTCGGTATTCAGTTTGCTACCTAACGTTTCCTCCTACCTGTAATGATATTTCCTTAAGAAGAAATCGATGATTAGGGCGGTGTTTAGAAGTTGCCTACCGCCCAAAATTATAATTAACTTCGCTGAATCTTTGCACCTTTACAACCTACCGTTTGATGGTGTTTATGGGCTTTTCAACTCGAGACTTTACAAGGGCAAGCTCATGCACTTAAAAGTCTGGCTTAAGAAATAAATGAGAATTTACAACGACATAATTTTTGCTATAATTTGTGTTAATCATGTGAATTTGACCGGTGAAAGCTAAAGTTTTCAAGATATTGTAACAATAAGAATCTAGTAAAAATTTCATCAAACGCAAAATTTAGAGAGATTTAATGATACATAGCTTTAATGATAAGTAACTTTAACTTTTTAAAGCTACGTACCATTTTATTTCTAAATTTTCACTAGCTTAGAGCATCCTTACATATAAATTTATCAATTGATGAAAATTTTCAAATGATTTAAAGAAAATTTAACTGAATCAATCTCTCTCCTTTATGAGGTAAGGGGAAAAAAAATCTTTGATGATATGTCATACTCTATTTCTAGTGATAGGGTCAAACTTGAAAGGCTAAGTTTAAACAGGAGAGCATAATTTATACTATTGCTTTTTAATAGCCAACTTTGATGGCTCAGGGCCTGCTGGCATGTAAAAGGTTCAGCATTTACATGTATTATGTTCTCCGACATGAGGTCAAAGTTGTTGAGTTACGTGAACCGACACACGTTCCGATCAGGATGATAATCCCAATTTATTGTGAAACTTTTTTTGAAAACAATGAAATTAATTAATAAAAAAGAGTCATACAAGCTATAACACAGGGAAATACCCTTAGCTAAGTAACTTTAGGATATGACATTTAAAACAAAGAACAACAAGGAATTATGTGTTGCAACGTTAACGCTATATGTGTAATGAGGAGCAGATGCTTATGCTGCAATTGAGTTATAGTTTCTGCAACAAAACAAGCTCACGAATTTCAACGATGATCATAGATATCAAAGTTGCTTTGGCTAAGGATTTGTTGGCAAAACGTCTAAGATTCCTTTCTCTTTAAAGCGTATAGATACAAACACCCAATACGATAATGTGAATTTGGTGATTTGGTTTTTAGATATTGTGTTGAGTTGAGATTCGAAATGTGATATCAGTGAGAGAGACCCTGGATCAGTTCATGAACATATAGTAGTGACATAGTCCCAAATAGCTTTGTTGAAAGGACATTCAAAGAGGAGGTGATTCTGTGATTCATCCTGCATGGAGCACATCAGACAAGTTTTTTCCACTTGTAAGTGCAGCATTTTGTCAACGGTGGACTACTTGTTTTGCATGGCTAAACAAAATATAAAAGATATTCTTGGGGTTAAAATTTTATTCTATATCGTAGCGGACCATGATACTGTGGAGCGTCGTCTATGTAACTAATCAAGAATGGTTTTGTTTGTAAGCTTGTTGAGCAAGATATCCTTCCAAAAAAAGATGTCAGGTGAATGTGATGTTGGGGGTATCCTAGCTGAAGATGTTGCAAGATTTGGGTTAAGTTTTAGAAGATCTCATTGATGAAAGAGCAAAGTCGAGTGTTTAGCGAATGTAGAGAAGAAATTCATTGTGAAACTTTGCACATATAATTACTAATTCATGAAAGGAAATAGGATTCCTCATATGCTTAGGGCTTTGTATCAAAATTTAAAGAATAAAATAGATGAGTAAAGGATAATTAGTTAGTAGAAAATAACGTACGAATCTTCATTTAATAACAGTATGTTCTCTTATATAATGAAGTAAGTGGAAAGTTAACAAAAATAAAAATTAACCAATAGTTCCTTCCAACTACACATGTAATAACTAACAATATGTAATAAATACCAAATGTCGACACCATACTTAGCACCAGTTCTGATTTTCCTCCTTTATGGCCCCCTCCCTCACCCTTCTCTATCTCCCTTACTTTAGCTCTACCTTTGCCCCCAGCTGTTCCCAACCATCTAGCATCCCCTGCGCCTCTCAAAAGAAGCTGGAAGTAGGTGGTGGGTGACCACCTTAATACCAACCTCACATACCAACAACCCTAGGAGATTGACGGTAAGCTCATTGTATGTCCAAAGATAGGAATTCCTAAGGAGGGAGCTAAGAGCGGGGAAGCCACTCTTGTTTGCTTTTTCTTTGAACAAAGACCTCCCTTCCCACTAATACATCGTTGGGCTCTTTGACATTAGAAGGGTAAGGGTTTGAAAGATGTGCTTTTGTTTGAAAATAACCTCATTTTGTTCAAATTTTCCACCAAATATGAAGCTCACAAAATTCTTGAGGAAGGGCTATGGCATTATAACAATCAAACCTTTTTCCTACAACAATGGAAGCTTAGCCTTAACTTGGAAACCATAAAATTTTAGAGTGTTCCTTTTTTAATAAAATTTCACAATGTGCCCCTTGAGTATTGGACTACACAGGGGCCTATCTCCCTTACTAGCTTTATTGGGAAGCCTATGTGCTTTGATGGAAACACAACCATAAAAAAGAGGATTGGGTATGTGTGAATTTGTTTTAACGTGGAATTTTCAAAAGAGCTCCCGAATGAGATTCCCATCATGAGGTTTGATGAAGGTACCAAGCTAAGAGAGGATTGCGTTAAAATTTCTTATCATTGGAAGCCCCCTATTTCATCCCATGGAAAAGTTTGGAAAGCCACCGAAAAACGTTTCCAAACAGGCATTTACCATGAGCTAATGAATCAAGTGCAAACTAGAACTAAGGTTCATCCTCCTTTGGTCAAAGAGAGCCATCTTTCTACAGATAGCGCTGAGCCTACGAGTAATTCTTGTGAGACCCACATGGTACCTATCTTGGCTCCACCACGTATAGAGGTGACTATTAGTCCATTTGATCCTCGTCTTAATCTCACTTCTCATATACAGGACACCTGTGACCCCATTCAACTGCTCCCCATTAGGATCAGAGAACGAGGATGCCATTTCCTCTCTTGGTACTCTAGTGGATTCTTTTTTATTGGCAGATTATGAGCCTCCTTACCCCAATTTGATGACGTTAACTCTCCAAATGTTGTCGGATTTGGTTAGGATATAGGATTCCAATCTCCTACAGCTACGATGGACCTCATTGACACTAACCATATTGCCACTACACCTGATCAATTTTAAATGGTTAAGAGGCGTCGCTCCTAATGGTGAAGGAAGAAAAATTACAGATATAGACATTGATGTTCATCATTGTATGGAATGTTAGAGGTTTAAATTACCTGACAAATTTGGCGGCTTTATGGGATTTTGTCATGAGGGAGCAGCCTCAAATTTTAGGACTTTTGGAAACTAAAATAAAGGCTGAGAATATGGATAAACTGAAAATGTTAGGATCTCAATGGAGGTTTCTCTCTAATCACTCTCAGCATGTTTTTGGTATAATAATTGTTGCTACAATGCAGATGCTATAAGGGTTGACACCCTTCACACAACAGACCAAGCTGTCCACCCACGAATTTGGTTTCTTCAGCAGCAAATGGAGACCAACATATATGTAATATATGCTAGCAACTTTGGGTTTAAGAGAAGAGCCTTATGAAATGATCTAGAATATTTCAATTCCTATATAAACACTCCTTGGTTAATCTGTAGAGACATTAACTCCACCTTATACAGATCGGAGGCTCAAGGGCACTGCAATCTCAAGAATTTTTCTACTGACTTCAAGGATTATGTAGATCATCTTGGGGTTACTGACTTGAAGCAAACATACTACACTTTCACATGGATAAATAAGCAAAACAATAGATGGTTTATCAAGAAGAAGCTAGATATAGCCCTTATCAATGCCAACTAGTTGGCTCAATTCCCTAATAGTTTTGCACACTTTCAAGAGCCTCTATTTTCAAACCATACCCCTATTAAAATTGCCAACCTGTTCCTTCAAAACTGACAATCCTTTTCCTTCCGTTTTAATAACTTTTTGGCCAAAGACCCTAATTTTTTGGAGTTTTATCAAGGGGGAGTTGGAGAGTTTAGTCTTTGGTACCAAACAATTCAACTGTGTCCACAAACTTAAAGCCATCAAATATGGGTTGAAAACCCTCAACTCTTTAAAGAGTCATAACATTGCCTTAGCTCTTTAAGCAACTTGGGTGGACTTAATTGCTATCCAACAAATTTGTGATTCTTCTCCTCAAGACCCTCTCAATCGGGAATGAGAACAACATGTGCTCTTGAAATATATGATAGCGGTTAAGAATCACTTATCTCTTCTCCAACAAAGGGCAAGGATCAGCTAACTAAAAGATGGGGATAAGTGCTCCAATTTTCTCTTCAACACTATCATGGCTAGGAGGAACTAGGGTCATATATGTAGCGCCCCCTTACCGTAGGGTATACACCGAGACGTCCGTAGGTCGTACTGATGCATATCCTACGATGAGGGTGCACTACGATTCGATCATTCTATAAACCTCATGGCATCAATATAATAAAGTAGTAATATCAATTTCACTAAATTGATAAACCAAAGATACTTCTCATTTCATTTCTTAAAACCATAAGTTTACAATTCTATCTGATTACAGCTATACAGAACCAAAAGGACTAACATAACTCCTAACTAGATCATCCCCCAAAATATCCCAAAAGATCCCAGCTGACTGACCTGTGGGCCATGCTCCTCTCGCCAGCACTCATACAGCAGAAAAAGTCTCGCTAACTGGAGCTAGGAGTCAAACTATCGTTGTCCTGAAAAATAAATGAAATGTTGGGTGAGTTTGCGAACTAAGTGAGAAACCATCATCGATGGTCCACCCAACTCATGCATAACCAAACAGTTCACACTAAATCATATATTCACAATTAAGAATCACATGCATTCTATTTCACAATTATAAGGCGATACGCCTTTCATACAATTCACATTTGAATATTCATATATGCAATGTACATGTGACTCTTCCATTTTATTTCGTTATTGTGACCGTGCGCATGAGCTCATTTACGTTGAGTCATTGGCTCTGAAAACATTGGGCTTGAAGCCCTAATACGTTGTGCATAAAGCTCTGAAAATCGTTGGGCTCGAGGCCCTGTGCGTTGAGCTTAAAGCTCTGAATACAGTGGCTGCACCGGTCACAACTGTCAATTATCTGATCATGCATAATGGCATGAATGCACATGCTACAAATCTCAGTAATCGTGCCACAACCTAAAATCACAATCCAATTTGCATTTGAAACCACTTATTGACAATTTATACACAACTGACACTTCTATAACACATTCTATTTCGAACACCTGTGGTCCGAAATCAATCAAAACAATCACATATAATCCATCATTAACTCCTCATGGTATAGGTGCACAAAATTAAACACATCAAGGTTGAGAAACCAACTAGGTTACTCACTTCAAAACTTCCGAGCTACTGTCGGGAAGCCTCGCCTACGTCAGACGATCGACGATCCACTTGAGCCTCTACAATAATCATAATATCCAAATATTACTAATTGTACAATTCTAATACTCAATGATGCATATGTATCGAATAATGTACGTACTATACATATTATGACATTTCCGACCCTAATCCCAAATTATCTCAATTCCGCATTTTCACTCTAATCCATAGCAATTCCTAACACCATAATTCAATTAACTATACTCCAATCAATTTCTAACTAATCCAAATTTAACCTCAAAATTCTCCAATTAAACACATCATTTTTGGCCTAAATAGGCGCCCTCGTTGAGGCGCCTGATCCCTCGTCGCGGCGTGAAATCTTCTGCTCGTCGCGATGTGCGTTGCTGCTCATCGCGACGTGCAGGCGAAATCCGCTCGTCGCGGCACACACATCCGCTCGTCACGGCGTGCTCCAGAAATCAGCTCGTCGTGACGTGCAAGAAGAGGGGGCTCGCTGCGACGTGTTCATCACACGTCGCGACGTGCGAACCTAGATTTGAGTCCAAAACCCAGAAATTTCCCAGATTTTCTGATATATATCCATCCAAATCCATTCTAAACCCTCCTAAACAACTTCCTATACTTAACACATCTCATTCTTAACCTTCAATCCACCAAATAACCATTATCCCTAAATTTCAATATTAAAATCAACGAAAACATCATTGGAAACCCTAACTTTCAAATCCTTAAATATTCAAACTAAATCATCCATATAACTAAATCAATCAATAAATCTATCTATCTAGGGCAAGAAAGAAGCAACTTACTTAATTAAAGTCTCAAATCTTCAAAGATCACACCAACCCAAGCTCATCGACATCCACAGCAAATACCAATAATCCACCCAAATGTCATGCTCTCCAATTCCAAACCAAAGGAAGAGATCAAGGATGGAAGGGGAAGCAAATAGCAAGAAGGAAATCAAGAAGAAATCACGATGAAGGAAGGAAAAATTTCAAGTTTTTCTTTCATAGGAAGCAAGCATCGTGATTGGCAATTTTCAAAGGAAGAAGTTTATAAACCTAAGGGACTTAAGGCTTGTTTGGCAAATGAAATTGTCACAAGACCAATCCGAACAACCTCGATCCAATTTCTCATTCTAATTTCTCCCGAATTCTAATAACTATGAATAATAACTCCTAAAATCATAACTCCAATTATCTCCTGTCAATTTTCAATCAATCTCGGAACCGAAATTCAATTAATCAGTCATTATGCACATTTTTCGGTCCGGACCTATTGCTCCAAAAATTTCAGAAAAATTTCTATAAATCTCCAAAAATATAAATTGCATAATCCTACACTCCAATTTCATAATTCAAATCCCTAAAATTTAATTTGACTCTCCAATTCACTAATCAAAGCACAATTAATCTTAAAATCACAAAATCTTCGATTTTCACAATCCGGTCAGAAATCTGTCATACATGCATATACATACATATGCTAGTGTAATAATAATCATTTATCACTAATATAGAGGCTATGAATGCATATGCAAATCAAATTATAAATGCACCCAGTCTAAATTCATCCAAATTACCCATATGCCCTTCATACCGATAATGGGATGTTATAATATACACACTATCACAAACGAGGTAAGAGTTCAGATCCACGACCTTAAGGACATCCAAAATGAAGTAGTTCGTTTTTTCTCTACATTGTTTGGCACTCCTAGCTTAGCCCAAGCTCCTTTGATGAGCTCTTTGGGATTATATCCACACAGATCGCTATTAATGAGGTTGTTATGGTTACCTGTCCAGTTAAGGATAAGGAGATTGAGAATGTGATCTTTGCTATGGATGGCATGAAGGCCATAGGACCAAATGGGTTGAATGCCTACTTTTACCAAAAATCTTGGGCTGTTACAGATCCCTTTATTAAAGATGTTGTTAAAGAATTTTTTTCTAAGAGTAGACTACTTAAAGAGATTAACAAATCTTTCTTGTGTTTGATCTCTAAATTCTCTAATCCTTCTGATTTTAGTGATTTTAGACCAATAGCTTGCTCCAATGTTCTCTACAAAGTCATCTCCAAGATTCTTGGCCTCATCAGCGACAATCAGAGTGCCTTTATATGTGACCGACAAATTAGGGACAATATTTTAATAGTTCAAGAGCTTTTAAAGGGTTATTCTCGGTCCCACTCCATGTTAAACTGCACTATTAAAATTGACTTCCGGAAGGCTTTTGATAGTGTTAGATAGAAATTTATATGAAAAATGCTTGAAGCCCATGGATTCCCTCATATATTCATCAACTGGCTTAAGGAGTGTATCTTAACAGCTAGTTTCTCGGTTCTCATTAATGGTAGTCCGTCGGGTTACTTTCAGGCAACTAAAGGGCTAAGACAAGGCGACCCTTTTCTCCATACCTATTTATCTTGTGTATGGAAACTTTAAGTTCTATCATTACTCAGGAAGTGGCCACAAACCCCAAATTCAGGTATCACTCTCGTTCAAAGAAAGTTCGTTTAACTCACCTTTCTTTCACGAATGATCTTTTACTATTTTATGGAGTGAGCATGGACTCCATTAGAACCTATATAAGATCATTGGAGTTTACACATCAATATCTATAAAAGCCACTTCATCTTATCCCGAGGACCACTACACTTGGAATTGTTAGGTTCTGATCATGCATCTCATACATAATATAAATCAAATATACGTAGTGGAAATAAAATGGAACCTTAAAAACTAGATTTACTCATGTATATAGATATATAAAAAACACGAAATGTAAGATATTTATATACCTTTCTGACTATCTCCTTCATTATTTAATCTTCTCCATGTTGGGTTGTCGTAAACCACAATAATTAAAGCATACCGTCTTTAATGAAAGTCCACACAAAGATAGAAGGATGAAACCTCACTAGGAGATGACTAGAATTCTTTCTTTGTGCTAACAAAGATAAGAACTCTTGAGAGAGTTAGACAGAAAAAGTGTATGTATGTAAGAAAACAAACCTTTCTTTTTCTTTTTATGTATCTTATACAAGATGCATGAAAATCATCTCAAGTTTCTAAACCATTTGGCTTTCCATAACCCCCATCACTAATGAAAAGTTATGGGAAGTTAATGGTCATGAATATCATGCATTAATGGAAGTTATGGGAAGTTAATAACCATGAATAGCATGCATTAATGAAAGTTATGGGAGTTAATGATCATGAATAGCATTCATTAATGGAAGCCAATAACACTTATTTCTAATCCATTCCATGCAACATTTTCTACCACGATCACATCATGATACAATCCCGAAACACTCTCTCATATCTTGAATCACCATTTAAGATCATTTTACTTATCCTTCGGATCTCCTATATGTGTGACTCATTAGGTTCTCGATTATGTTGGCCACTTGCATTAACACTTAATTCAAGTAAGTCAAGAGCGGTATCTAACAACATTTCATGACCCCCAATTGATCAGAAAGTCAGTGGTTTGACTACGAACCCTTCTATAAGCAATGTTGACATGTAATTTGTCCTTTCACTATCTATACCCCCACTAATTAATTTAGAGTATGGTCAAAGTGTCAACTTTCACTAGACTGACTATATCACATCTAGTCCAAGTGTTATTAGATCTTGTCCTGAGGATCTCATTACTTTATGTATCATTGAAGACTTTCTTCATGACATATCTACTCTGGCTAAAGACTCTTGAGTAATGACCCTGACAAGAAGCCATGGGTATCATTTCCTTCTATCAGGAGCGGTGAATCTTTTATTGGCTATTCAATTACCTCCATATATCTCAAGATGTACCCAATCACCACCCTATGAGTAACCCCAAAAGGCACCGATGAATAGATCAAAGCATAGGATCAGTATTCGAGATATTCTTGAGCACCTCAAGTCAAAGGATACTTGCACCATTGCTATGACAAGATTATCATTGACACTAGAATATAATATTCATATGATTGTCTTATAATAGATCAATCCAATGTACTTACTACCTATAGTAAGCATCCACATGTTAAATCTAAATAACTCACGTCTACAGCTTATGAGATCCACCGTTTGATATAATCAAGGAGTATAACTTGTGCTAGTCTATCCAGATTAATGATATCACATCTCATTAATCATATGAATAAGGAAAGTTTAGATACTAACATAATTATACATAATAGGAATCTTATTATCATTATCTCATCATTATTTCCTCCATGCTATGTTTTGTATCAAGGACTTCATTAAATCAATTTAAGATCAATATCAAAACCATAAACGTATGAACATCAAAATAATGAAAACTGTCTTTATTAATCATAAAATGATTTATACAAGAAGTGTTAAAGGTGATTGTCTTTAGAGCACTTCTCTAACAGGAATCTATTACAGCTTCGGCCACAAGTATCATGACGCAAACCCCCACTGCTATATTTAGGATTGCCCATATCAACTAAGAGACTGCGTTTTTGTTAATGACTCCCTCTTATTTCAAAAATCCAGAAAAGATTACACTCTTGGGTTAATAAAGTTCTTTCTTATGCGAGGAAACTCCAACTTCTCAAAACCATCCTCAAATCTCTTCACACATACTGGAGTTTCCATGTCTTCCTTTCCAAGAATGTTATCAAAACAATTGAGCGGTTATTCAAGAACTTCCCATGGAGCCACTCTAATGGAGCTAGAGGGATTGCTAAGGTAAAATGGGTGGAGCTATGTGTTCCAAAGACATAAGGGGATTTAAATATCACCCCATTAACGCTCACGAACCATGCTCTTCTTCTCAAGAGACTATGGTAGATCCTTAAGGATAAACAATCGATATGGGCTCGCTGGATCCATTCGTACTTCCTCAAGGGCAAGTGTATTTGGAAGTCAATGTATCTCCTTCTCATTCTTTTTTTTGAACCAGCTGATACTTCTTAAGAATTCGATTCAGGATGATGTTTGCTGCAAAATTGGAAATGACGACAAAATTTCCTTTTGGTTTGATAATTGGTCAGGTCATGGCCCTATTTTCCACCTTCAAAATATTGATCCTAGCCTTCTACCTTTTCCACCTCCACTAAGCTTAGCTTCTTCATCAGGGGCCTCTCGTGGAATTTCCCTAATTACCTTAACTATATACAGCCCCATTATCCTCCTTCACCTAGCTCTGATATATTTTTATGGAGGAATCAACCGATACACGAATTTACAAACAAGCGTACCATTGAAACTACTTCGGGTGAAGACTCTTAGGGTCTTCTGGAATAGCATCTTCTGGCACAACAGCCTCCCTCCCAAGGTCTCCTTCCTCCTTTGGATAATAATGAAAAACAAACTTAGCACCATAGATTGTCTATCCTTTATGGATATAAATAGATCTTGTCCCCTTTGTTTAACACGGATCACCTCTTCTTCTTCTGTTCAACGACTCATCGGGTTTGGGAACAGGTGAAGTCCTTCTATGGCTGGGATATTTCAGAAACCTCACTATCCAGTATCATCCATTGGCTGACGACACATTCATCTCTTTCAAAAGCTGAAGGTGAGACATATATCATTGCCATGGGACTTACTTTACAATGCATCTGGAAGGAAAGGAACTCAAGAAGGCTTAAAGCCACAAGCCAACCTATAGGAACACTAATCATTGGAAAAATCAGAGGTGTCAATGAACTCCTTATATTGCAGAACCATGCACCAACATCCTGTGTTTTGTACTTTTACTTTATCTCTGAATTTGGTAGCGTCTCCTTGTTGTGTTGAATTCTAAAGGGTATACCCTTGGTCATCTGTTAAGCTGTAACATCATTCTTTATAAATTAAATTTTCTCTTTAAAAAAAAACTAACAATATGTAGGCTATCAAAATAATCGTATTGATTGATAATCTCCAGACCTACCCGTGATATAAATTTGTCTTGATTAAGGCATTAGATTAAGCAAGATGTTGATATAAACAGCAACCTCTAAATCAACAACTAGATATGTTTATATGATTAACTTATTAACAAAAAAATGATATCCTTGAAGCAATAATTTCATATGTTGATTAGTCCACGCATCTTCTTTATATAATCATTTGGAAATAGTCTCTTTACTAATTAAGGGTAAGACTGCATACTATTAAACCTCTTCAACTTTTGCATTTAACTAAATTTTTGCTAAATTTTTATTGTTGTTGTTGTATTAGTCCACAGTTTAATCAACAATATATTGAAGATTTTATCAAGAATAAATTATAGTTGTTCTTGTTAAATATTTTCTTAAGTAAACCATATTTTATAATTTAATTGTTTAAGTGGTTAAATTCTATAAATTATATGAAGGAAATTATTAGAAAATGAATTTTCAATAAAACATTTATTTTATTTTTAAGTTATTGGAGCATGAAAAGAAGAAGAATAATTAACAATTTTGTTTAACTTGGTCTCTCTCTCTCTCCTCTTTGCTTATAGAAAACACAGTATAATCCATTCTAAAATTTTAAGTACAAAACTAAAATTAAGGAAGAGAAATAAAAACAATTTTATAAGAATTCTATTAAAATAAACATTTTAAGATTATCAATATTCATCATGGATTGAGGTTTAATTTCTTAAATAAATATATGTTCATAAAATTATTAAATTCTAAAAGTTAAGGTGTAGCAGAATTAATACTTTCATATGCTTTCATGTGATATTAGAGTCTAAATTTAAGAATTTACAATTTTATACTTTAAAGATTGATTACAAAATTTTGAGATAATTAAATTTTCAAAGACAAATTGAAACGATTATTTATAGTATTATGTTTTCAGTGACTCATAAATTTATAAGATACTGTTTTTATCGTGTGTTAAAATTTGACCCATTATGGGTCAAGGCCACATTGATCATAATTTCATGAATTAATTGGTGGTGTGTACTTATATTAATTGAAGACCATGATAATTCATATGAAAAGGAAGTGGTACTTCTAGTTTGTGTGTTTTGAGTTGTGATGACCTTTCAACGTGAATGTCACTTTCAATGAAACTTGTGTCCTTTTCTGGTATGTATGTCATTATTTTTACTGATTGTTTTGCATATTAAATCGCATAGATCAAGTGTGAGTTTGATGAATAAAGTGAACATATCTAAAGTACAAAGATCATAAAATCTTATTGTACTATTTTTGCCATTAAAATTATAGTTGCATAATAAACAAACTATATTTTTATTATGCAGCTATTTTAGATTAATAATTAATTACTGTGAAACCATGTTGAATGATAATTGTATAATTTATTTAGTTTAATAAATAAATCTTATGATTGAAATAATATAATGATATATTTAATAGGTATATTAGAATTCATTGATGATAAAATATTTAAGAATTGTCCAAAATTTGATTAGTTAATTTTATATTGATGAATATAATCGTGATTAATTAGTATATTTTGTTTAGTGATTCAAAGATAACAAATATATCTAATTCGAGTATACATAATTATCAAGTATGTGAATATAATACTAAGCTTCGATCTATGTTCCTTTTAAGCATTGTTGTTTCACTTAAAGAAAAACAACAATGTGCCCGAATTGTTAATATGATTGTTATAAATTTTAATTTAAAGCATTACTATATTATGAGTATTTAATGTATTATGTAACATATAATTTTGTTATTCACTCGGTAAGCTACAATTTGAAAAGGTCGGAACTCAATACATCAAAGATGAGGTCAAATCAGTATTGCCAGCGGAAATCCTGACGAAGCACTATCTCACCAGTCCCAGACCACTATGGTTTTTTTTTTTTCTTTTTCTTATCAATCATCACGTTGGTTTTATTCATTTAGGTATTTCCTTGTCTATTTTTCTTGATAAAAATATCATGTCCTCGTTTATGGGTAGGAGTTGACTTTCCGCAGGCACGCCTGCCTAAGCTAAAGCACAAGCCACAAGCACGTCCCTTTCCTATCTCATTACTATAAAGTACAATATCTTCTACTTTTCGGGCTCTGACACTTTGTGGAATCCCCATTTGAATGATCAGCGTTTAACGCATGTTTATGGTATTGGCTTTGGGATAACATTTTTTGTCTAATATTATTTTATCTTATTTTATTTTATAAAAATTTAGATATTTATTTTATAAGATTTACATAAATTTTATATGAAATTTACATAAATAAATAATTGAGATTTATTGGATATAATAAGATATTATAATATTGGACAAAAAATCTAAACTCCTTATCATTATTTCCAATGAAGTGAAAACCAATAATGTTAACCTCACATGGAACATTCTCGTAGTTTAGTGTTACTATCTTATGGAGTTGACTTCTAGTATTGCTGGTGTGGGTCTTCCCATTGGCCTCGAATCATCCAGGTAAGTTTCCATATGTAAATTCCTGAATTTAATTTTCTTTTCTTGTTTTTATTATAAAAGAGGGGTAGGTTGAAGTTTAAGCGGCACTTAATTTGATCCTCTCTATCATTGCGATGAAGGCCTGACAATGAGATTCCTTAAATTGAACTAGGAGGTTATGAAAGGTTTTACCTCATTTCAACCTAACCAACATGAAAAATCGCTGCTGTGAAAGAAAGATATTATATAGTTGATGATAACTTTCTCATTAATCTCCATTTAGGAGTAACATGAGTTCTTTGTATATAAGAATAATTTTATTTTAAAGTTATGAAATTTTATTATATATATATTATTCACTCTTTATCTTTATCTTTTTCCCTATTCATTATGACACTTTTACTTCCTCACTTTTAATTGAATTTTAAATCTCACTTTAAGAAAATGTTAATTAAATGAATAATTAAAATTGTCATCATTTTTATATAAAATCAACGTACCCTTATCTTTTGTCTCTTGCTAACATAAAATTATTATTCATTAATCTCACTTACTTATTAATTCTTAATTATTAGTTTTATATATGAACTTTAAGTGTACTTCTCTCATAATTTTATGCGAAACAATTAATTGTTTATTCAAGTTAATAACTTTTTTGACTTTAGTAATTAACTGGTAAAAGACGTCATAATGACGACATTAAGCAATAAAAGAAAGAAAAATAATTGAAATTTGAAAAGGTAGATATTATTTTTGAGTGAAAGGCATCGACAATTTCAAAAAAATATGATTTAAAAATATGGTAGGAGTTTCTTATACTATATAAAAAAAATTAAAATAAATCTTCATATTATGTTCTTTGTTAAATCTTCTTGAGATCATTTATATTTATCGGGTCACAAACTGACAATATTATTTTTTTAATAAATAAAATAATAAAATCTAAGTACCAAAACCTCACCTGGTTGTTTCTTCCTCGACTCAAGTATAAAGGGGCTGGCTGTTGCTTCAGTTCCTTTGACCATGGGTGCATATTCTCACCTTCTGAGGGATGCATTCTAAGAACATTTCACACTGTACTTGCTAGCTTCCATGATATTCTATTCAAGTATCACAACATATTGATGCTTTTATTCTCTTATTTTCTTTTCTGTCGAAGCAGAAGTGACCCCTCTTCCAGACCTGAAAATCAACTTGGAAGGAGCCATAGTAAAGTCGACTTGAGCTTTTCGTTTTGTCGGGTTACGTCCAACTTAAGGGCTAGGTGAGTCCTACCAATCAATAAAATATATGGAAGTTGAAAGAAGAAGCAGAATGTTGCCAAGAACATAAACCTATTACTAATAGTTAATTATCTGAATTGGTCTAATCGCAATTTCAGTTCTCCACGTGCCTGTGGTAGCAGCCTCTCCTGCTTCCCTTCCCTGAATCTGTTCTCTACGTAATCAATAAGCAACTTTACCATGACGCTGACTCAATTGATGGCCATCATTGACTCAACTGATGCTATCAGCAAATTCTTTTTATCATGTATGTTTGCAACATGGTATCTGATCCCGAGAGATTAAAGTTCCAATGTCGTGTAGATGTAAGCTCAACACTCTATTTAGATTGACAGGTATGTTATTGGACCTAGTAGCTCGAATTGCCCAATGCAAGCTTTTTCTGTTCAGTGGTAGTGCGTTCTTCTGTTTTCGCTTCTTCTTTTCCTTACCTCAATATGCTTTGTTCATTTGAAATACTTTTTTTTTTCCTAATATATTAAAAAGGATAGGAATATTAGGCTAACATTTAACGTTGACAACAAAAGAGTTTTAAACTTCTTGTGCTACTAAGCAACTTGTGTCGTATGCAAGTCCATAGACGAGGATTTTAGAGAGTCCTAATAAATTCTGAACCTTCCTTTTCGTACATAGATATTTCTTAATTACAATGTCCCCATTTAGCAATGTAGTTTCTTATCAAAACGTAAAACTCTTAATTAGCCAATTACTTCATGTTTAGACATTAATCTTCATGTCAACATGCCCTTTTAGTGGTAAAAAGAGTCGTCCACTTAACATCGGCGGCGCGGGATATTAAAGTCGTTAGAACTTTTGCTAATATTAAACTTTCACAAAAACCTTACTCTACCCAATTAATCTTGGAAAACATGTAACGATTTAGTGGATGCGGTAAAATAAAAGCAACATTTGACTACGAAAAAATTTGTTACTAAATGTCTCAAAATCGTTGCTAATAGTTTGACGATTTATATTCGTCGCTAAAAATGTCATCAAATCTTCATAGCTGAAAATTATAGGGAACATTTTTCACTAATCGTCGCTAATAGTTTTTGTCTACCTTTATTTTAGTAACGAAAAACTATTACGACCTTTTAAGAAAATGTCGCCAATACATTTTGGCTACGTTTAAGTTTCTTAGCTAAAAATTATTAGCTACTTTTTATCTATGTTTCTAAAACGATAACTAAAAAGTTTTAGCTACGTTTTTTGTAAATATAGCCAAATATTTTTAGCTACGTTTTATAAAATATAGTCAAATTTTAGTATACATTTTAACAAGATGTTATATCATATTAATTTTAATTATTTGTGACATTTTAATCCATATTATTATATATAATATTTAAATTTTTGTGTTAATTTACTATACAAAATATGATACAAAATAGTTGATAATTTGAAGCATTATACATAAAAATAAAATATCATTAAGTTATACCAACAAAAGAATATTCTTCATATACAAAACTTTAATTACAACTTTAACAATCCTTATAAACAAAATAATAAATACAAAGATTAGTTTTCAAATTATAAATAGTAAGATTACAAAAAATTACAACATAACTAGAATAACTCTAGGTTTGCTCATGTCAATAAGAGCAACTTCATACGTCACCCATTATATACGAAACATTAGCCATAAGAATCATGAAAGCAACTTCAAAATCGGTAGAGTGTTTGAAATTTGCATAATTAAGCTAATTTGTTTTCAATTAGGAAAGAAAAGAGGGCAATAAAATGGGAAAGTAATCCAGCAAAATATTTATTGAAAAATATTAACTACTTTCCAAAGTACAACTTCTTTATCATATAAGCACTCAACAATCCAACCTGAGAGTAAAACAAAAAGCAAATATTGTAATATATTTGCATTGGGTGCATCCATAGCTTGAGTAAAGTTAAGAATACTTTAAACAAGAAGAATAAAGCTTGATAAAGAAAGACAAACATGACAGTTTAAAAGCAGTCTATCTCTAGAGCTTTAAGACTACAATCACTAATATGAATTTTAAGTTGCAAGTGAATCTAAATTTTTTTGGCTATTGAAATTTTAAATAGCATCTACAACAAGTTAAATACCATTGTTCTTGTTCCTAAATTTTCACCAAGAATGTTGGCTATGACAGTATGATTCTAAAATCCAATGCTATTAAGCTGTTATTAGGATATTTCTCCTCAAAATAAGCATAACTAACAAGAAAATTTGATAGCAATAAAGAAAATCGTTTTCATTATTCATAGGTGATCATTTGCTTGATTATCTCGTAAAACTGTCAAGTTTACTAGTACTAAAGTCTGCAACCAACCAGTTACAAGCATGCTATAACATACAGGATTACTCCAGCAGTGTAAGTTACATGTAATAATTATTCAAGCAACAGAATATAAGATTATAGGAGTTAAATTATACAAATTACAAACTCAATGATACTTGGAATCATCAAGCTTAGCATACTCATTGGATATATTAATCATCGATAATACAATATAATGCTTCACTAATCATGATAGAATCAGAAAGAAATTTGCCCAAAGATATTTTATGTGGAATATCTATTAAGCTACTGATGTTCATACTTAACATAAGCAATATATCTGCACCCAAATTCAAGCCATACAAAGGTAAATGAGATAACAAATTTATAGGAAGCAAGAATCAATTAAGTGAACAACAATTACATTTTGATCTAAAGTGAGTCACTCATTAGTAGAATCATCTTTGATTGTACCTCCAATATCCACATTCGTGGTTTGTCCAATCCTTCCTTTCTACCTTTAACACCTTTGGACATAAAACATAAGAAAGTGTCAAACCATAATTATCTAATTTATGTGATATAAAAGGAAGGCTAATTATATGATATCACTATATCTAATGTTGGATCCGAGACCCAACCTGCATATAAACTTAACACTCATAACCTCACTGCTTAGACTGAACATGATCACTCTTAATTCGAATCCGAAGCGGAACGAAAAATAATGAATCGGAACATATAGCGAAGCAAACACATGAATCTGAAATGAAAGGCAAATAACAGAAAATCGAAACATATGTGACATGTGGGTCGAAACTGATTCGAAACAAATGCGAAGCTAATAGGATCGAATACAAATGTGAAACAAGATGATCATTTCGAACTGAGATACATCAACACATATCCGACATTTGAAGCATGAACATAGAAAACTTGTCGTGTTGGAAACCCTTATGACTTAACCTATACGAATCGGTATAAATTTCTTTTTTCATGCTTTCTTAGGCATGCTTTTCATCTATCAAACTTGGAAACTTAACCTTAAACTCATACTAATCTCAAACTACTTAATTCTTCTTAGTCATCGTATTCTTATTCTTTACCATAACAATCTCATACTCATGCCAATAAGCCCTTAAATTTGTACACTAATATACGTATCCATAAGCTACCCTATAAAAATCGGGCAGCATAACGGCTGCACAAGAACAAAACCCAAACCTGCAAGGTATGAAATTCACTTCTATAACTTCCAGACCAATACACATACATCACAATCCACCGAACCCTCCGTCCGGGATCTCAGCATAAACACAAACCTATCTATAAACCCTTTTCTAGTCATTTTTCATATCCAATTTGTATTCATCGCATTCAAAACTCATATACAATTCCCATTAACTCATATACAAATTAATACTTCCAACAAACCCAAAACCAATCGCATTTATAAATCATCACAAATCATATCCCATCTTCAAACACATTCATCCATATCTATAAATATATCTATCCCAATTACATTCATAACTCAATTCAATTTGTATACAAATCCAATATGCAACATCCATCTTCAATACATTTCTAATTCCATGACTCAAAATATTATTCAATTTCATAATCCAAAATACATTATGAACCAAAAGCTTACAATACTCTAATGGCATTCCAAGCCATAGACCAATTTCAATAATCTTAAACCAAATATACAAAGTACAAAACATGTGCAAATACTGATGTCTTGATGTCTTTCATCCGATTTTCTGCTCGAATACCTGGAGATGGGGATGAAAGGGGGGTGAGCTCGGAAACTCGTGGATAACTTGTTTATAACCCAAATGATAAGCAAAACATTTTCAAACCTTTCTTTCAGTTGATCGAACCATCACAGTATGAAAACATTGAAGGTTTATTTCTTCTCAACTTCCAAAACTTTCATAAACATTTACAAACAGTTTTCCAAAACTATCATCGTTGTAAAACCCAATTTCTCATTTGTCAAAAATCCAAACCTTTTTACAATTTATGAATATAAACGAAACACATGAAATATATCACACATAAATACACCACATTCAACACAAAGCAAAACATATAACACATCAATCGGTTTGGGTCGGTCCATAAAACAGGACGTACTGTACATTCCCGCAAAGCGGTCCTGTGCAGTCGTGAAACACATGGGGAGTCCGAAATCGGAGCTCCTACGCCACTAGCGGACAGCCGGGCGAAGGCTTTTAAAAATGAGACCAGTGCACTGACTCCATATGAGGGGACCTAACCAAATCCATATAACACATACTCATGAATAAAAAATGAAATGCCTGAAGGCATAAATCGAAATTGAACTTTTCATGTCATCTCAAATTCAACATAATGTCGATCATTCACAATATCACACAAGTTCACATAATCAAATTATCAATCAATTTAAAACAATGAATTCAAATGAGTATTTCAACTTTATCAATTTATTCAAGAATTCCATTGAAAGAAACAAGTCAAGTCCTTTATGAAAAATTGTCCGAACCATTGCAGAATTTTTTTTTCGTAAATCATTTGGAAACAATGACTTTAATAATTTATAAATCATTTCGAAAACAATTGGTTCAATCATTTGTAAAACAATAGCTTATAAAACCAACAATTATAATTAGCTCATAATTTGAAAAATAAACACATCACCCACCTTATTTCCATGCCATAAGCTTGTCCAATGCTCAAGTCTCCTAAGCCTCTCTTCAATTTTTCTCAATCAAGATAAAAAAACCCTAAATCATAAACATCCTCAATTAATTTAATTCAACTATGAAAATCTCTAAAATTGGCTTGAGAAACCACAAGCTCATACCAAACTTAAATCAAATCAACCCAAAAACTCACTAAAACTCAAATATCAAAACATCTCTTACCTTTATCTTCTTCATTTTCGTATTTCTCTTAGCTTGGAAGGAAGCTTTCTTCATTTTCCACCCTTTTCCTTCATAAATCAAAGAAAAACCTTACATAAAACCTCTAAAATTTGAAACCCTAGCCCTTCCTCTTCTTCCTCCACTGAAAATCTCCTCCTTTCTCTCTTCTTTCTTTCCTTTCTCTTTCCTTTCTCCAAAATTTCGTGGGTCTTCTTTCTTCCAACGACAATGCCTCACTATTTATATGCCATGTCATTAAAAGAAAGTAAAAAGACCCTTTTGTCCCTTACTTATAAGCCTTAAGTGAACTCCTTAAGTGATGTTCCATATTTGCCCCCGAACTTTTCTTTTAGATCATGCTACTTTAGGACATTATTCTCACATCAAAAATGAAAGAATTTGCTAAAACTTCCTTCTATAAAGTTGTTCCTCCTTGTCTTAATTTCATTATGCCTCAAAAATCATTCAATTTGGAGTACTACATCAATAGTTACAGTCCAAACATGTCGGACATATCATTCTACTAACACATTTTCTAGCAATTCACTTGCTTCCACAATTTGGCATTCTTAAGGGATAAATTGAAATTTCATTTCTTGATATGACTTGTAGCCCCATATCTTAATTTTATTATGCCTCATACATCGCTTCAATCAGATCTCCACAGATCCCGAATTTCTCAAATTACTGAACTATGTTCAGAAACTTTCCTGTCTCACTTTGATTCAAATAATCTTACTCAATTAAAGCTCTAAAATTCACAAATTTCACATAAAATGAAATTCATTATATTAGAAATCTAATGCTTCGAGAACCAAGTCATTCGGATGTCGGACGAAAAAGATATAAGCAAATGATTTGACAAGGTCGGATGAGGAAGGAAAAATATCAAGATCCGAATGAAACAAATCATTCCGATATCATAAGATTCAATCAAACTCTTTCAATTCAACTCCAAATGATACAAATGTTTATGGATAGAAGGATACATGTCTTAGTAATTCAGTGCTTCAAGAATCACCTCAATCCGAGGTCGGATGAGTGAGTTATGATCAAAATACTTCAACATGTTCAAACCCTAAATCGATTTGAAACTCTTTTGGCGCAAACGTCATAACTTTCAATATAGAAATCGGATTGCTTTCGTTCTTAGACCATTAGAAAGATAACATCAAAATCTACAACTCGTATTAGAGGCCTCAAAACGAGATTCGACCTCAAAACTGGTCAAAATGCAAATTACTAAAGTTGACCCGTGGTTGTCCGTTAAACGGACTTGCATGTCCGTTTAACGAACATATACGGCCCAAAATGTTCCAAACCATCCGAGTAAGTCCGTTTAACGGACATCCGTGTCCGTTTAACGGACATAAGCAGGGGAAGGGGTCCTTCTGACCGGTAGCTGTCCGTTAAACAGACTTCCATGTCCGTTTAACGAACATGCGATTTCCAAAACCTCTTCAACCTTTCTCCAATGTTTCACACATCATATACACTTATAATCTTCACATATCTATGTATTCAAAGGCCTAAAAACTTCATAACAATTCAAGCAACAAATTCACTTCATGAACTCCTCAAATCTCAACTAAATTGGTTCATCAAAACCATAAATCTCAAACATTCATCAAAGCTGTCACTAACATCAATCTTATATAATATTATAACTTGTTTCAACTATAACTCTTAACTCCGATCTCGAAATCTTGCATACTTGGTATCATTGAAAAGATGGAAGAACAAACTACAACTTTGAAGAAGGCAACTTTGGCCATTTCTATTTAATTCATTCCTTAATTTCCCTTGAATCAGCATATACATTTAACATTCATCCTAACTTCACTTTCTTAAATGCACAACATTTATAACAATTCAACTATCATTTGGAATTTATCCAATCTCAACCTCAATTCATATGATTTCTTACATTCCATAGCATCTTGTCATTCATAATCTCTTGCTTTTCCATAATGTCTTACATATCTAATCATAATACATGCTTAAGGCTTCTCAACTCATTTTCCTTACTCAAATCCATATCTCATTAAGGCACAAATAACATCTATAACACAATTTATATACTAAAACATTCATTTATTTTCATTTTCATATTTCTAATTTTCGCTTCAAGGTTCGGGGTCCAGCATCTAATTTGTTCATAACTAATTCTTGATGAACCCAAATGTTGTTCCAAAACTATCAATCTCTATATTCAATAGGCTTGCATATTAACATTCACAAAAAAAAATTGATATGTGCTTTTGTTATTGAAGCACAAGGTTTACCCTTAATTACAGATTAGATTACAACATCTAAACTAAAAAATCACGTTTAACAACTTTAAAATTTTGACACATAAGTGAGAGAGCCCAAGAACTTTAGCCAACTTTTTAACAATGATCCTTTACAAATAACTACGGGAACTATGAAAAGGATCTTGAAACAAACTTTTTAATTCCATTAACAAGTGTTATCATTTCAAAGCTGGGCATCTATGTAGGCATGATATCAGTTCCACTTAAGTACAAGCTAGAAATTAGTATGATAATGTTTGCATAAACCTAGAAAAAGGTGAAATGAAAAAAAAAAGAATCATTTAAACCACAATACATTACTAGAGCTCAACTATTGAATCTTTGATAAACACCCTGTGTATAGGAAACTTCCGTCCAATAATCATAGAATGAAAAAATTGATCTTTGATTTATGGTACATTACGTGAAAAAACAAGGTCTCATTCATCCAATAATCATGAGTATTAGTATATAAGAAGTATAACTGTGAACAAAAAACATGTGAAGAACACACAAAATCCACCAAAAACCTATTGAAGTTTAATAGTGGTGATAATATCAAAATCTTTTGACGCTCTTTTCAAAATTAAATCTCTCACACATCCATCCACTAAGTAAGTAGATCTTCTTTCTTGTACAGTTCCTTAATTGAGTAGATTTTGTTGTACAATGAAAAGACAGCCCAAATTGCAGTTATAAATAGATCTTCTTTCTTGTTCAACTCAGTTCCTGAAAATGAGAACCTCAATTTCTTGTTCCATACGACCCAAACAAAATAGAAAAGAGTAAGGTCATCTAGGTATTAAAATGATAATACTTGAACAATTAGTGAAAAATTGAAAGTGGGTATCAATAAAAACGAATTTTGAAGCAATAATCACCATCTTTCTTTCTTTCTATCCAAACAACTAACTGATTGTCGCTACCTGAAGAAGGAATTGAAAAAGAACCCATCAAATTAACAGAGACAAGAAATGAAAGGACTGAGTGAAAATGAATCATTTTTATTAAATTACCTAAACAATACAATAAATGGGTACTTGAAAATGCAGCGAAGATGATGTATTGGCAAGATCGAGGCTAGAACATGACGATTGGAACACGATGAGGAGACTGGAAACGTAAGGAGGAGCTAGAAATGTAAGGAGGACGCTGAAGGAAGCTCGAAACATGGGAGAGGACGGTAGAGGATGCTAGAAACATGAGAGAGTAAGACGATGGAGGAGCTTGGAAATGCGAGAGAGGAGGACTATAAAGGAGGAGGCTAGAAAGGCGAAAGAGGAGGACGGTCGAGGAGGCTTCAAAAGTGTGAGAGAGGAGGGTGTTAGGAGACAAATATTAGGTTTCATAAATGATAAATCGTAATTTTTGTTCATAAACATTGAAATTCGCTACGCTTTCAATAAATCATTACTAACCGTTATTGCACCTAATAGATCGTTTTAATTTTCCTTTGGTGACGTTTCTTTTTTTCACCAAATTCGTTTCTTTGCTTGACCTTAAGCGACAAATTTTAAATTTGTAGTCAAAAGATTAACTTTTTGTAACTATTTCTTTAAAATCATAGCTAAATGTCAATATTTGGTGACGATTTTCAAAATCATTGTGAAGAGTAAACCTTTTAGCGACTATTTTCCAAAACATCTCTAAAAGCTATAAAATCATCACCAAATATCGATCTTTAGTTCTTTTCCCTACTTTGTTGTAGTGATGATATTTGATTAAGCATAAAATTCATGCAATTGCCAGAAACCAAAAAAGGAGATGAAAGGGGTCCTCCTTTTAAAAGATGGAAAGTAAGTGTATAGGAGATATATGATATGCCCATCACTGAAACAAGGTTGTTTTGTGAATAAATAGAGTTAATTTATATACACTAAGTGCAAAAGGGAAATTTTACTTGAATTTTTATGAAAATCTTAATAGTTATGACATAAATCAAAATTGACATTTATAACTTTATGATCTTGAATAAACAATTGTTACAAACCATCAAAGTGTAATATTGCATACCGACATTAAAGATGTTACTATTAAAAGAGATTGAGAGACTTCACCACATTCTTGGTTAAAATTAGTTTCTCTCTCTTGACTCTCACGATACTTGATGGAAAATAATTTGTTATTTTAATTAGTAGAGATAACCAATTTATATATCTATGGCTTTTAATATGATACATCTATCAGTGACCATAATAAACGATTGAGATTTATTCCATTATTAAATAGGAAATATAGACCAAATATAACTCTTCAATTATATTAATAGTGATATTAATATATGTAGAATATGGTTATTAATGATCCACATTCTAACATTCTCTCACTTAACCCACCGTCACTTCAAATTGTATTTTAATAGCATAAACATTAAATGCATATAAATATCATCTTTATAATTTACTTCAACACAATAAATCACATACTGTTGGTTATGACAACACACACTTTAACTTACCATATTTCCTTTGATATACCATAACACTAATAATAGCTTCATTGTCGCCAATAAATTAGAGGGAAATAATCAATTAAATATTTCATGTTTAACAAAATGAAAAGTATATTTATTACATTAACTACACCTTTTCGTTTTAATTGTTTAGCATGGGCTGAGGAACTTAAAATAATATTTAGATTATCAAATGTAGTTTTATGCTTTGTCGGTCTCACTAAATTAAAGGTTAGGTTTCAATTTAAAGAAATTTGACATAATTTATATTAACATTATTTTATTCTTAAAATGGAATAAAAGAATTTCTATTTTGAATAATTTAATTTTCACTAAATAATTATGATACCTAAAATTATAATTTTAATTTGATGAGAATTTATTGCATTGTATCCTATCCACAGTAGTAATACACCATATCCCATAATAGAGGAATTAATTTCATACAGTTCACATTAATTGTACTTCATTTATATGTAATATCAATTTCATGCAAAATTACAATTGTGCACCTTGCCCTTAATTTCTTTTTTAGGGGGACAAAAATAGTAGCATAGATAATGTGAAAGATTTATGGTGTTGATTGTTGTCTCTAATAGTACATGTTGAAATGCCTAACTCACCCCCAAAAGTTAGCTTAAGAGGGGAGATTTATATACTATTATAAATGGCTGAATGCATTCACACTTATTCGATGTGGAATTCTCAACACACCTCCTTTAGCCCAAAGCAGGACTAGACATTTGTTAGGCATATTGGGCAAATGGACATAACTGAACACCGTCCCAAACTATCGAGATAAACGAGCTTTGATACCATGTTAAAAGGCCTAACTTACCCCCTAAAAACTAGCTTAAGAGGGGAGGTTTGCACACTATTATAAATGGTTGAATGCATTTATACATGTTCGATGTGAGATTTTTGACATTATTAGAGTATCCTATATTAACTAAACCTGAAAATGTTAAAGAGTTTATAAGTGGTAAGGGTCAACTATCCAAATAATTAGTTCTAGTCATTTTGACAATGGTTGACCTAAGCTTAATTTTTGTTAATGAATTATACACTCCACCTATATTAAAAATTCTAATATAGTACTGGAATAGGTTTAGTCCGGATTATTAATTTCTTAGTTGTTCGTCTGGATGTCTAGTCTCAGCGGCCTTGTCTAGTTATCATTGCATTTATTTCAAGTAATAACTTAATGTCCAATCCTAGTTGCACTTGAGGGAGAGTATTAAAGTATCTCATATTGATTAAATATGAAAATGTTAAAGAATTTATAAGTAATAAGGGTCAACTATTCAAATAATTAGTTTTAATCATTTTGACAATAATTAACCTAAGTCCAATTCTTATTAATAGACTCTACACTCTATCTATATTACAATTTACAAAGATAATCTCTTCGACATCTTATAATAATTCAATGTGAATCGTGATGCTGAGCATCACTTTAGATGAATAGTGAGAGTGAGCGTCCCATCGCCATGGGATGTCTCATTGTCTCCATAATTCGTTTGTGCTCATTTTTAGGAATAGAGACCAAAACCACGCTACTTCACAACGTACACTTATTTAGGAAGATGTTTGATTGATTGAGATGTCGTAGGATTATCAATTTGGATTTGAATGGCTAGTTTCCGTTGACTTAAATTTCTGTCTACATTATTGGTTGGCATTTCACAACGTGTTTAGGGACTTGGAAAGTATCATTAGTAGGTTCTTGGATCCCAAGGACAATTTCAGAGCACGAGTAGTTGGCGGCTATAGCGAACGTATCTGCATTGACCAATGGTCTGCTTGGAACTCTGCCAATACCAGGTGCCAACGTCATTTCACCTGAATTATTGTTTTGAGTGCCTATAGTGTGATTGAAAACCTGCACTGTTCTTAAAGGAACCAGTAGCTCTATAATTGTGTAAGCCGAGCATGTGCTACATGGACCCTTTAGAATGTGGGTATACTGTTATTTGCATCACAACTTACAACTATTAACAATGGCATTGCATTCATTTACGAGAAAGACTAATAATATTTTTGTTCCATAATAATCCTCAGTGGTCGGGCCTGCGATTGGGGGCCTTTAAAATTAGGGATCAACTTTTTAAAACAAGAAAGACTAATAATATTTCTTGTCAGGATCATGGAACAGTGATCATAATAGAATGAAATTTAGGAAAATATAGCGAAGGAAAGATCCAAATAGCATAGCGACAAGTAAATGAAGGGTTTTAGTGTTTTAGATGGAAAAGACTGGGTGGTGAGAGTGCATTATGAAAGACTATGCGAATCCAAATGCAGGATGATTACCACTGGATAACTTGAAGAAGTTGAGAAATAGCGCATGATCTTTTGAGAAAGAAACGCGTACAGATCATAATCATCCTCGAACCGTTAGTTAAGAATCTAATACCATGTGAGTGCAAATTAATACACGTCTTCCTTAAAGTTGACTAACCTAACATAACGAATACAGGCCAAGTTAGGGCACAAATAATCACCTCTTTCCCTTCAAGGGCATTTCAATTCAACGAGGCTTATAATATTACCAAGAATACAAACCTGCAAAACGCAAGGATAGGCAGTATCCTATAATCGCTCTCGAGTCCCTGCAGGTAACTGATAAGTAAATAGTTATTACAATATAATGAGTTTGGTCTGGTAATAAAGTGATTTTGCTGATAATGTTACAGAAAGATTCGATTTTTACCATAAATATATTGAATTTGATTGTCTGGAAAAGACACATCCATCATCTTGCAGCCGAACTAATATCCTTTATCGAGGTCATAATATCAAATAAAACACCATAGACATTGATACTAGAGGTGAGAATCAATTTAATTATGATAGTGATATAAGTATATAGTTTGTGGTTGAAAGCCACATTTTGACCAGCTTTTATTTCACGGACGATAAATGGACAAAAAGAAGGCTTCGTTAGGGTCATAAATGACATAACATAGTGCCCCAACAATTACTATGAAAACCTGGTTTGCATATGCAAAATTTTCAATTATTGATTGAAATTATAATTATAAGTACAATAATGTGACTTATCATAATTTTGTAAATGTTCTCATTCATAATAATAATGTTATTATTCAAAATTATTGTGACAGTGATAATTGCAATATAACTTATAATTATACGTAAAATATGATTTGCATATATCAGTATCATTATACCCTGTTTGAAATTCGCGATAAAGCATAGATTTGTGACATTTATACACATTATTGAATCAAGTAGTGTGAAAGTAAAAATGTTTTTTTTGTAAATTCCTAGAGCAGTAATTTTAGTAGGGACAACTCGTGATCGTAAGGATTCGAGGAGAGATAAATGTCACAAATATACTTGCTAGTCGTCTTACCTCCAATAATAGAAAAGTTGGTCTTACTTATCAAAATACCTTTCCATGTCCTCCTTTGTCTCAAGGAAAAGAGAGACGAGAGGATCAGATGAGCAAAATAAATAAAGAGTGAAAGAAAGAGAAGGATCAGCAAGAATAAAGGGTTATTATCACATTCACACGAACTTTCCAAAAAGCAAAACAGGACACAAACAAGCATTACCCATGATCCTGATTCCTGAAAGCATGCCCTTTCCCCAACCTGTGAAAGCCACTATCCACCACTTCCCTCCTGTTTCTTGGTTGCTATGAATGAAGATGCTTGATCTGTTGTCCTTGGTATGCATGAAAAACACTGGCAACTGCTTCGTTGATTTTCTTTGCAGCTACCCATTTCGGTTGACCCACCATGTATTGGAGTTGCTGTGGATCGTCTATAGACGCACTGTGACAGACAGTTGATGATGGTATGAGCTAGTCTGATACGGTGGGTAGTGGTCCAAACATAAACATATGCTTGTGGATCTTCCATAGAGGCATCGATTCTGTACTCGTCACCCATTCCCACTTTAACAGGGTTGCCTGTCAGGCTATCACCGATTGAATCAGGCTGACCCTACTCACAAAGCTATGACTTTCACTCTTCTTGGCTCCAATTCAATTGTTTGGCATTAGCTGCTCCACGGATTCATTATCAAACCATATCAGCATGCACCAACCTTTTGAGTCCATTCTTCACCCGATGTCACACTTAATTTTATTCTATTATTGAGATATCATATGACCCACACTCTTTTATTTTATTTTAACATAAAACAACAAGTAAAAGAACTTAAAACGAGTTGAAAAACGAACGAATGAGGCCGATCAATACGAGCCCATTACCAGACGGGCATCTAACCCAGTAAAAGTGCCCCAAGATAGAATGGGCATAGAGCCTGACCAACAGGGGTTAGCTATTAATGCTCATGTACTTCAAAGGCCAGGAGCAGGAGCCTAAGCCCCAAAAATAAGAGGAACTAATTTCAAAACCCATTGATTATTTTACTCCTTATTGCTTGAACCAGTCAGGAATGTTAAAGATGAGAACTTGAATGAAATTATGAAATCCAATGCAATTGATCATATGGTAGCTTATAACAAAAAGTTAAGTACTACATGGTTAATGCTTTTGCAAGTTAATTCTACAAGTTCAAAATTTTATAATTTATAATCTTAAATATTCTTCATCTTCTTATTATTATCACTTAGCTGTTAAAAACGTCATTAAAATTAATATAAACATTGAAAGCTTGAGATTGTGCTAGGTGTCATGTTATTTTTGATTTAAATGGAAAAATGAGGTCATCATATTTAATATTTTATAATAATAAAATAGTATTCTAGTTAATTTTAAATATCATTTTCAATGATCTTATTAATATTTAGAGTCATATGATAAAATCTAAAATTATTTTAAATAATTTTTCAAAATGTAAGTATAAGATCATGCTAATTAACAACATGCATTATACTGACAAAAATAGTATTATAATCTATAATAATGTATTAGATCACGATACTAGTCGGTACTGACTTTTTAGCTGGTACCGAATGGTATTCAAAACTGATATAATACCATTTGTTTTAAGCTTATAATCTCAACTGGTATTACATTATTATTTCGAATACCATTTAGAACCAAATTTCAATTCATATTACATCGTTATTATGAATACCATTTGGTACCAAAAGGTACCCAAAAAAAATTAAACTAAAATTTAAAAAACTTAATTTTTCCTAATTCTAAGCCTGCATCTCTTTCCCTCTTTGTTTCTTAGTCTCACTGTCTCACTCTCACAATACAAGTCACAACTCATAAGTGATAAGACTCATAACATTGTCATCTTTGGCTCAATGTCATCCTCTCAATTCTTATAACTCGTCACCGTCATAGCCATACCAAGTTGTCACTCTCGCCATGTCAGCTCATGCTAGCTCCATCATCACAACAATCGCCAAATCCATTGTAGGGTTTTTTCTATACGAATCTAAAGACTATTTAATTGGACCATTAGATTTGTGAATGAGAGCTTGTTTGGGTTTGTTTACGAAGTCTTAAGTCTTAATTATTTGCTGACAAACTTGGTCTGGCCTTGCATTGCATTTGAATTACTAGTGCATTTTGAACTTTGAAATTCATGTTATAAAAGTCTTAACTACTTAGGTCTTTTGGAATGCCATACAGATTTTAAAAAAAGCTATTTATAGCTTCTCATCTCTTGGGTTCCCTTGTTTGATGATTATTTGAAAAACATAATGACCCAACAAACTAATTGCTTGGCATTATGTAATTAGCTTGATATACACAATATTTTCAAATCCATCAACACTTTACCAACTATATTTAATTGTCCAATTCCTAAAAAGTAGCTGTGGGTAAGGTTTTACAATAAGATGTATGATGGTGAATGTGCCTAAAACTTTGGCAAATACATGATGTGTAAAGGTTCATATATAGTATCTATGGACTGTAAAACTATTTTAGGTCCTCGTGGTTTATGAATATATAACTATAGAAGTAAAGGCAATTCTATAACAATAATAACATCTCAATAGGATCTCACTGAGATGTAAGATCTGAGAAAGTCTAGAAGTACGCAACCTTACCCTTAGTTAGTAGAGAGACTGTTTTCGATAAACTAATAAAAAAGGTTTCTAAAAATGGTTTAAAGAAAATAATATCCAAATACATAAACAAATAACTATATAAATAAAATGATAATAATGATAATAAAGATAAAACTAAATAAAGAAGAAGATAAGAAAGAGAACGAATAAGTAAATAAAGTAAACAAGCAATTGAAAAAATACTAAATAAATAAATAAAATAACTAAAATAGTAAGTGAAGGAAATTCTAAAAACACAATTGTTAAGGAAAAATACTTTCATAGTGAAGAACCATTATCTAATATGACAAATAAGTATGGAGCATCCAAATCTAATCTCATGCATCATATTCCACATCCACTAATACTAATCTTAAAATCAAGCATTATGTTTTTATACGTGGCTCACAACCAAATCACATAGTTCAATATTATCAAAGAAAAAATAGGCATAACTTTTATGATGATACGCAAACTTATTCGCTCCTTATTAGGCCCTAAAGAAGCATACATCATGCTTTCATTCAAAGTAGACATTATGCTTATAATCATGATATCTTGTTTCACTACCCTAGGAAACCATTCAACACCTTTAATGTCCAAATAAAGTTTCCTTATTATGCATACACACCAAGTAATGGATTTATATATAATCATCACTCATATGTCATGGTATGTCATTTTTGTGATAAGTATGAAAATGTTAACAGACTTTATTTTCTTAAACAAAGAATGTCAAGCGAGTCCTTAAAAGTGTGGGTTAAAAAGAAGAAGGAACCTAACAACCAAGGAAACAAGCCCATTTAGGATCCTAAAACACATTGAGTACCTTGGTTTGTAAGGCAATTAAAAAAGAAAGAGCAAATAATATATAGTAGAGATAGTAGGCATTAAATTGAGTTTTATTAAGGATTTTATGCATTTTTATCGTGATGAATCTAACCTTCTTACCTTCAAGAAAGTCTAGAAGAAATTGTTATAGGATATGGAGAATTTACCCACCAACGGCTTTTCAAATAGACCATTGTTGAACTAAGTGACATAGATGAGAAGGATGAGAAGCCTCTAATAAATTGTAAATTCAAAAGAAGAATCTTCATTCAGATCTTTCACAAGTAAAATTCAACATAAGGTAATTATTTGTTCTTGATTTAGAAATATATGATAACTTGCATTTATATGTGAATTTGAGTATAAATTCTTGTTGAGGATTGTTTGAGTTTGACTTTTTGTATAAGGTGTTTCATTTTTTTAAATGTGTATTTTGGAACTTAGATTTAGGAATATTGTACAAAATGAGCACATTTAGATAAATTTATATTAATTAGGAAACAAATTTTCTAAACTATTAAATAAGGATAAGATTTTACTTAATTAGATCATAATTAGATATATTTGATGGAAATTTATATGATAAAGTTCCTCTTTTATTTTGTTGATTGACTTTGTATGTTTAAAGTATTTTAAGTTTTTTATATAATAATTATTTGATATTACCTTAACTTATTTAAATATTTTGATGTTTAAATTTGAGTTTTAAAGCTGATTTTTAACTTTCCAGGATACACTGATCAATTAATATCTTAGTATGATCAACTGGTGTAACCAAAAAACATGTTTAACGTGTTTTCTACCTTCCCAGTAAGTTTGTTCTTTGTTTAGTTGCTTACCTGGTCACCTAAATAGCCAAACTGGTTAATTGGTATCTTTCAGTAGTTGACCAATGTCCCTGATTTTGAGACTCTCTTCTTTCTTGAGAATTTACGAAGAATTTGTTTGCCATCCTTGGTTGATAAATAACCAATATAGGTCAACCCTGGATTTATTATTAATTTCTCTATTTTTTCAAGTCTTTCATTTAGTATATATACTATTGTAAATAATTTTTCATTATTTTAATTAAAGATTCTAATGTTTGATGAATTTTATTAATTTCATTAAACTTTTGTAACTTAATATTTTGATATTAATTCTTTTTAATTGAATTTCAATGTTGGTTTGTTTATCTAATAATTCGCATAATTTTTTCGTCATACTCATAACGTATTTTAAAGATGGTTTGATAATTCTTGAGTTGATTTTTAATATTAGCTAATTCATTTCCTATTTTTTGATTTATTTCTTCTTTTCCATTCAATTCTTCTGTTTGATTTGATATACCGGTTTAGTAAATCTAATAAGTTTTTCTAATATAATGATTGCGATCTTAAAGAAATTTTTTGTCTAATAGTTTTATTTTCAGATAAGGATAATCGTGGAATAGTTTGTTCTAAATTTTGTATAATAGGATAGTTAATATCTAGTAGTTGTCTTAAACTAGTTCTTAAATTTTGTATAATAGGATAGTTAATATCTAGTAGTTGTCTTAAACTAGTTCTTAAATTTATTCCTACTTTAGCTACTTCATTAAATAATTGATCGATATAAATTCAATCTGTATTTCTAAATTCAATACTATGATGAGAATTAGTCAAAGCATAGCTAATTTGGTAAGTAATTGAAAAGAATATTGACTTGTTGTCATTAAATTTTGGTGACAAAATTTATAGGCTATAGTAATTGTTTCATCTAAATTTTGTGATTGTAAGGGAAGGTCATTTTAGATGAGTATTAAATTTAATTTTTTCATAGGCTAAATTTCCATTCATGATTCCAATTACTCGGTCTTTTAAATCAATCATTCTTTCATCTATTAGAATGGCAATAGATTTTAATAAGATTTGAGTTGTAAAAGATGTATATCACCAACTTTTGTCTTTTTCTTTAGAGATATTTTGTAACTGTTTATAAATTTGTTCTTGGTCTATTAAACTTATACTGATATGTCCATTACGTTGATCTATTATAATAGGTATTTCATGTATTATTTTTCCATTGTAGATAATATTTTTCTATTAATTAAAATTTTGAATGGATGGTGTGTAATATATTGTTCATCTTTTAGATTTAATTGTGTTTTTGCTATTTGTTTTGTTTTTATGGGATAATAATGTATTAGTATGAAAACACCAATAGATTTAGTTAGTTCTAAAGTATATACATCTAAAATATTACTATTAGTATCGATGTTTTGAATTATTTCAGTCATATTAATGAGAGATTCTTTGATGTTCGGTAAGTTGGTTATATTTATGATGTAAATTTCAATTATATAAATTATAAAGATTAATTACAATATCTAGTCTTTCTATAATAGGAATTAATTCATTATTATTAAGACAAAATTGTAGATAGTTATATCTTCTTTCATAATAATCTTTTCTAATCTAGATTCAATGACTAAAGTTTCTAAATGAACAATTTCTTTTAATAATTGGTTACATAGTGTATAGTTATGCATTAAGAAAAATTGTAACATAAGTTGACAAATAGGACAATTATTCATGAATAATGAATTTTTAGTGTTCTTGAAATTGTTTATAGAATTGTTTTAATTCTAATTGTTTTTGGTTATAGTTTTCTTTCTTTTATTTTAAATTTCTTTAAATTTATGAAGAGTAGTTTCATAAGCATTTATTTGTTCTAAATTATTATAAGTATCACTAAAAGTTTTAATAAGGTTTTTGCTTAGTATAATTTTTCGTTCAATGTGAGTATTACTAGATGAATATTTCTACAAGTATCACAAACACACATAATACTTTTATAATATAGATTTAAATATTGAAATAATTGAATAATAACGTCATGAAAAGATAAAAACCTAATTAAACATACCTATTTTGTTATGTTTCTCTTGAGCGCCAATCCTGAGGCTTTAGAGCGAGATAAGAGTTTGGACAGGGATATTATAACTGTAACACCCCATTCCTGCCCGACGCATGAACGTGTGCCATACGGTCAAACGTGCACATGCCCGATAGAATTGACATGTTACCTATATTACTTTCACTTTATAACATGGCATCATGAACTAAATCATAAATCACAAATTTGCTAAAATCCAAAATTTCCTCATTTTATATCATAAACCTTAATGTGCATTGTAGTTTTAAGTTCAACATCATCCATATTTATACAATATCGTCCTATAAGCATAAACAGTTTAGTCTACACAATGTGCTACAAACATGAGCAATGCACAAAAGTTATTATCAAACTGTGTCTTCAATTCCTAGCTGACCGACTTTGAGACATATCTGATCGTCAAAGTTGCACAAAATATGTTTCTATGGAGTCTTAGAAGCTAGGTCGCCTCACTCTCGAACCTGAAATTATTAATGGTTTAATTTTGATGAGTTTTGCAAACTCAGTAGAGTAACCATTCTCGGTGGTTCACTCATGTTATGAAACACAATCAATCATAAACATGTTGTCACACAATTCATATCAACTTGATTAGCATCAAGTTCTATCACAAACAAATTATATTTTAGTCAAACAATTAAATCAAACAATCACTTAATTACACTTGAATAAAACACAATCATTGGTTTATTACCATGTATTCAAACATATAACATTCTTACAGCTTTACATATCATTCAATGAATTCAAATCATATGTGAATGTTATATGTATGAGACTCACTTTCGTTTTATATTGTTGTGACTGTGTGCTTTTTCATTATCCCGTATCACCGGGCTCTTTCATATTGTCCCTTATCCGTTGCAAATACAGGGCTCATTGATCACAGTGAGCCTTAGGCTTTAACCATATATGTTCGAGCTTTAAGCTCTTTTCAGTAGCAGTCTTAGTCACTAGCAATACTATTCACAACTGCCTTTATATTACATGTATTGAAATAAAATACATGCCACAATTCATTCAATACAATCAATCACTTTCATTAACATTATCTCAGTCAATACAGTTAGTCACAACATTCAATCACTTTTAGTTGAGAATCATTTAGGTAGTCTCATTCACATACAAGTAGCACTTCTAATGATATTCACATGCATCAAACATCTCGGATAAGTATTGTCCGGAATTCAGTATACAATTAGTACATATTCATCATATATCAAAATCAATTCAGTAATATCATATCAAATTAAACTGAGACAATCTTAGTTTACTCACAATTGCTCCCTTAATTCTATTGCCTTGATGTTTCAGCAATATCAGGATATGATAGCGCTACTTGCTCTCCTATATACATTAACACAATTTCACATTACTGTATTTCTTATGTAATTGAGTAAACACATGTATAAATGTATCATGTATCATGCATATGTAATGAAAAATTCTTGGGTATATTATTGTAACAAATTGATGTACGCCAATAGTGCCAAAATTCACATACTCATTCACTATTCCAGCTTTTGCTGAAAGCATCCCATTTGGGTCAACTTTGCATAATCAATAAGAGCAAGAAAATGATGTATTTCTGTAACACTTTCTTCTAGATAATTGTTCCTCTGTGTCATAAGTTTCTAACGACACCAAAATCATTCAATTTGGTTCATTATTTTATGAGTTATGCTCATAATACCACAAACTTAGTACATTTGAAATTTTGGTTAGAGCATGATCATACATTTAAGTTGTACAACCCATGGCTAGAGCATGATCATGCATTTAAGTTGTACAACCCATATCTCTCAATTATAATATCCAAAAATTACAAACTTTATACCAATTTAACCTACAACTTTGCTGAAGACACCTTAGTCTAATTTAGCCTAAATTAATACAGTTTATTCAATAACTACAGGATATGATTTCTGTACCTACTAGTGTTATAGCCTGAGCCAATATTCAATTTCATGCCAATTTTAAAAATCTTAGAAATAGAATTAAAATTCGATTTCTGCAAGAAAATTGTAGACATATGTCTCACGTTTAATTTGAATCAATAATCAACTCATTTAAAAATCTACAGATCAAGATATAATCAAAATAACGAAGCATTGTTTAATAAAAATTCTCCAGTTCATAATATTTCAGCACATTTTCTCACTTTCATCTAATCAACCTTTTTCAAATCTGAATTCAGATGGCTCCAAATTTTTATGAAGAGAAAGAACAATGTCTTAGTAGACTATTGGTTCAAGTTTTAAGTCATTTGGAGATCGGATGACAAAATTGCGGTTAAAAGAATCAACGCAGTTCAGTTTTGGAAAAACCATTGGGTGCACTCCTCTTCTCTTCTCTCTCTAAAACGCAGTCTTCATCTTCTTCCATTTTTTCAGATTTTGTCACTTCTGTCTTATTAAATTAACACATATGACACTTAAATCAACTCTTTTACTTGCATTTTAGCTCATCACAACTCAAACAAAACAAAAATCCAAGATTCAATATAATCATCCAAAAATGCATATTACTGTTCACGCAATTTCCATACCCTGTGCATGTTTTCATTTTTCTATCTTACATTCATCTTATGCATTTTTCCACCTTCTTCTACACTATTTATAACTTTTATTTGATACATTTCCCCTCCCATTCCAACTCACCTTACTCAAAAATAACTCAAAGTGCAAGTTTAATTATAAGTACGAAAACCAGAAATTATACATGGTTGTTCATCTTCTTCTGCATTTGTTTCATTTCTTGCACTATTCACTTCACTAATATCTCAATTAACTCATTCTAAACACCACCGAAGCTAGCCTTCTTATACACCTCATGCATAAATTTAATTTTCAATCATTCAAACATCATCAGACTCATTTGATTCATTTCTAAATACTCAAACATACTCACGCATAGCCACAGTAACAAGAACCCATATATGTATTTCTCTAAACCAGAATAGAGTATATATATATTCATCGATTTTTCATGAATTTCAGTATCATTTTCATAATCACATATCATCCCAAAATATAATCTCTAAACATATCAAATGCAAGTTTATATGGTAATCATCAAAAGTCCGAGACCTCACACATGCTTTCTCTCACTACTACGTTTCCATTCTTACTGCACTTGTTTCATTTTCTGCATTTTTTTACCATTAATTTACAGCCCAAAATCATAGAACCTATAACATATGGTTCTACATCACTCACACATGCATCCATCAACAAGCATGAAGACATCATCTCTTTGTCATTTATCACTATTATAACCATGAAAATGAAAGCTCAACTTACTTGTTTTCACTCCAACTCTTCAAAATCACATGCAACCTAGTCAACAAGCTATTCGGTGATAAAGAACAAGGAAGGGACTTTTCGGTGTTGAATGTTTCAATAAAGAGCAACAACTTCAGTATTCTCTTCCTAACCAAAACATGATCTACGCGGATTGCTATTTCACTGCCATATGTCACCAATGCATGTAGACCATTTGTCACTTATTTGTGCCACCACATGTCACAATGCTATTGGTCTATTTGTCCCTTATTTTTTCTAGTCAAAAAATACCCCAAAATTTTTAGCAATTTCCTAAAATTCGCCAAAAATTCTGAAATAATACTAATAGTTTCCGACTAAATTCTTAACGCAAATAATCCATAATTCACATTTTAACTGCATTATGAATCAATTATATCAGGAAAATGTTAATGAATGGATGGCTTATCCAATTATCTATCGAGTGATGAAAAAGATTCAACAAAAGACAGAAAAAATTGACTATCTGTTTTACTGTTTTACGTCAAGCAAATTATTAATCCTAAATATATTACCAGTTGGTTTTTTATAAACGGAGCCTGGATAGTTTATTGGTTTTTATAGGAAACATTTACAATTATTTTAATGTATCAAAAACAAATATTCACATGTGTGTGAATATACAATGATGCATGAGCGTGTAATGCACTTCTAATTTCTCACAGTAAACTCAATTCACTATTCTGGGTTCTAGCCCCAAACATGGGATGTTACAATAACAAAGCGTGTATTTTTTCATATAGAGCTATGCTCAAAGGTTACATTATGTAGAAAATGGCGCTGGGAAGTGTCCAAAGCAAAAACAAAAGTGGAGACTACAGGAAAAGTAGATTAAGAATCTACTTTTGACTCGTTCAAATGGTTGACAGATGGCCTACATAAAGATAATGGCCAACAAAGTAGCCTACCTACATCCTACATTATTCTTCTATGATGATATCTACTGATGAGTTGTCATCCTTTTCTTTTTCTTCTTGTGATGTCGAAGGACAATTTTGGCATTAATGTTGGGGATATTGATGTAGTTGTTGAAAAAGAGCTTGCTTCCATTGTTATGATAATTCACTGAATACTCTAGATAAAGTTGAAAAATATGCTTTGAAGTTATTTTATGAGCTGGAATGATTCAGTAGAGATAGGTGTTTTATATGTTGAAGTCATCAACATATATGCTCCTCTGTAGTTTAATTTGGTTAAAGATTCTGAAGTAATTTTTAAGCATTGCTGGTAAACTACTTCAATGCAATGGAGATTGAATTAGTTAGTCAGATCCCAATCAAACTCATATTTAGGAGGGTTAACTATAAGTGGATACATGTTGTTGCTAATTCCAATTTAGACATATGCTAGTCGTGATATCTGGACTTCGGCTTCCTTAAGACTTTTTACTTTTTTAAAGATAGGATAGCTACTGAAAACTTTGATAAAAAATTCTCTTTCCTTGGCAGATTTTTCCTTGTAATTTTTTACTGAAAGGACAAATCCTGTTGGAAATTCAGAAAGAGTGTTTAAATTGGATAAATAAATAGTGTCTACTAACCCACTTTGAAAAAGAGGTGAGCAGTGAGTGCATAAGCTTCTGGAAAGATTATAGCTTTTGGTCCATATCGTCCTCGATTTTGTGGATAATATTGGAATTTTTTTGGTCTTCTTTCTCATCATTAAGTGCCTAAAAGCAATCATAAAAATTTATGAAGTAATCTTTTTCATTTCTTCCTTGAGTGCTTTGGTAGGGATGACATTTATTTTTTCCATGTTGATGGGTGAGTTTGATGGTTGTTTTTTTAGAGCTTGATTATAATGAGGTCGTAATGATGGTCCTTTGAATCAACTAAGGCTTTTTCAGCTTTGGTTCAGTTTTGCATAGCTTTGATGGATAATTGAGGGTTTTTCTGTAATATGGATGATTGCTTTATGCCACTCATCATATATTCCAACCATGGGTCCATTGAATATGACATAAACTTTGGATTCTTTGAAGTCTTCTTTTTTTTTCCTGAGAAACTGGTGTAGCTATGTATGATAATGGACTGGTTTTTTCATATATGTTTGGTTAGGCTATTCGGGTTATTTGTTGAGGAGTAATTAGTTGGATGGTGGGTTGTATGCTAAGTGGTTGATCAATAGATAGTTATTGTTTTTTTAAGGAGGGTAATGGTTGATCTTAGTTGATTAATTTCTTTGGTTACACTCCCCACTTGTTATTGAAGATCTAATAATTCATTTTCCTTTTTTGCTGAGTGAATCCTTTAGGTTGACGATGGATGTTTCCATTCTCTAGTTAATGTATCTGCAAAATTGTCAGTAGAAGATTTTATATAATGTATTTGAAAATTATATTGATTTAATTATAACCGCCAACATATTAAGCGTCCTTGATTATAATATTATATTTAGTAAATCCACATAAATACTTAGAATCTGTCTAAATTTGGAATTCGACGACAGGTAATAAATCAACTTTTCATTTTATAATGTTTTAATACATGCAAGTGTTTCTTTTTCATAAATAGGATATTTTCTTTTTGGGATTAAAATCCTCATTGATAAATTTACATAAAAGATATTTCCTTATATTGGGTGGTTGTGCTAGAAGGCAGCTGGCCCAAATATCTATACTTGCATCTTTTGTACTAATAATGTATCTTTTGGATTATAATTATATAATGTTGGTATATTGTTGCAGAGAGTTTATAGAATATGTACTATTTTTGTATTTTCATCTGTCCATGTCCATTGATTTTTTGTATTGCATTTAAGTTGTAACTTTTTTCTATCTTTAGCTAGATCTTTTAGAAATCCTTGGTCAGATATATAGTTTAATAATCCAAGAAATTTTTAAACTTCAGTTAGGAAACTGTTGTAATTTCTCAAGGATATTAGGTTGTAATTTTAAAAATTCGTTATGAAATTCTATACCTAGCTATTCAATATTTTGTTGCGCTAGTTTTAATTTTCTTTTTGTTTAAAATTAATCCTTTTGTTGACTCTATTGAGAACTTTTTTTACTTTTTAAAATGATCTTCTTTGTCTTTGTTTGAAAATGTAATAACGTTATCAATATAAGCTAATGTAAATTCTTCTAATCCTTCTAAATTGTTATCCATAAATATTTAATAGATACCACAAGCTTGTTTTAATCCAAAAGGTAGTACATTCTATTGGTAATATTTTTGTGGAGGACAGGTAAATGATGTTAATAGTTTTGTATTATCATGTAAACTTAGTTACCAATAACCAGATTTTGCATCTAGTGTAGTGAACCAACGATGTCCTTTTAATCTATTAATAATATAATCTTTTATAGGTAATTTATATGCATCACCTATTGTAGCTTTATTTAATTCGTTATAGTTAATTACCATTCTTTGCTTACCACGTTTTTGTTCGGAATGATTGTTTACATAGAAGGCTAGATCGGAATGTTTACTTGTGTTAGGTGTTATTAATTATTTTGTAATAATTATGAACATTCAAGAAGAAATTCTTGTACATCATTTTTGTATATGGAATATTATTTTAATATTAATTTCTTATGTAGGAACTTTTAGTTTTATTTTAATTAATTGGCTATTACTATTTTTGTAGGATCTAGTGGATTTTTACTACAAACTTGTTTTTATTAAGGTTTCTATTTCAGGTTGTAAAGTTAAATTATTAAGAAGATAAAATTTGAGTAAATTTAATTTTCTTGTTATAATTTGGAGATTTTATAGTAAGTTGTATGTTATGTAGGTATTTTGAGGATTATAGATTTTATTTAAAGATTTTATTATTGGTGTTCGTAGTTATATAGTGTAAATATTGACAAAAGGATTATATAATTTAAGAAAATTATTTCCTAAAATTAATGATAATCCCGATTCTTGTTGATATATTGAGGGTATAGTAAAGGTATAATTTTCAATAATGATATTATTATAATAGCTTACATACCAAATAAATTCAATACTTCCATCTGCTATTCTTATTTGTATAGGTTTGTTTAATTATTTTCCAATTGTTTAATAGTGTTTTAGATGCTATACAAAGAGTAGCACATGTATCGATATAAGCATTAGCTTTTTATTCGAATAATCACTTGAATAAATGTTGTATTCAGATTTAGTTGTTCATTCTAAAGGTTGAAATTCATAATGATATAATGAAGAAATTGTTGAATCTATTTCATATTCAGATTCAATAGGTTCTAAATTATATTTAAGTCTTAATTTAAAATATTTAGTTTTATATTTATTTTGATTTCTTTTGGCCAAGTGTTTGCATAATGACCTTCTTCTTTACATAACCAACATTTACAAGTTTTTTTTATTCTGAGGGCAATATTTTTTCTTTGGTTTATATTGTCGATAAGCCTTGTGTTGAAAGAAATCTTTATAAGGTTTAAATGGAAATTTCTTATGTTTGTTTTTCGGATATTTTTTCCATTTATAGTTATATTTTCGTTGTTTGTTATTAATAAAAGAGTCATAGCCATATTGTTGAGGTACTTTTGAATATTTAGAACAACATAGTTGAATATCTTTATGTCTTAGTGTTTTATGTAATTTTGCTTCTAAACATTTTTGTGATAATACGTCTTTTACTACTAAAATGGCGCCTCCTAGATTATAAGCTACTAAATTTTCATGTTGTTTGATTAAGAACAAGTCTTTTACTGTTTTGTTTATTGGATAAGGTAATTTTGAATAAATTTTGTATATATATTTCATGTTCTAGATGCGAGTTAATTTATAATTATATTTTTAAATTCATAAATATATTCTTCAAGATAACAAATGTCACATATTCTTAGATTATTTAAATGTCGTAAGGCATTTTTCTTTCTTCATTTTCTATTTCCTGTTTATATGAAGTTATATCTTTTCAAATGAATTCTTTATAAATTTCATTAGTAACTACATGAAATGCCTTTATTGGTTCAATAGCATTAAGGAATTCGGTGGTATTTTTCATTTGTACTTCATTATCTAATAAAAATTTAATACTATACTTATAGTTTTTAGGTAATAAAATTCTATAAGGTACTTATATTTGTTAATCCTATAAAGGTTTTTCTACTTGGATGATTAATGCCACTATATTAGATCATTCAAGTAATAATTTTTCTAGAGATAAGACACAATATACATCGAGGATTCCATCTGGTTCTATTGTTATATGTTTTGGTGTATATCCGGTAAGAAATTTTCATATTTTATTATCTTTTCTACAATATGCAAATTGATTTAATTCTTCTTGGTTTATAGGTTTATAATTCCGTTATACTTAGATTGATTTTTCTTTTCTTTTTCTCCACTTTGGCTTGTTTCATGTTGTTCTTCTAATTTTGTTGATCCACATATATTTTTGATTAGATTCATAACCATAAATTACTTAATCCTAATCAGTAATAGGATTTATAAGTTCATATTTAAAATAATTATTATCTAATGCTAATTTATTTACTAACTGCGTAATTTCTTCTAATTGAATTTTTATATTTTGTTCTATATTCTCCATGATTTTACCAAAGTTATATTAGATGAGGTAGATGGCTCGGATTTATTATTAATTTCTCTATTTTTCGAGTCTTTAGTTTATTATATATACTATTGTTCATTTAGAAACTTTAGTAATTGAATCTAGATTAGAAAAGATTATTATGAAAGAAGATATAACTATCTACAATTTTGTTTTAATAATAATGGATTAATTCCTATTCGAGAAAGACTAGATCTTGCAATTAATCTTTATCCTCTTGTTTTAATACCTCATATGCCTCGTTTCTTCTATTCTCATATTTTATATTTATGTCCTCCAAAACCCCAATTAACTCATTTTTTCCTTGAAAAACATCATCCATCATTAGATAAAATCTTATTATATTGCATCAAAATTTCAAATTGTCACTTTTGATCTTCATATTTGGGATTTTCAAAATATTTTCCTTAACTAATATTTTTTCAAATTGATGCCTTTATAATTATATTATAAAAGGAGTTAAGTTTGCTTTTCTTTTAATTATAATGATACATCTTTAATTGAGTTTAAAATTGGTATTTTAGGCTTTTTCATGTTTCGCTTTAGAAAATTTAGGGCTTTCAAAGTTATATATCTTTAAATGAAATTGATTATTAGATATTGCAATTGTGCATTTATTTATTACAATTCTAACGTATAATTTTGTCAAAACTTGCCTCGATGCTTTAATTAAATCTTTAAACTTGAAACAATGCTAAAATTTAGAAAATTTCAAATTAGACATAATTAGGAATGCCTTTGTCCAAATTGACCTTTTGTTTTGACTCTTTAAATATTCAATAGTACTCTTTAGCGAGAAAATTTGTCAATCTAGTCAAATTCATCTTTTAACCAAGTTAGCTTGGTGCATAAAATTTTATATTATACATTTTTTGTTAATATATTTCTTTTCAATGATTCCAAAAAGGCAGAGAAAATTCGATGATATTATATTTAGAGAGAGTGATACATTCTGGGGGAGTGATGAAATTTAGGGGAAGTGATTATTTTATCATTTATGTATTTTTGCATTTTATGTATGATTAAATTTATGATAGCTATAAGTATTGATATTTCTTTGATATTGAATCTCTCTTTTGTTCTTATTATTGAATTGCACTCTACATACTTGAATTATACTTTATGCATGAATTCATAGAGAACAAATCACCATCTTCATATTTGTTTGTATGCTTAATTTTATTATTGTTCCTATATCATAAATATTTTTCATCATTAAAAGGAGAGATTATTGAACCAATGGAGCTTATAATTGGTATTTTAATGATAAAAACATAATTACCACTAATGAATTTATTATTTTATGAAAACAATATAAGAACAAATTGAAGTCATAAACTTAAGAAGATTTCTTATGAAGTTGATAAAAGAATTGAAGATTACAACCATCAAAATGAAGATAAAACAAAGAACAAAAGAAAATCAAGGATTATAGACGTCATTATTTGGTTTGTAATATTAATTGTAAACTCACTTTGTTAATTTGACGATTTAAAAGGCTTACCATGCAAAAATATTTAATTTACTTTCTTCCATGAGTCTTTACATTCATTAAGAGGCATTAAACCTTTTGATTTTAATATAAAAAGCCTTTTGATATTTCAAATACAGTTTGAAGAATATTTTGGGAAGTATTTAAATCATAATTATAAGCATTTTTAGGTGTTAAAATCATGTTTTTTGGATAATTGGTCGACTTATATGGGTTAATGATCGACCAATGTAAGTTAAAGTTGTTAAACTTGATGTATCGTGAGTTTGATGTAATATTGGTAGATGTGCTAATTGACCAATATGCCATAATAGTTAATCAATTTGCCTACTCATTGACCAATGTTCCAATGAATAGTGAATATGAAGCTGTTAATCTATATTGTCGACTAGTGCATCATATATAGTCATTATAACGACTAGTTTTAAGCTCAAATGACTAGTAAGGTTCCTAAAACACTATAAACATATGTTTTCTCATTCGTTTTAACATCAATAAGGTTTGATGCATTACATACACACACCTCAAGGAGTTTTTCCTTCATTCAAGCATTATTGTCTCATCTTTGTACAAATGAGCTATTTTGGAGTTATCAAGTAATATTTGATTTAAGGAATATATGATTGTAATTAGAGGTGATCTAAGTGAGATTAAGGTTTCTTTTCACCCCAGAAGAAGATTGTAAGAAAGTTTCCTTTTTACCCAAAAAATTGTACAAAGGTTATTCTTCACATTGAAAGAAAAATTATAGTAGCATTCCAAGAAGAGTCTTGAGAGTGGACATATGCAAGAGTTATTTTCCGAACTACTATAAATCAATTTACATTCTTTATTCCTTACTCTTTTAAATTACTGTTCAATTAGTTAATTGATTTACATTAAGCAATTTCGTCATTCTTATTTATATTGATTGTTATTAATTGAGTATATTGGTTAGAAAAAATATTGAATTTTAAAAACACCCAATTCATCCCCCTCTTAGGTGCCATTAGTAACTAACATTATCTATAATTGTCCATGGGTTCTGAATTTGAAAAGAAAGATTTTCACTAATAGTAATAATTTGTGTTATCCTACCATTATAATATTTATAACTAATTTTTTTATCGTTTCAATGTTTTGATTAAATGAAGAGGGAGTTTACACAAATTTTTACAAGTGAGTTGCATTTAAATATGTCAGGTCTAATACTAGACTAGAAGTTCGCAAAATTACACTCAATAATTGTAGATCTTGGTCCCAATAATAATTTGTCATTCAAGTTTGTAAGCTTTTAGTGAGAGTATTGATTTGATTGATAGAGAAAAGGGAACAATGAATTATTTTTACAATAAAAATAGACCTTTTGTATATATCTTATCTTGCATTCAAGACAAACTTGAAAAATAGTTATTCCTTATATACACCTTATCTTGCTGTCATCAATTAAACATGACAACTTTACTTTTAGTTGTTTACTACCGATGGCATTTTTTAATCCTATTGTCTATTTTATATCATATTTTACAAAAAGCTGAAGTTAATAAGGGAATGATACTAATTATTACAATAATTATTTTACACGAGATGATGCAAGATTTTCTAAGCTTACAAGTGGAGCACAAGGATGGGTATGGTGATTTTGGAATTCCCATTGCAAATCGTCAAAGCGATAAAATGAATCTTGGCATATATTTTTTTCACTTTTGTTACTTGTTTAAAATTAGGGATTAAATTCATTGGATCCCCCATATGGTTTGCTATATTGTCAATGTAACCTGAACTTTTAAAAACTATTAATAACCCTTTATAATTTTAGTTTTATAAACTCGTCCATCCTACCATCAACTTCCATTAAAAACTCTATGTGTAAGCTCCAACATAATGATGTTTTTAATACGTGACATTACATGTGATACTACACAACATTATTTTGAAGTTCACAGTTAAGATTTGTAACAAAAGTTGACAGTAAGGTGATAGGTGTTATAAGATAGTTATTATCTTATTGATAGTTTTTAAATTTTAAGGGTATATTCCTAATATGCTAAACTACAAAAGGTCCAACAAATTTTATCCTAATATTAATTATATCTTTTTATTTATAAAATTATTTTATTCTCTTACAATGACTTTGTTGGACCAATTCAAAAGTGGTGTTCTATAATTAGAAATATTTGTAATTCAAAATTTGAGTCAATGTGTGAGTGAAACTGAATGTAAAAGGAATTAGATCACATTTGAATCCATTCATTCTAAAAAAGAAATAGATTAGAATAAATGATTTGATTTTATTTGATACAACTTGAAACTTTGAGAAATATATATTATTATCATTATTAAGTTAAATATAATTTCATGTAATTTTTAATTATTTTATTTTATTTTATTAAGATTTCTTAATAGAGCAAGTAGTTCTATAGCTCAATTTGTCTTAACCATTTTGATCCTTTAAGGAACTAATTGTAAGAAACCAAGTTTTATAAATGATAGTAACTTAGAAAATAATCTTAGAAGATAAAGTATTAATATTTTATTTGGTGTAATGAGTTTTAATGATAGTGATGATAAGACTCATCTCAATGATGAGAGTTTTGTACAAAAAAATTAAGAATAGTATCATTTGAGAATATATCATTAAATAAAGTTTTAAGGTTTTCAAATTTTTCTCTTTTTTATTTATATGTTAAATTTTATATATGTAATATAAATTTAAAACTTTTGCTTATAAATTTGTTTGATTTAGGTTTCACTTATATTATTGTGTTATTTAAATTGAAGTATAACATTTTAAGTATTTTATATTATTTTTAGTTATATATTTGTATAAGAAGTAAATGATATTTTCTTATATTGTTTTTTAAACAAAATAGGGTTGTTTTATTAAATAGAACCAGCTAATAAAACATCCCTAACAATGTTGGGTGGATTATGAAACCACTCATTGGATGACTTGGTCAAGGTTATACAAGCATAAAACTAATGGAGGTCTCCAGTTCAAGCATGTTCGAGAATTTAACTTGGCTATGTTAGGACGGATTGGTTGACGGTTGATTAAATACCCCAATTTGCTTATGGCTCAGGTTCTTAAAGCAAGATATTTTGCGCATTTGAGTTTTATGGAGGCTGATATAGGTGCTAATCCCAGTTATGTATGGAGGAGCATTTGGGAGAGCAAGCAGGTTTTGAAGAAGGGGTTGTGTTGGCAGTTTGGGTTGGGTGAGAGGATCTCTATTTGGTTTGATTCGTGGATCCAAGACCCTACAAATTCTTGCCAAGATCTTTTCTCCATAAAAGTAAGTTTTTATGGTGAGTGATTTAATAAAGGGGGCAGATGGGATAGAGATTTGATTGAAACTAATTTTAATGAGATAGATTCTTCTCAGATTATGTCTATTCCGTTAAGCAATTATGCTGATGATGCTCTATTCTGGTTGTTCGATAAGAAGGGGGTATTTTTAGTTAGGTCTGCCTATCGTGCGTTGTTAAATCAAGTGGAAGAGCCTGACCAGCAAGTTATGTGTATGTGGAGCAAATTTTGGAAACTACCATTACCGCCACATGTGAGAAATTTCGTACAGCGAGCTGCAAATAATATATTGCCGACATGAGTGTCTTTGCTGCAACGACGAGTTCCTGTTTCATCAATCTGTCCTCTTTGCAATTTGGAGGAGGAATCGACCATGTATTTGCTAGTGGATTGCAATTATGCTCAACAGGTATGGAGTTCTTCTATCTTTGAGTGGTACAGATCTCTTGTTGCGTTTTTTGTTGATTGGTTGAGAGCGGTTGTATTATTGTTTAATGATAAAGATGCTAGCTTGTTATTAGGTATCTGTTGAGCAATTTGGAATGCTCGAAATGACTTGGTTTGGTCGAATAAGTATAAGTCATCGGTAGAAACATGGTTCACTGCTCAACGCACACAAACTGTTTGGCAAAATGCCCAAGTGACTAAGCCACAACATCAATAGCAAACTAGAGACAGGCAGTGGCAAAAGCCGGTGACAGATTGGGTAAAGGTGAATTCGGATGCAACAACACATGGTAACAGTTTAGATACGGGGTTTGCTTTGGTGGCTTGTGATGATCACGGTAGTTTTTTAGCTGCAAAAATTGGAAGGATTAGAGGTATGTTTTCGCTAAGAGTGGCAGAGGCCTTGGCCATTAAGGAGGTACAAAGGCCCTGTTTGATTTGATGGTTAATAATAGAATGGAATAGAACGTAACACACTTCCATCATTTGTTTGAAGGTTTTATAATGGAATAGAATAGACTGAGATGGAAGCGGAGGGTTTCATGTTACGTTCCATTCCATCATAAACAATGAAAATAAAAAACCTCCGATTTGGGGAGTTTAGAATGGAACGTAACCTAATAAATACATACTATCTAATATACCTCAATAATTCTTATTAATATCAACTCGACCAAATCATAATATTAATATATCAAATAGAATATAGTAATATTTAATATAATAAATTTTATTAAATAATTAATAATAATATTTTCATATTATTATTATTAAATTATTTATATTTAATAATAAATATAAAATTTTATATTTAAAATTTATTTATTTATTTTATTTATATAGAAATATATAAAACAATTAAATAATAATTTTATATATTTTCTATTTTCATTAATAAAAATATATTAAAATTATTCTTGTTTATATATATTAATATTTAATATAGTAAATTTTATTAAATAATTAATAATAATATTTTATATTATTAATAATAAATTATAGTTATTTAATAATAAATTATAAAATTTATATTAAAATTTATTTATTTATTTTATTTATATAGAAATATATAAAACAATTAAATAATAATTTTATATATTTTCTATTTTCATTAATAAAACATATTAAAAATTATTCTTATTTGTATATATTTCTATATAAATAAAATAAATAAATAAATAAATTTTAATATAAATAAATTTTAATATAATAAAATTTATTAAATAATTAAAAATAATAATTTTATATAATTAATAATAAATTGTATATCATTAAAATAAATAAAATTTTATTAATGAAAATAGAAAATATATTTAAAATTATTCTTTAATTGTTTGTATATATTTCTATATAAATGAAAATAAAAATTATTTTTATATATAAATCACCTAAAATATAATAGAATAAAATAAAATATATTAAATAATTAATAATAATAATTTATATAATTAATAATAAATTGTATACAATTAATAATAAATTTAATGAAAATTTTATTAATGAAAATAGAAAATATGTAAAAAATATATTCTTTAATTGTTTGTATATATTTTATATAAATAAATTATTTTTAATATAAATCACATAAATTAAATTAAATTAAATTAAATAATTAGTAATAATATTTTATATAATTAATAATAAAATAATAAACCTCTTGCAACAACCATTTTAATATAAAGGATATAAAAGTCAGTTATTATACATTACATTCCATTCTATCCATCTTCCAAACAATATTTCACTGCATTATATTATGAACCCTTTCATCATTCCCAAACATCTTTGTACTATATTACATTATATTCTATTATAAACCATTCAATTTCCTTCCATTCTATTACATTCCATTCTAGTCAGGTCGGCTGAATTGGGTCAGAACCCAGTCTCAACGATGCATGAGCCGATCGGTCCAATCACCAAAGATCGGTCTCATACCTAATAGCTATGTCAAGCCCAAGCCCGATCTAAGCTCTCCTCAACCTGTCCGCATGTGAGGGACTCCCATGCACACGTAAAGATCTAAACCTAATTGTTGCTCATATATAAGGGATAATTATATCGTAACAAAGGTACGAAAATCATAACCTAGTCTTTTCTGCGTACTAAAACCTCACCTTCACCAAATAGACTAACTTGAGCGTCGGAGGGGCGAATCGGGATACAACCTCCGACGTGCCTTCTTTGTTTTGCAGGGATCTCAGCGTCGAAATCACTACCGAAAGCAGCCAACTCATAGATCCAAACAGCAACGTTCAGTTCCGCCAGAGTCTAGCAGAACCAATTGGCGCCCACCGTGGGGCCCGACTTCAGGGCACCACGTCCAGAAACATACAGATCAGTCAGGCGGCAGCGACAAATCCTGATATAGCCGCCGTCGCGGCTCTAGCGATGCAGTGCATAGGTTTGCAATTACCCGCAACTCTGCCGCCTGCACCTCATATTTTTCACACGGAATCTTCAGACCCAAACAATCAACCACAACCTCATAACTTGGAACAAGAAGAACAGAGCGTAGCTTTATAGGATAAAGCTACACTCAATATGCACCCGAATCTCCAACACCGATCGGATGCAGATCCTCCTCCGCTTATACAAACCTCCCTCACCCGAAAACAGATCGAGGAAGCGGCTGATCTGTTGATCCGCCAGATTGCGGCCTCGGCCAACATAGCAAGAGTTGTCACCTGACGGCCAACACGGACGAGCCAACATGACGACCGATCACCACCCAGTTGAAGCCCTAGAGAAGATCGTGGATGATCGGATTAACGCAGCTATGAGCTTCCGCCCAGATTGCCTGACGACAAGATGACTCTCCTTTACTCAAAATCTGGATAGCCTCCGGCGCGCACCAAAATATCGACTTCTAAAAATATCTTTGGAAAACCGACCCTGGATTACCTATAGCACTTCCAATCCATGATGAACCTATATTGTGTTCCGGACGCCATCCAGTGTAAGGCTTTCTGCACGGTCTTCCAAGAGGGAGCTCGGCGATGGTTCAACAGCTTGCCCCCGAGCTGTATCACATGCTTCGAAGATTTCAGGTTGTTATTCTTGAACCAGTTCGCCACCAGTAAGCGGCCACAGAAGACAGCTTTGGAGGTGATGCAACTTACCCAAGGAAGAAATGAAAGTTTGCGGGAGTTCATCACTCGGTTCAATAACGAAGCGATCGAGGTCCCCGACCTCACTTGCTCGTCCATATTGGTCGCGCTTATGAGCAACACGAGGGATGAGGAGTTCAAGAAGTCGTTAGCCCCGATCCGTTCAGGAAATAAGAAACAGGGCGGATAGGTAGATTCAGCTTGAAGAAGTGCTGAAAAATACGAGGCATCGGATGGATGATCGCTCGCCAAATGACAGATGGCACCGCCTAAGCGGCAAAAGGTCACCGAGTGAGAAAGTGACCGATCGATGTGGATGTCGACAGGAGTTCACCCCGCTCAACATGCGATATGCAAAAGTACTGGCGGCCATGAGAGCGGATGGAGAAACTATCCGAGAACCCGATAAAATGAAGACTCCCTACAAGGATAGGAACCCCAATTTATATTGCTGTTTCCACAAACAGGTCGGTCATGATACTAAGATTGTGGCATTGAAAAAGAAATCGAATTTCTCATTCAAAGGGGAAGGTTAGGCCGATTCGTGAGGCACGAACAAAATGTCGATCGGGATAATCAGCGCAGGGCAGGTCGGCCAGACAATAGGCGACCGCCTTGGAGGCGAAATGACAGGAATGATGGAGGGAGGCAGAATGCGAATACAGATAATCGACGAGAAGAGAGAGGACGATCGAGGGAAAGAAACGACAGAAACGCTGGGCAACAAGACGACTGACCGACTGGGGTCATTAACATAATATTTGGTTGAAATGCAGCATGGGAATCCACCACTAAAGGGAGAAAAAGATACGTCAAACGGGTCGGCAGAGACTCATCCACCAAAAGGCCGAGGGAGAACGACGGGATGATATCTTTCGATGAGTCTGACCTTGATGGAGTAAGTTGCCCTCATGATGACGCCTTCGTGGTAAATTTGAACATGGACGGCTATGAGGTGAAACGGGTGATGATTGATACGGGCAGCTCGGTCGACCTGCTATATTATGATGCCTTCAAGCAGATGGAGGTACCCGAAGATCGGCTACTACCTATAGACGGACCTATCAAAGGGGTAACTGGGGCATCAGCCTACCCATTCGCCCGAGTCTATTTAAAAGTGAAATTAGGGCAAAAACCGTGCCAAATAGAAAGGGATGTTGAATTCCTAGTCGTGAAGTTTCAGGGGGCATACAATGCAATAATCAGGCGAGCTACCCAGAACGCCCTTAGAGCGGTCGTCTCTACATACTACCAGACGATGAAATTTCCAACGCCTCATGGAATCGGTACTGTCAGGGGTCAGCAGAGAATCGTAAGGGAGTGCTACTTAGCGGAAATGAAAACATTAGATGGGGCGGTAGTCCTGACGGGCTCTCTTGATGTGAGAGCTGATGAGGAGATGGATAGGATGAACCCAGTGGAAGAAACACAATGGGTCGCACTGGACGAAGCCGACCCCTCTAAATTCACAAACCTAGGTTCCGAGCTGCAGAAGGACCTAGTTAAAGAAATCACAGGCTATTTGGTGGAAAATAGATCAATTTTTGCTTGGGTACCGAGCGACATGCCTGGAATTTCTCGATCAGTCGCATCGCACTCCCTTGGTATTCGGCATGACTACAAGCCGATCAGACAAAAGAAGCGATGGCACAGCAAAGAGCGACAGGGGGTGATAGAGAAAGAAGTAGAGAAATTACTCAAGGCCGGGTTCATCCGAGAAGTCAAGTACCCTGAATGGCTCGCCAATGTGGTTTTAGTGAAAAAGAAGAACGGGAAGTGGAGAATGTGCATCGATTTCACCGACTTGAACAAAGCATGTCCAAGGGACAGTTTCTCCTTGCCCAAGATCGACCAGTTAGTAGACTCTACCTCAGGGTATGAACTTCTCAGCTTCCTGGATGCTTTCTCGGGCTATCATCATATTCAAATGAGTCTGGAAGACAAAGAAAAGACCGCCTTCATAACCGACCAAGGCACATATTGCTACCAAGTAATGCCTTTTGGCTTGAAGAACGCAGGGGCGACCTATCAGCGACTCGTCATGGAGGTCTTCAAGAAACAGATCGGCCGGTCGGTGGAAGCTTATGTGGATGATATGGTGGTCAAAAGTAAGACAGCCACGGAGTATGTGGAAGATCTCAAGGAAGTCTTCCAGACCCTAAATAAATTTCAGATGAAGCTGAACCCAGAAAAATGCGTTTTTGAGGTGGCATCCGAAAAATTCCTAGGGTTTATGATCACTCAGTGGGGGATTGAAGCTAATCCAGAGAAGATCGAAGCCATCATGCAAATGCCCTCGCCCCAATGCTTAAAAGAAGTGCAGATATTGACCGGTCGGATAGTCTCTCTAAGCCGGTTCATTTCCAGATTGGGCGACAAGTGCCTCCCATTTTTCAAAATCTTGAGGAAAGCGAACGTGACCCAGTTCCAGTGGGCGGATGAATGCGAGAAAGCTTTTCAACTCTTAAAACAATACTTGTCTAGCCCGCCTATCCTGCAAAGCCTGGTAGAGGGAGAGAACCTAATTTTATATTTGGCAGTTACAGAGGGGTCGATCAGCACAGTGCTTATTCGATCGGGGGGAAGCGAACAACACCCTTTCTACTACGTCAGCAAAGTGTTGACCGGGTCGGAAACGCGATATACGCCTATAAAGAAACTAGCCCTATCCTTGATAATGGCAGCCCGAAAGCTAAGACCCTACTTCCAAAGTCATACCATTGAGGTATGGACCGACCAACCCCTCAGGCAGTGCCTTCAAAAGTTCGAAACTTCGGGTCGACTAATAAAGTGGGCGGTAGAGCTGGGAGAGTTCGACATACAATACAAACCCCGAACGACCATTAAGGCACATGTGTTGGCAGACTTCATCGCAGAGATGAGCCAACCCAGCTCGAAGGACGAGCAGTTCCCTGCCTGGACCTTGTTCGTTGACGGTTCGTCCAACCCTGAAGGATGCGGAGCAGGAGTGGTATTAATCGACCCGCATACGGAAGAAAAGGTGGAATACGCACTTCGGATAGAATTCAAGGCCTCCAATAACGAGGCAGAATATGAGGCTCTGATAGTCGGTCTCCAATTAGCCAAGGAGATGGAGGTGAAACACCTAAAGATATATAGCGATAGCCAAGTGGTGGTCGGCCAAGTCACTGGGCAGTATGAAGCTAAGGGGAACAGCATGATCGAGTACTTGGAGCAGGTAAAGCGGGAGTTAAGTAATTTCGAGCAGTACTCGATCAACAGGATAGAACGAGCTCAAAATGCTAAAGCGGATGCGCTTTCCAAAATGGCCTCAGATCGAGGCGCTAAGAATAACATTCTAGTCGAGCGACTAGACCGACCTAGAATTCAGAAAGCCATGGAAGTTCTCGACGTAAGTACCGGTCGATCGAGTTGGACGAAACCGATCACACGGTACCTTTTAGAGGAACAACCGTAAGGAGAACCAAGGCCAAGAAATCGAGAATAAAGGCGGCGAATATACGGTCATTAATAAATACCTATCTGGCGATCTTATGACTGGCCACTACTGCGATGCTTGAATGAAGAAGAAACCGAGCAAGCAATGGCTGAAGTCCACGAAGAAATGTGTGGCAATCACGTAGGAGGCAGAATGTTAGCCCATAGGCTTATCAGACAGGGATATTATTGGCCGACAATGAGGAAGGACTACCAGGAGAAGGTCGACCGATGTGCGGCTTGCCAAAAGAATAACAGTCTATCTCATCAGCCAACCGAGAGGATGCAAATCGTGAGTCATCCTATTCCTTTCGCTCAATAGGGAATGGATATACTGGGGCCCTTCCCTCTCGGTCCCGGACAGAAGAAGTTCCTGATAGTGACAGTGGAGTACTTCACTAAATGGGTAGAAGCGGAGGCGGTCGCTACAATCACAGAAGGGAAGGTAGAAAGTTTCGTAAAGAAAAATATACTATGTCGCTTCGAGATGCGTATGGTGCTAGTTACAGACAATGGCCGAAAATTCGATAACGATAAGTTCAAAGACTTCTGCGACCGACTAAAGATAAGACTACAGTTAACCTCAGTAGCTCACCCTCAGAGCAACGGCCTTGCGGAGAATACCAACAAAAAAATAATGAGTGCTCTCAAGAAGCGCCTAGACGGACGAAGGACTTGGGTGGAAGAATTAGACGAAGTATTATGGGCGTACAGGATCACACCGAACGGAGCCACAGGGGAAACACCATTCAGGATGACCTTTGGGGCAGAAGCCCTGGTTCTAGTAGAAGTAGCATTGCATAATCAAAGGGTGTCGGGCTATGAAGAAGAGCAGAACGATGAAGCCCGCAGAACGGAGCTCGTTCTCCTCAGTGAGGACAGAGAAAGGGCAGTCGCTCGTTCGGAAGCAATCAGGCAAAAAGCGACCAAATTTTACAACAGAAGAGTAAAGCCGAGCGATGTAAAGGTCGGGAGATACGTCCAACGAAAAGCCGAGGCGGCTGTGAAACATCCTGAAAAGCTCGGACAAGCATGGGAAGGACCCTATCAAGTCGTCAAGCAAGTCAGGCATGGCTCTTACATTCTGCGCAATGCAAATGGGAAAATTCTACCAAGGCCATGGAATTCTCGAAATTTGAAGGCGTTCTACCAATAGATAAGTTTTATTTTAGTTAGTCTTCGTTTATTACTATTTTTGTATACAACATGTGGGAACCTTTTTCCTGTCCCTACCAGACAGGTTTTTTAACGGCCTACGCCCTCATTATCATTAATAAAGGAGTTTTCAGATTTCTTGGCAATAAAAAGTTCCATTATACGCCTTCATTATCATCAACCATCGCCCGACATCTCCATAGAGCCCGACATCTCCATAGATCGACTACGGTCGGTCGGGTCGCCAAGACAAGATCCTTGGGACCCTCGCTCGCCTCTCTCGACATCTCCATAGATCGACTACGGTCGGTCGGGTCGTCAAGACAAGATCCTTGGGATCCTCGCTCGCCTCTCTCGGCATCTCCATATATCGACTACGGTCGGTCGGGTCGCCAAGACAAGATCATTGGGACCCTCGCTCGCCTCTCTCGACATCTCCATAGATCGACTACGGTCGGTCGAGTCGCCAAGACAAGATCCTTGGGACCCTCGCTCGGCATCTCCATAGATCCCCTACTGCTTGACAGGTCGCCAAGACAAGATCCTTGGGACCCTCGCTTGGCATCTCCATAGATCGCCTACTGCTCGACAGGTCGCCAAGACAAGATCCTTGGGACCGCTCGGCCTCGACTATCAATCGACCAGGTCACCGAGACGAGATCCTCGGGACCATCGATCGCCCTCGCCTATTGCCTGACCTGGTCGCCAAGACAAGACTCTTGAGACCCTCGCCTGACATTTATATAAACCGACTACGGTCGGCCGGGTCGCCAAGACAAGACTCTTGGGACCCTCGCTCGGCATCCACGCAGATCGACTGCGGTCGACCGGTCGCCAAGACGAGATCTGTGGGACCTCGGTTCGGACTCTACTATAAGTCGACCTCGAAGCCGGTCGACTATGAGCAACTTCATCAAACTCCACTATACATCAAAAGTAAAGAACAAAAATACAGAAAATGACTTCAGAAAAATGAAACAAAGTAAAGATTGCATTAATGTCAATCCGCCTTGGTCACAAGCCCGACCAGGTGAGCTTCAAAAGTCCACAGAAGGAGAAGTGGGCGGATGCCCAGGGGAAGCCTCGAAAGCGGGCTGAAAGGTCAAAACGAGAGCAGGGTCCAAGGGAGCGGCCGGTGAAGTATCCTCATAAGGGAGCTCGTCCCCCTCAGCCGAGCTAAGGTCCAGCTCCTCAACCGGTATTGACTCCCGGTCCTCCATGGCTCTCTCCCTTACTTCCTCCAGAGAGAGGCCAAGGGCGGTAGGAAGCAGCGACTCTGCAAATCCCTCAAACGGAGGACCGTCCGACCCCTCAGGAACGCAGGCGTCATAGCAATTCTTCAGGATCATGAGGGCCAAGTCACAGGAGTACTCCAAGCATTCCTCCTGCAAGAACCGCCTCTGCCATTGCATGATCGCCTCGACCCTTTGTTCCTTTACGGAGGCCCGCACCCTCCTCAGCGTATCTTCGGTTTGTGCCTGGTCCTCGAGGGATTTTTCCTTAAGCGCCCTCTCCGACTCCAGCTTCCCTCGCAACACCGCACATTCCTCGGACAGCTTGTTCCTTTCTGCCATCGCCCTTACCCTCTCAACCTCCTCCGCGGTGAGCCAAGCTTTTAAGGCGCTCCTCTCCTCCTCTCCCGAAGCGAGCTGAGCTCTTAGGACGTCACGCTCCTCCTCCCAGAGTTTCTTCTCCTCCTCCAAGGAAGAGAGTTGAGCCCGGGAGAAATCTCGTTCATCTCTAACCTCTGAGAGCTCGGTCTTTAGACCGTCCACCTGCTCCAGGAGGGAATGGACCTCCCGATCCAGCAGTTCCATACGCTGACGCATGGACAAAGCGAAAGCCACCTCCCTTATGGAATTGCAGATGACACGGCCCGTCAGCTCCTCAACATCTAACGCATCATAGCGCTCCTCGTCCGAAAGAGGAATGACCCTCTCGGCGATATGAAGAGCCACTTTGACATTAGCAATTGAAGCAGTCTTGTCAAGACTAATCGCCGGCTCCCACTTGTCAGCACTCCCCGTTTGCTTCTTCCCTTTACCCTTGTCAGACGGGGCAACACGATCTCCCACTTTCTCCTTCCCCTTGCTTCGGTCCAAGGGATGAGGAGGTCGGTCGGCTACTTGAGATCGGTCGGCTACTTGAGCCCCCCTTCTCCTCTTCAGAGGTCGTTCACTCTCCTCCTCTTCCTCGATAACAACCAGGTACTCACCAGGCGGGACGACCACAACAGGCGCCGCAGATGGCTCGGAAACGGTAGGAGGAACATATCGCTGCCCGGAAGCAATGGGCCGAACAACAATCGAACTGGCCTCTCCTCTATCCTCCTGTCCTCTGGCCTCCGAAGGCCCGACGACCTTGCGCTTACCCTTGGCAGACTTGGGTGGGCCGGCGAAAGCATGAACTTTGACCATGGTCGCCTGAAACAACGAAAGGTGTTAGAAATCGAACCAAAACCTACAAGTATGGAAAATAATTCAACCATGAGGGGTCAACCAGGCGGGGCGGTTTCCTCTCCTAGCCCGCTAACTTGCGGCGGGGGGTCAATCAGGAAAGAGTTGGCCGAGGCCCCCCCACCGTATCCCGAAATAAGCCGAGCGAAGTTATATTGGTCGAGTTTCTTTATACGGTCAACCAACTCCCGCTCCTCCCTAGAAAGGAATAGGCTCGACGAGTCATTCCATCGCTCGGCTAGGGGATATCTCCACGGCTGGGACTCGGAGGAAGATCCCGGAGGCTTCACGAAGAAATATTTAGATTACAACCGTAATTTTAGAAGCCATTCCTATTTGGCGATCTTGGGCATCCTTATACATCAGGGAAGGAATCCCACCCCCAGAGCTCAGACTCTGGCTCATTCTTAAAAAGTGGCGCAGGATATTAACCGAAGGCAGACAACCAAACTGGTGGCACAGCAAAGCAAGGCCATTGATGAATCTCTACCCATTTGGAGGAATCTAACTCGGCCTTAGTTGATAATCAGCGCACACTTCATCAACGATCGGAACGTACGGGAGTCTCAAGTCGCCGACCGAGAAGAAAATCTCGGAGACGGCAAACCACCCACTTGTACTGTTGTGGATTCTTTCATCCGTCGAGGCTAGCTTAGGCTCCCAGGACCGAGGAATTCCGTTTATAAGAATCGATCAACTCAACTCCGCCGCAGACATCCTCGATTTGCCTTTGGGCAGCTCCTTAACGACTAGTCCATCCTTTCGCTCTCTTGTCGAAATCTCTTCGACATCTTCCAACCTCGACATCGCCATCGCCTCAGCGGAAATTTCAGACGCCCTTTCGGCGACATCATCCCTTGGAGAAATCCCACTTCGGGAACTGGTGGACGACATGCTCACTAAGAGGAAATTTAGAAGAGGAAAATGAGGGAAAGGGACGTACCTATTCAGTGGTATAGGGTTGGAAATTTGTGCAACGCTGAAGGGAACTTCCGGAAACTGAGAATAAGAAAGAGCAGAGGAAAGCAAGATGAAAGCAAGAACGAAACGAGCGTGAAGAAAACCAAACCGTCTGTCGATCCTGGACATTTATAAGGAAACGTTCGAATTGCGAACCAGCTAAAACTCGACGCGTGGAGAAAATCCGAGCTATCCCCGGACATGCGGCACGATCTGAGTGGAGATAAATTAGGGTTAATCGAAATCCGGAGTGGCGCGAACAGTTGAAAGGACGTCGGACAAACGGTACAACGATTCTGAAGGACGATCGTTTGGATTTTGAAAAATCGTCGAGAGGCACGCCGTCAAATAATAAATGCTTCAAGTACCTTCACGTGCTAGCTAATGATGACCACCCGACCTGCTTTAGCGGAAATGTCACAAGAATAAGTGTCGAGCCGTCGATTAGGGCACTTAGCCGATCGATCCCAAGATCTGAAAGCGATTCTGCATAACTAGTCGAAGATCCCAACAATCGGGACTACCCGAGCTGTCCTATGACCGAGCTACAATGCCAATATCTAACCGATCGACCACCTTATGAGCGTCTTGCTTATGAGCTATAAGATAGCGGACGAGCCACAAAATCCTAACATACTCCTTCGACCCTTCTCTTCGCTCGGACTCGAGGAGTAGGGGGGCTTATGGTCGGGTCGGCTGAATTGGACCAGAACCCAGTCTCAACGATGCATGGGCTGATCGGTCCAATCACCAAAGATCGGTCTCATACCTAATAGCTACGTCAAGCTCAAGCCCGATCTAAGCTCTCCTCAGCCCGTCCGCATGTGAGAGACTCCCATGCACACGTAAAGATCTAAACCTAATTGTTGCTCATATATAAGGGATAATTCTATCGTAACAAAGGTACGAAAATCATAACCTAGTCTTTTCTGCGTACTACAACCTCACCTTCACCAAATAGACTAACTTGAGCGTCGGAGGGGCGAATCGGGATACAACCCCCGACGTGCCTTCTTTGTTTTGCAGGGATCTCAGCGTCGAAATCACTACCGAAAGCAGCCAACTCATGGATCCAAACGGCAACGTTCAGTTCCGCCAGAATCCGGCAGAACCACATTCCATTAATTAACAACCAACTAAACAGGGCCTAAGTTGAGTATAGGGGAAGGGTTGACAGAATTTGGTATATGAGAGTGACAGTCTTGAGGTTGTTCAAGCAATTGTGAGGAGTGTAAGGGGGCGCTTGATTCACAGAAGGTAATGGAAATGAGAATGAGAATGAATATAGAGATGAATGAGAATGAATATAATCATTATAATTATGATGGTTGGTTAAGATGAAGGAATGATTACCATTACCTTTGATGGTGGTTGGTTTGTTAAAAATATTGAGAAATAAAATTTTGTTAAAATTTTATTTTATATCAAATTTTAAATATAATTTAATTAATTATATTTTATACACCCTATTTATAATGACAAAATGTTCAAAATCAAGTATATGATCCAATTAAAGGCATACATAAAGCTCTTGTACTAGGAGAATAAATCAATGATTCCCATTTCTCTATAATAGCAAGGGAATGGAGGATTGCCAAAAATTAGGTAATGAAAATATTACCCCTTCAATGATAGTTTGATACCAAACACAAGGTTTCATTCCATTCCCCGTACATTTTTCTCCATTACCCCCAAACAAGCATACCCTAAGTTTAGATTTTACTTCTTTTGATGTTGTAGTGGATGAAATTAGAGTACTAAGGAGTCAGTTTTAGGGTAACTGCAGGTTTGTTGTAGTACCTAGGCAAGCTAATATGGTTGCCCATGAACTAGCTGCAGGTTTGTTGTAGTACCTAGGCAAGCTAATATGGTTGCCCATGAACTAGCTGCAGGTTTGTTGTAGTACCTAAGCAAGCTAATATGGTTGCCCATGAACTAGCTCAATCTACTGGAATTGATATTTTCTTATATTAATCACAATTATTATTTATATGAGAAACATGTAAAGCATAGTATTAATAGAAATAAAAATAGTTGTTATATTAAATTTATATTATTATAATTTTTGACCATAACTAAAATAAAATTAGAGATTATATAGTAAAATATATTAATAATTTCTTTTGTAATTTTATAAAATTTAATATCTATTTTATACTTTTAAAAACTTTACTTAAAATGTGCAGTACGTACAAATTAATTGAATAGTCCTATGGCGCGAGCGCGTCGTAGAGAATCCCAGCTTCATTGCTTGACGCCCGTGCACTCCCCCGGTCGCTTTCACGCCTTGTCAGACTGAGAGAGAGAAAGAATCGGATCAAATCAATAAAATAATAAAAAGAGCAAAAGAAAACAGTGATAGCTCAGCGTTTTTTAAATTTTGAAAAAAGTAGAGGATTTCAAAAATTTAAAACTCTTCTCTCTCCTCTCGTCTCTACTCTATACGGCCATGTCTTCTGTTCATGCCTGCTTTGCGTTTGTCTCATCTCTACTCCTTCACTGAATAAACTGTCCTTTTCAGGTACTTTCTATGTTACATTTCTCATCCTTTCTCTTCCCTTTTTAATATTTTTCACCTTATTTTCTGTTCTTTTCCGCGGTTAGGTTCCCTGTCTTTTCGTGTTGTTTGACATCTTCCCTCACTCTTTATTTTTCTCTCTCTTTTTCTATTTTTTGTTGTTGTTGTTGTTATGATGGTCATAATTCGTTGAGGTGAGGTCTGAATGATTTCTGCAGTGCTTGACTAGTCCATTCTTTTTCTACTTGTGTTCATTTGGGAATTCAAGGAGTGGAAATTCTTAACGTCTTCTGAATTCATCTGAGGATGGAGCAATACGAAGTTCTAGAGCAAATTGGAAAAGGGTCTTTTGGTTCGGCCCTCCTAGTGAGACATAGGCACGAAAACAAGAAGTGAGCATCCTGTAATTTAACCTGAATTTGTGTTTTGAAATTTACACGTGTCCTCAAACAGGGTGTGTTTCTTTTTCAGGTATGTGCTCAAAAAAATCCGTCTTGCTCGTCAGACTGATCGAGCCCGCAGGTCCGCTCATCAGGAGGTCACTTCACTTATCATTCCCTTTTTTTTTTTGGATCAAAACGCTATTTGATTGTACTTTTTTTCTTTTATAGCAATTTTTTATTAAGGGAGTATGTTAACCATTGGAAATGGAAGATAAAAATGAAGTTTTTATCTTTGATTGTTGTGTCATTTCAAGTGAAATTAATCCCTATTATCTGGGTGCAATGTCCAGAATCTTGATGTATCAGCAGCACTGAGGTTTCTGTTTTTGGTTTTCTATGTTCCAGATGGAGCTTATTTCTAAAGTGAGAAATCCTTTCATTGTGGAGTACAAGGATTCCTGGGTCGAGAAGGTACATATAATGCCAATATGTGATGCTTTTTCAAAATTTTTTTTGGCCAATATGCTTTTTCAATTGATTCTACCATATTTTCGTCGTGTTTTACTTGCTGATCTTTTGTGGGTTTGCCCATAGTTGTAGATTTTGTTGTTCGATAAATTCATTACCCCGTCATCATGGATTGCTCATAATTCTCTACATAACTGGATAGGGTGTTTGTGCATTTATTGAGTTCCCATTCTCTTTCTCTTCGTTTTGGCATTACTTATGCTTATGCTATTACTATTTTGTGTCTTGACTGCCAGGGTTGCTATGTTTGCATCATCATAGGATATTGTGAAGGCGGAGATATGTAGGTTTTGATGTTTTAAATCTGTTTTTTGTGAAATGCCCGACTTGTCTGTTGGGAAATAATACGTTGGTCGAGCACTTTTTTGCAAATTTAATTTTGTTGTCATACAGGGCAGAAGTTATAAAAAAGGCAAATGGGGTTCATTTTCCGGAGGAGGTATCTAATTTTTCATTGTATTACTGCTCTATAATTTGCACTTGAGGAAAGAAGTTCTGATACTTGGACTCAATCGTGTTTTACACTTGACTACATCGTGAAGAAACTCTGCTGCTGGCTGACTCAACTCCTAATGGCACTTGAGTACTTGCATGCCAACCACATACTTCATCGTGATGTCAAAGTATGTTCCCTTACACAACTAATATCAATGTCTGACATGGGTTTACTGGTTCACTATTGATAATCTTCCAACAATTATGCAGTCTTCAAATATATTTTTGACGAAAGATCAAGACATACGTCTAGGTATAGTCTCTGTATTCGTAAAAATTATTTATTATCTTAACTTATTAACATCGATGGAATTTGATATGGGTTTATTGCTTTTTAACCATCGTAAGTTGCTTAAAAGATGCATATTGGTTGCAGGGGATTTTGGGCTGGCAAAAAAATTGAGTTCTGATGACCTCACTTCTTCTGTAAGTATATTGGTTATTGCATATTGCTTTATAACCTATATCAGCTTCTTAATATGATTAACCTGAAATTCATGCTTCTGGGCCAGGTTGTGGGAACTCCAAGTTACATGTGCCCTGAACTTCTCGCGGATATACCTTATGGTTCTAAATCAGATATTTGGTCTTTAGGTACACTATACTAATTGTTGTGAATTGCTCATTAGTGATATCATTTCTATCCCTTTTGTTTTAACTTGAATAATGTGTTTTACAGGATGTTGCATATATGAAATGGCAGCTCATAAACCAGCATTTAAAGCTTTTGTAAGTAACCTATTATGCGATTGATGCGATAGTGAATTCTCCTTTAACCAATTAAAAAATCCATGGCACGATATTTGCATATTTAGATAGTCTAAACCTTACATATAGTGAGTTAAATTCCTGAACACTTTTTGGGCAGGATATGCAAGCACTGATCAACAAAATAAACAAGTCTATAGTGGCACCTCTTCCAACCGCATATTCTGGTGCATTGTGAGTGTATTCTTTCCATGAGTATATTGAATTTATGTGTAGTTAATGCTTGTCTTATGAGTTTCACTTGCGGACCAATAAGAAGTCTTACTAAGTTACAAGATCTTCTTACTTGATTGCTTGATAACTTTTCAGCCGCGGTCTTATCAAGAGTATGCTGCGGAAAAATCCAGAATTGAGACCCAGTGTATGTTGTTCTTTCCATTCGTACTCTTCTCACTTTTGATTATTGTAAATTATTAAGAACCATATACATTACATTTGGCCAATATGAGAAAGATGTTTCTATGCTGATCTTCTTATTTCATCCACATTGATTTTAGGGGCAAATGTAAGTGTTTCAAACTTTTTTTTAAAAAATGAATTATATGTTGATAATCAATAGCCAAGCTACTGCAAAATTACAAAGGTAAGTCAATCATCAACTTCCAGATGAACTCCTATCTAAACGTTAGCTATACAAAAACTCACTAGGAGACTTGCTTAGAATTACAATCGGGTTAGTTACTCACTTTGGAGATGCCATCTTGATCGCATAACTGCGGTTACTTGATCTTCGACCCCTTTCGCCAGAAGTTTTTCACGGATGCAAGTTAGTACCTTGTCAGCTAACTGATATTTTTCTATAGCAACATTATGATAAATATGATAGTTCCTCTCCTTCTAGAACATGTAGATAGTGGTGATAAATGGGACTTTGAGAAGAACTTCGTTAACTTTCCCTGATTTGGAGTGAATAATAAACCATCTTAGAGTAGGATCCCACTAATAATAGTTGTTCACATCGTCGGTCATGTGTTGGATCCAACTCCAAATTCGTTTCGAATAAGCACATTGAAAGAACAGATGCTTTCGGTCTTCATCTGCATTTTGACATAGGACATAACAAGTATCTGAAGAGTTAAACCAGTGATTTTTAGTGCAGAGCCTATTTTTGATGGCTAGCCACATAATGAAGGATGCTTTGGGTTCTAAGTGCTTTCCCAAACTAGGTGATACCATGGGACTATCGGTAAGTCTTGCCTGAAACTACGGTGACAGGAGACTGAGGGGTCTATGAGATTGTATCAACGGTGTTGGCGTCCCCTTCCGTAGGTAGAAATTCTCTAAGTAGGTAGCAACCTCGAAAATTTGCTCTTCATTCACCACCTTGTAGCAAGTCGGAAACTCTAGCTTCCAATGGTAATCAGTGTCTTAGATGTAAACAGTCTGGTTGGTTTAGCAAGGGGCTAATCTCTAGCCAATTGTCGTACCAAAACCATGTGTTATGACCTCCATTGATTGGATGTTTGATAAGGGGATAGATCAAGTGGCGCATCTTCAACAACTAACTGAAATAACAAGAGTAAGCGCCATATTCTTTTGCTAAACAAAACCGTTTACATTTTGTTGTTATGAAGATAGACATTGTGTACCCATTGAGTCCAAAGTGCTTTCTTATCCGAGAATAAGCGCCATATTCTTTTGCTAAGCAAGACCTTTTGCATTGGCTTAGTAGATAAGATATTGAGTCCTCCATGTTTCTTTGGAATTGTGATCTCCTTCCAGTTGACTTTGATGAGCTTACTCGATTCACACCTCCCCGACCAAAGAAATTGTTTCAGCAGCCGATCAATGTACTTGATGAGTTCCTTGGAAGCACCGTATGTGCTAACCAATGGGTATGGAGACTATTCAACACAGAGACAATTAATGTGATCTGGCCCGTGTAAGATAGAAACCGTTTATGCCAAGCTAATATTTTACCTTTACTGCACTCCAAAATAGGAAGACATTAAGCAAACTTCAGTTTGCCAGGAGTAATGGTCACCCGTAGATAGCGAAGAGAAGGGGGGGTGGAGGTTTAAACCTGTTATGTTACAAAGCTCATTTGAATTTTGCACATCTGTTGAGACAAATAAGCTACTTTTTTCCATATTGATCTTTAGTCCCGACCATTCAGAGAATAACTTCACCGATTGCATAAGGACATTCACCGAGTTTGCATCTGCATCACAAAGAAGCATGAGGTCGTCAACAAAAAAGAGATGAGTGAGTTGTATGTCAGAACATTTATGATGATACTTGAAATTGCCATTGGAAGTAGTAAAGGATCGGCTGAGTCTCGATAATCCCTCCAAGACCAAATTGAATATGTATGGGGAGAGGGGGTCCCTTTGCTTGATTCCCTTTGAGCTCTTGAAACTCCTGGATGGGATGCCATTGACCAAAACACTGAATGACGGGGAGTGAATGCATTCCATGATCCAGTTTACAAACCCAGGAGGCAAATTCAGAATGTCAAAGAAAGTTATAATGAAGCTTTAACTAACGGTGTTGTACGCTTTATACAAATCAATCTTCAATATACAACTTTTCAATGGTCTCCTAGAGCCATGGTCTCTTAGCAGATCTTGAACAGTAAGAATATTGTTCCCAATATTATGACCATGTATAAAAGCACCTTGGGAAACAACAACAATGTTTGATAGTACCTGTTTCAGACGATTAGCCATCACTTTCGCTATTACTTTGTATATGACATTGCAACATGAGATGGACCGAGACTCCCCCAAAATCGTCGGATGTTTAGCCTTGGGCACCATACAGAGGTAGGTACGGTTAAACTCTTGCAATAGCTTCAAGTTTTGGAAGAATTCCAAAACAACTTCAGCACATAACACCTCGGTTGTATCCCAAGATTGTTGAAAAAATTCTGTAGAGAACCCATCCGGTCCTGGGGCTTTGAAGGGATTCATATTGAAAACTATGTTCCTAATCTCTTGCGCTGAAACAGGGGCAATGAGTTCTCCCTTTTGCTACAACCTGATTCCCCTTCCCAAAAGATGTCTCATGTTTATAGTTGGCCAGGTAACACATTCAAGCCTTATAAGTTTATCATAATATGACCTCGCCATCTAATGCAGCTCCCCTTGATCATAATGAAATTCTCCACTGCTATCTTGGAGTTTTATAATACGGTTACAATTACGGCGAGCCAGAATAGACGCATGAAAGAATTTTGTATTGGTATCACCTTCCCGAAGCCACTTCACACGAGCCTTTTGCTTTAGAATGGTATTTTGAAGTGTCAAGGCATCTTGGTACTCCTTTAGAAGATTAACTTCCTTTACCCGTAAGTTGACATCATTTGGTTGAGTGTAACAGTCCATTTGTGCCTGTTTAAGTTGGAGTTTTGGCACAGAGATATCTGACACTTTGCTACTTGTAAGCCTTTTAATCTTCTGTTTGGGTATCCTCAATTTTTTTCATCAGCTTGATGGCTTTGAATCCCCTCACCTTTTGCTGCCAACATGTATTAAGAAGGTTTTGAAATCCTTCCATGTGAATCAAGCCAGAGAAAAATTGAAATGGTGCACCATGTTCCCTTGTTCCTGCAGAGCTTTGTATAAACATAAAAGAATGGTAAGAACCTAAATTTTCCCCAAAGTGGACCAAAGAGTGTAAAACTTGTTGAGCCATTCAACATTGACAAGGCACTGGTTTAATTTCTTACGAACTAGCATTGCTTCTTGCTGGTTATTGGACCAAGTGAGTAGTCGTCCAGTTAAAAATAAGTCTACCAACTCCACTTCACTAATAAAGTGAGTAGTTGTGCAGTTAAAAATAAATCTACCAAATCAGTGAAGTGGAGTTGGTAGACTTATTTTTAACTGGACGACTACTCACTTTCCTTCGTTTTATTAGTGAAGTGGAGTTGGTAGACTTATTTTTAACTGGACGACTACTCACTTTCCTTTGTGTCAACTAGACTGTATTGTTTTCGGCCTTTAGCTTCTCTAGTGTTAAGGATGCAGTTAAAGTCCCTCACTACTATCCATGGCTCGTGAATCGAATGTTGAATGGTTCGAAGCCTACTCCATAGATCAGCCCGCTGAAATCCAAAATTCGCCGCATAGATCAAAGTTAGCATAAATTTCAAATGGTATTGGCGCATAAAATTAGCATAAATTACTGAAATCCAAAATTCGCCGCTTACTATCCATGGTTCGAGGAATTTAACTGTGACGTGCTATGGTTGGCTGGGGTAGTATTGGCCTTACCTGATTCTTGGATATCCATTTGACTTTGGGTACATGGACTACTAGTTTTAGGATGTCCTATCTCGACATTTCTGGCTCCACTGTGATTATTAAGCTCTCTGGTGTCATCCTCTCTTTATATAGTAGGTGCTAGATCTACCATTTCTCTAATTGGAGCCTTGCTAAAGACACCCCTTGTAGGTAGCCATTTTTTGTTAGTATGGGGTTTCCAGGGGTAAGATAGTGGGATTGTCTTATGGACCATTTCCCCCGAGCTTAACACGATCAGACTGTCCGGCAAGGAAGCATTTGTTTTGCACCTCAATGCACACTTTGGTATAGCCAACTTGTTCCATATGCGTTGTCTGAGAATCCATGCCTAGGGGTTTACCTAAGAAACTAGCAACGTAGCTTAGTTCCACAATTGTCCATAATTCCCTAGGCATATTGTGGAAATGAACCCACAATGGGATATACAAGAGCATACCTTTGTCCAGTTCAAGACTTGGCCTCCATCATTGTAAGAAGAGCGGCTGATCCCCTATGTGCCAAGGCCCCTGTTTAGCGATGGCTTGCAATGCACTATCCTGTTCAAACTTAAAGAGAAAGGTGCCATCTTCTCGAAATAACAACCTTTGTAATCCCTTGTTACTCCATCAAGCTTTTGCCCATGCGTTTTCTACGAGAAAAGCTGGCCGCTTACTCCAAAAGAACCCTATTAATGCTGAAGACCACACTTGAGCTCCCACTTCAAGAGCTCACGTGTTGGGACTCTCTCGTTGGATTGGTACCTTGTCGGACACATCAGCCTGCATGGTAAAGACCCCTCGCGAGATAGAGGCGGAAATTCGTCTAGTGGACAGGATGTCTCACCTACTTCCATCCCACAGCACAGGCCTAACAAGGCCTAATTGACGCTTGGACACCAAGGAGAGGAAGGTTAGGAGGAAGAAGCGGGAAGGAAAAAAAGCCAGGGCGGGAATGTTTGGGTTTTGAAACTAAAGAGGGAATCTTCGAGAGTTTTTTGTTATAATGTAACTTATGCTTTTACTTCTAGTTTTGTAATAATTACCTTAGCTTTTATACTTCAAACCTAAAGCACCAAGTTTTCTTTTATCCTATGATGCCAAAAATCTTCAAAGAAATTGATAGGAACCGAGAGCTCCTACCGGACTGGCTTGCAGAAATGGAGATCAAGCACAACAACAATCACAAAAGAAACAGCACTCAAGAGCAAGAACAATATATATATCGGTGTAATAGATGTCACTTGTATATTGATTTTCTTGAATAACGAAGATAAACAGTTATTCGAGTGGTCAGGTCACTCTATCAACAGCTTGAGAGGTTGATTCTCTCCCGACAATCCCTCATTAACAAACTTCTCTCCCTCCCTTATTCTATTTTTTACGCCTTATATTCATCTCCCACAACATTCCTGCGTCTTTGCACATCATTCTGTTGTAACAAACTATCCACGTCGGCGGTATGTTGCGAATCTTCTAATTCGAAACCTTTGGGCCCCGCTTCTTCCCTCTACGCTTGTCGCCATATAATAGGAGGCTTATCATTACTCCTCCCAACAAGACTAACCTTGTCCTCAAGGTTGAAATAAGGAAGCTATTTGGTCAACCATGTCAAAAGGCTCCCAAGTAGCCTCAAATTAGGAAGATCCTTCCAGCAATCGAACTTCCATGGTAGATGCCCCATTAGGCGGATTTAACACCGAGAACTCTATCTGGCTCCACAACCCACTCCATGTTGCTAGACAAAGCGGAGGTATATCTTCTGGCGAAAAGAGGGTCCCATTGTGTTCGTAGTTGGGACACATGGAAAATTGGGTGCACGGATGAAGTGGGAGGTAACTTCAACTTATATGCCACTTCCCCTATGCGTTGAACAACCTCATACGGCCCATAATATCTCGGAGCCAGCTTCTCATTAAACTTTCGAGCCAAGGATTTGCAACGATAAGGACGGAGCTTCAGAAAAACCCAATCCCCAACAGCAAAAACCACTTCACGTCGCTTAGCATCAGCCTGTTTTTTCATACGGTTTGGGCTATCGCCAGTGCCCTTCGCCATCCAACATCATGTTACGAGTCATTAACTGTGTTTCCAACTCTGAATTGGCAGTTTCCTTTAATCCGTAGCGGATCACCGGTGGGGGATCTCTTCCATACACAGCTTTGAAAGGAGAACAGTGGACAGCCGTGTGGTAAGAAGTATTGTACCATAACTCCGCCCATGCCAGCCATTTCGCCCACGAACGAGGCTGCCCATTTGCAAAGCAACGAAGGTATGTCTCAACACAGCGGTTCACCACCTCCGTTTGCCCATCCGTTTGAGGATGATAGGCGGTACTACGCCGCAAAGTTGTCTGCTGCAACCTGAACAACTCACTCCAAAATCGACTCAAAAAAATCTTATCCCGATCCGACACAATAGAGCGGGGAAATCCATGCAACTTCACCACATTATTAACAAAAATTTCTGCCATTTTTGCTGCTGTGTAGGGATGTTTAATAGCTATAAAGTGAGCATATTTTGTCAAACGGTCAACCACAACAAAAATAGAATCATACCCATGTGATGTTGGAAGTCCTTCGATGAAGTCCATCGACACATCCTCCCAAATAGCCTTTGGAATTGGTAAAGGCTGTAGTAACCCTGCCGGAGAAAGCGTTAAATACTTGTTTTGCTGGCACACCACACACTTGGCGACAAACTCTTGAATATCTTTCTTCATGCCCTCCCAAAACAATTCTGATGCAATCCGCTTATAGGTTTTAAAAAACCCAGAATGACCACCCAAAACACTGCTGTGGTACTCTTGCAAAAGTTCCTCAATCAATTCGAGCAATGAGGATGACTAATCTGCCATGGTACCGCAATTGTCCTTGTACTAGGGTCCAACCAGCTTTCCCATTTGGATTTTTTTTAAACTCCTCAATGATAGTTGAAAGCTTTGGGTCTTGTTGAACTTTTTCCGAAATTATAGCCGTATCCAGCACATTTGTCACTGTGATGGGCTGCAAAATAACCTCCGCATTTTCCCCTTCATGAATTCTAGACAAAGCATCCGCCACTCTATTTTATGCTTGGGATTGTCTTTGAATTTCAAAGTCAAAACCCAGCAACTTGGACAACCATTTCTGGTGCTCCATGGAGATTAAGCGCTGCTCTAATAGGAACTTTAAACTGCGCTGATCGGTCCGGACTATAAACCTCCTCCCAAGCAAGTAATGACGCCATTTTTGGATTGCTAGCACAATGGCCATGAGTTCCCGCTCATATACAGATTTGAACCGAGCTCTTCCCGACAAAGCTTGACTAAAATAAGCTATAGGATGTTTATTTTGTGTCAAAACAGCCCCCAAACCAGTCCCCGACGCGTCAGTTTCTAGGATGAACGGCTCCGTGAAGTTGGGAAGCGCCAAAACAGGGACCTTAGTCATCACTTCCTTCAGTTGTTCAAATGCTGCCGTTGCCTCTTCATGCCACACAAATGCGTCTTTTTTGAGGAGTTGTGTCAAAGGAAAAGCTATTTTCCCATAGTCTTTAACAAAGCGACGATAATACCCTGTTAACCCGAGGAATCCACGCAAACTCTTCAAGTTTTGCGGCAGTGGCCAACACTTCATGGCTGCGATTTTCTCTGGATCCTCTGCAACCCCTAGGCCTGAAATTATGTGACCCAAGTATTCCACCTGTTTTTGGCAAAACTGACATTTCTTTCTGTTAGCATACAAACTGTGTTTACTGAGCAGAGAAAGTACCTCCCTTAGATGACAAACGTGCTTTTCCAAGGTTGGACTATATACTAGGATGTCGTCGAAAAACACCAGCACACATTTCCGCAACAATTGTCGAAAGACCGAGTTCATCAAGGATTGAAAAGTAGCTGGTGCGTTGGTCAAACCGAAGGGCATTACTAGGAGCTCATAGTGTCCCTCATGAGTCCTAAATGCCGTTTTGGGAACATCTTCAGCTCTCACACGAATTTGGTGGTACCCGGACTTCAAGTCTAACTTTGAAAAATATTGCGCTTCATACAACTCGTCAATCAGCTCATCAATGGCAGGTATAGGGAAACGGTCTGGAACTGTAGCCTTGTTCAAAGCCCGATAATCTACGCAAAAACGCCAACTGCCATTTTTTTTCTTTACTAACAACACCGGACTGGAGAAAGGACTTTCACTTTCTCTAATGATCCCAGCCGCCATCATCTCTCCCACCAACTTCTCAATTTCTGACTTTTGGGCATGCGGATACCGATAAGGACGCACATTGATTGGTTCCACTCCCTCCTTCAAGACAATCGAATGTTCCTTGTCTCGTATAGGTGGTAGTCCGCTTGGCATATTAAAGACATCCGCAAATTCAGCCAAAATGGGTTGCACAGCTGGTTCCTGATGTACATCCTCCATGATCAACTGAGCTTGCATCTGCCCAAAATCAATCATCAACATCTGATCCTCTGATTGACAAACTTTCCATAGCGATTTGAAAGAGACCGCGGATTTACACAACCCAGGGTCACCTCTCAAGACCACCTCAGTGTCCCCCATTTTCACTCTCATCGTCAACTGCTGCCAATTATTACAAGTCTCCCCCAGAGTCGTAAGCCATTTCATTCCCAAAATTACATCCGAGCTTCCAAGCTTCAAAGGCAAAAAATCCTCAACCACAACCAGCTCCTGTAACCTCACTGCCACCCCCTTGCAAATCCCTTGTCCTCCTATGGATATTCCTGTTCCCATAACAACCCCGTACTGCTCTATTTCTGTATGTGGCAATCCCATCTTGTCAACCAATGCGGCCGAAATGAAATTATGTGAAGCTCCGCTATCAATCAGGACCACGACTTTTTCACCTTCAATCTCCCCATTCAATCTCAAAGACTTTGGTGATGTAAGGCCCACCACCGAATTCAGTGACACTTCCACTGTACCCATCGTCAAATTACCTTCCTCAATCTGCGCACAGGCCATCTCCGGTTCCTCCTCCACTTCCGAGTCGTCATTCACCACCAAGATCTGAAGCTGTCGATGCTTACAAACATGACCCGGATGGTACTTCTCGTCACACCGAAAACACAATCCCTTTTCCCTTCGTGCCTGCACCTCTGCTCCCGTATATCTTCTAAAGGTTCCACGATTCCCTCCTTGGAACGATGAACTGGCTGTAGAGGTAACAGTGGGTGATCTGTTCTTTGGGTTTGAATTTGTGAAGTCGGGTTGGGGGTTCGGACTTGTAGTCGAATGTTGAGTGTTTCTGTTGGGGGATGACCAAGCTTGGGTTTTATGGCTGGGAAAGATAGTATTTGCCGGTTTAGGAGAGTAGTGTCTCCATGAGTGCATGTTAGTGAGAACAAGGGCTCGGGCTTCTACCCTTTGAAATTGCATCCATGGTCTCTGCCCATTGATAGGATTCAACAAGATGACTTCAGCCTTGACCTTCTTCTCCAACCCATTGATGAAAACCGCCACCATGGTGTCGTCGTCTAAATTCAATGGCAAGGATAGAGTCTCGAATTGTTCCCTATACTCCTGTACAGTCCCTTCCTGTTTCAATGATAAAAAGCGCTGATGCAGGGATGTTTGAGTTTCCACCGGAACCCGAACAAAATCTGGTTCTTAAGCTCTTCCCAAGTCAAAATTTCCTTCTCTTCTCCTCAAATCTCATCCATGAAAGGCGGCTCCTTCAAAGCAAGCAATTGCCGCCTCCAACTTTTCTTGGTTCGGTCGGGTTGTTCATTTGAGAAATAACGTTACGCTCTAAAGACCCACGAGTAAGGGTCCTCTCCAGAAAATAGTGGCATCTCCAACTTCCGAGTATACTCCTTACGTTCACAATAACCAGTGTGGGTATTGTCTGATGGTTCAAAAGTTGTATTATCTGTTTGGTTGGTTTGGTGTGGGTGTTGTGGGTTTGATGAGTGGGGTGGTTCGTTTTGGGTATCTGGTGAAAAGTGGGATGAGGCGATGTTATTGGGTTCTTTGATGGGGTTGAAATGTTTTGTGGTGTTTAATAGGTGTGCAAGCTCTTCGAATCGTTTGGTAGTGTCTTCAAAGTTTTGCTCTGTTTTTGCCACAAAGGCTGCCAACGACGTAGCCAAGCTAGCCAAGCTTTCTTCAAGAACTGGGATCCGTTTTTCCATCGTATCTACCCTTTCCGTCATCCTTGTATTGGGCATCCGCAATTTCCAGAATCGAGGAGGCTTTGATACCAAATGATAGGAACCGAGAGCTCCTACCGGACTGGCCTGCAGAAATGGAGATCAAGCACAACAACAATCACAAAAGAAACAGCACTCAAGAGCAAGAACAATATATATATCGGTGTAATAGATGTCACTTGTATATTGATTTTTACTGAATAACGAAAGATAAACAGCTATTCGAGTGGCTGTGTCACTCCTATCAACAGTTTGAGAGGTTGATTCTCTCCCGACAATCCCCTCATTAACAAACTTCTCTCCCCTCCCTTATTCTATTTTTTTCTGCCTTATATTCATCTCCCACAACATTCCCTGCGTGCTGCACATCATTCTGTTGTAACAAACTATCCACGTCAGCAGGTATGTTGCGAATCTTCTAATTCTGAAACCTTTGGGCCCTGCTTCTTCCCTCTACGCTTGTACTGCCATATAATAGGAGGCTTATCAGAAATTTACTTCATCTGGATTTTACTTTACTTAATCACTTTCATTATGATAAACCTGTGCTTGACCATTATTATTGGCTTGGGCATGCAAAGATCAGTGTAGATTATTATAATTGGTCCTGGCTAAAAGACTGCCTAACTGTGTCTTTGGTTAGGTGCACTTTAGCCACTGTGAGAATCTGTTTTATAGATATTGTATTAGGTAAATATCAGATATAGGATATGTATTAGGATCCCTAAAAATAAGGGATCCTCAGATAGGGTTAGATTCCTAGTTCAGTAAGGATTAGGAGATTTGTTTCCTAATCTATGTTGTACTCTTTATGTATATATATCCTATGAAGTTTCAATAAAGAGGGCACTTTGAAACCCTAAATTTTGATAGCCACGTTAATTTAACAGCTTAGGGAATGTCTTTAGGTGCGTTAACATTGGATAGATCATCTATTCTTTCCATTAAAATTAATTTTCTGTGCCAGGCTTCAGAGTTGCTCAGTCATCCACATCTTCAACCTTATGTTCTTAAGATACATCTGAAATTGAGCAGCCCCAGGAGACATACTTTCCCTGTACAACGATCTGAATCCAACTTCATAAAGAAAACAAGATTCTTGCAGCCAGAAGCTATTTCCTTTCTAAATGACACAGAGAGAAGGCGATCATTCAGCAATGATAGATCCCAGAATCCTATTATATCTGAAATTGAACAACATGCCATCAATTCGTCTGGAATAGAACAGGAACCCCTAGGCTTTGTAAATTCAAAGTTTGAAGAATTATCTGTTGGCATTGTCCACAGAGACACTACTAAGGTGGCAGCTACCCAAAAGTTTTCAGTGACTGTAAAATCCCCAAGATTAATTTCAACTAAAGTTTCTGCTACTCCAAGGGGACAGACAATGTCAAGAAGTAACACTTCAAAGCGTGACTCAGTAAGTATGATTAAAATTGTGCATTTGCTTTGACTATAATATTTCTTTAGGTGGTTCTAAGGTTTGATCGTCTGGAGGAATGAGTTCAACTGCCTACTTAAGCTTGCTTGCTGCATGGTGCTTTGAAAATGCCTTAATCTTCTATCATGTATTGTATCCTGTTTATTGAATTGTTTACTATAAAAACTACATTGACAATATTCATAAACAAGTTCATTCTTGAGGGTGGGCCTAAGGCCTAGTTTTACTGAGGCGATTTTGAAAATTTTGCTCAAGTGATCACCTAGCACTGTCAAGTAGGTTTTTATATCTAGGAAGTTCCACTTTTGTGTTTGAGCACTCTTGATGCGGTTCTGTAGTTGTAAAGGCAAAAGTCAGTTATTTTGATGTTCAGTATACTTGATTAAGTTGAGAACCTTTATTTGTTCAATTAATTGTGTGTTCTCTTTACAGCTTCCTGCATTTTGTACACCAGTGACTAAATCTTCCCATCCAGATCGTAGAGTGTCACTGCCATTCGTTGTTAGAGCTGCAACCACAGAAACTCCATATAGAGCCAATGTTGGTTTGATTCGTGGGTTGGAGTCTCCTGATATTTCTGTTAATGCTCCACGAATAGATAAGATTGCTCAATTTCCTTTGGCCTCGTCCGATGACCTGCTTATTCCTACCCACGCAACATCATCAACTTCAGCACAATGCTCTTCTTCCTCCAGAGACAGTACTGACTTGTCAATCACAAAGGACAAGTGCATGGTGCAGGTTGTGGACAAAGTTGTTGCCGAACCCCAATTCACAAATACCAACCAGCTAGTTTCACAGAATAGAAGTGAATGCTCAGAGCATAACCCTACAAGTGGCACATCAAGCCGATCATCTTCTGAATCCCAACAGCGGCGGTTTGACACCTCGTCATACCAACAACGAGCAGAGGCATTAGAAGGTTTGCTTGAGTTTAGTGCACGGCTCTTGCAAGATAAACGGTTTGATGAGCTTGGGGTGTTGCTAAAGCCATTTGGTCCTGAGAAGGTTTCTCCGAGGGAAACTGCCATTTGGTTAGCTAAGAGCTTCAAAGAGACTTTCTAACTGTGTACATTTGGCCTAATTGGAACACTTTCAAACGCTCTGTACATGTAATTTTCATCCCTCTACAAGGTTATAGGGTGAATATTAACACTAGAAGGTGACTGGGACTGGTAATATAGACGAATTGATGTGAAATTGGGATGAGACGATGCAATTGAACTGGAAAGTTGTATTGAAGAGAATGAATGATCTCGTTTTCTTGTTGAAGGCCAATGCTTTCATTTACCCGTAGTCTGATTAGTTATCAGAGTTGTTTGGTCATCTCCACGTACAAAGATCAAATGGAGCGGAAAAAACGAGCGCTGGGATATAAATAACACAATTGCAAACATATGGTCCGTTATGTGAGGTTTCTCCCATTCTGATTTTAAAGTTAACGTGACAAATTGCCCATATCTGCTACTTGCTATCACATACTACGATTTGCTATTTTGGAACTGATTACTTTTATTGGTTTCTTTCTTTTAAGTCTTAACCCAGAACAGCTTAAAGTGTCACGTTATACAAAGTCGGTAAAGATCACGAGTTCTCGACGGAGACTGTCTATCCGAACATACCGAACAGGGGAGTCTCAAGGCTCTGTTTCATCCAGTCCAAGGCCGTTTACGAATGACATCGTTGCTCTTTAACCTGAGCCATGAGGGTCAATGGAGTCAGCAACCTACTTCAAACAACTGTTCTAACTCTCGATATTGTAATGTGAATTACAGGCTCGTAAGGATTGTGTTTTCAGGGATTGGTTGCTTGTTCACTTGGTGACTGCAGTAGTAGCGGTTTAGCATGAACAGTGGTCTTAGCCCTAGAGTTAGTGTTGACTGACCAAAAGACAAGATGACAGGCCACAGTTTTGATGACTACTTGCGATCGGAACAGTGTGTAAGAAAAGCAAATGATAGAATGTTGGATGCTTTACTTTTGGTAAGAAGCAAGAGGGGTGAGACGAGATCAAAAGAGGGAGAAGATGACGCAATATGGGCACGCGTATTTGCATTTTGTTCTCAGTCGCAAGCTCTGTGTCTAAAACTGTGGAGGCAAGCATAACTAGTTCAGCTCAAATTTTGTTTGCTTCTCCAAACTTGTCGGCTCAAGATGTTGCCAAGACCTTTAAGATGGTTTGAGGAACAGAGTCACTGTGGTCACCTCCCAAGTGCCTCGTCCTGTTATGTCATACCGCTGCCTATTTTCAGACCTGCAAGGGGAAGGCTGTGTCCCCATCTTTATATCTAAAGTTATGTCTTAACTAGTTCTTATGCCTCCATTTTTCAATTTTAAATTTATTTTCTTTCAACTCGGACATCAATCACATGAATGAAGCGGATAGGTAGAAAATGTGGGTTCCAGTGATAAAGCCACGTGGCACTACAAAAGTAACATGACCACTTGCCTACTAACAAGACCTTGACCCTCTTTATTCACCACATTGGCCATTACAGCTCCTTTAGGTCCTCTACTATAAAGCCAACATTCTACAACACTTACTGCTCCAAATTTCAAAACCACTACGTACTCTTCTTTGTTGATTGAGCTCAGACCAACCTGTAGATGGAAGATACCCCTCTGATCAACACCCGACGGCCGGAACTCAGCCCTCTTTGCACCATTCAGTTGCCTGAGAGCCCAAGATTGCCAATGGAGTTCCTTTCAAGGTCATGGAGTGTGCCAGGCCTTGAAGTCTCCAAAGCTCTCTCTTACATTGCTAACTCTAATAACAAGCCTACTTCTATACCTGAAGATGTCATCTACCGCGAGAAGACCGAGGATGTTGCTAATAATACCATGCCTTCCTATCCGTTATCTTTTGCTTCATCTGCTACGTCTCAGCTTGTCCTCGAACGTATCATGTCACAATCAGTGAGATATACGTTCCATTGTATTTGGTTACAAGTTAAAGAGTCATACTGTGGTAATGGGATTTCACACTCTCTTGCAGGAAGTGTCACCGTTGACATCAGGGAGGCTTTCACACAGCAGCGGACCTTTGAACTTGGCAGAATCGGACAGTCCACCTATTTCACCTTCTGAAGATTTGGATGACATTGTTAAGGTTTGGCTATACTTTCTTTCTGTAACAATAACAGGTGTGGTTTCCTTTTACTTTATAGGGCACTAAGACAATTAGAGCCACAGCAAAAAGCTTTCCCTCCGCAGAAGGCCTGTGTTGCTTAGTTGATTTTTCGGTTACTTTATTAGAAGAATTCACTATTCAGTATCACAGAAAATACAGAGGGATGCTTTTGTCTTCTTCCGATAAAACCTTTTCATCCCCGTTAAGATCTTTATAGGTGTCTTGTTGACCAAGGTTGATGGTCTTGTTTTCTTTCTTTCATCAAAGCCATTAAGAATCCAAAAGGAATGAAAAAGAAAGGCTGCAATCCGAGCTGAGCTATTACTCTACACAAGCAGTCATGAATCTGCTGTTCAAATGATCGTTCGGTTGTATGCTAGCCTAGTCCCACAGGGCCACAACTTATTTCTCTACTTTTTCCATTTTTCCTTTTTCCTTTTTCCTTTTTCGGGATTCTCAAAAGACGAAGCATCTTCTACCCGCCAAAAGAAAATTCCCACTGAAAGAAACCAAACACGCTAAATCAAATAAAAAACCAAAATTTGATCATGCGGCTGTGAAAGGTTAAGGAACGTGATGAAGGATGAATTACGTAACGTCAGTAAATCCTATCATCAGGCAGAGTGTAACAATCAGATAGACAACTGATCTCTACGTACTTTATGGCACGTATCTTAATGTGGTGAAAAATGAAAAGACTGGTTGTCAAGAAGTGCAGATAAGGGGAGAAAATTGAGCTTGAAATAGACATGTTTCACATGTAATGATCTTGCTTGTTAGCTCATCTGAAGCAAAACTGGGACTGACTCCTGTTTCCTGCCCAAGTCATTTCAATTCGAGCCTATGATCATTTAATTACCCTCATTCATACCATTAAAAAAATTGTATATAAGAGTTCCTCATTTGCCATGCAAAACGTAAGCAACAGATTCTTATTTGGGTTTTCGTTGCTTAGAAACAGTTCTACTGTTCCGTTTGACGATGCTTTTGCTCTTAACGTTCATGTAAAACAGTTTGATTTTTGTCTCTTTAACTGTTTTGTTTTCTCCAGTTAGTTTCATTATAGTAAGGAACCATCTACGTTTTCTGCAAATTTTGGATTTCACGCTTTTCCAAAGAACAGATCTTTTCTAACAATATTGCATTAATCAATCAGTACTTGCGCTCACACAAAACCATCTACCCGCTGTTCACTGGCGGCAGAGCCAGTGCCGGTGCCGGCAGCGGCACACCGGCCGGAGGAGCAAAGACAGTTGGAAGGTGGTTAAAGGACAGAAAAGAGAAGAAAAAAGAAGAGAGCAGATCTCACAATGCTCAGCTTCATGCCGCCATTTCAGTTGCCGCGGTGGCTGCGGCAGTGGCTGCCATTGCCGCTGCAACAGCCTCTTCCTCAGCGTCGGCTGGAAACGAGCAATTGGCCAAGACAGACATGGCCATGGCGTCTGCAGCCACATTGGTGGCTGCACAGTGCGTGGAGGCTGCAGAGGCTATGGGGGCTGAGCGTGACCATCTTGCTTCTGTAGTCAGCTCTGCTGTCAATGTTCATTCTCATGACGATATTTCCACTCTCACCGCAGCTGCAGCCACAGGTAGTGTCCTCACTTCCTCTTTACAACTTGCTGTCCAAGTATTATCTGCAGTCCCTTCTTAAAACCTTAGTTGCTGGGTTTATTGCAACTATTGCAGCTGATACAAACATGAAAAACATGGTTATGATGGGTTGTATCAATCCCCAAAATTGTTACACTGTGGCTGATCGTGTTTTGCAGTTGAAATTCTTAAGCGCATTCTTTGATCCATGAAAAGAGGGGGGGGGGAAAAGAGAGGATAGTGTTTAGTGTTTCCAATCATGGGATTTGAGAAAAAATTTTGATCACTTGCAGCTCTTCGCGGGGCGGCAACATTGAAGGCAAGAGCATTGAAAGATGTGGTGAACGTAGCTGCAGTGATTCCTGCAGAGAAAAGCCTCGGAATATGTGGTGCAATGAATAATGGGCTTCACAATCGGAGCTACAGCGGTGAGCTTGTTTACGGAGAAGGGTTTCTGGGTGCTTGTAGCCTGGAGTTTCTTGCCAAGGGCAGTGAACTTCTCAAACGCACTCGCAAAGGTAATCTTATTTTGTCTCGGCACTTTCTTAAATTACCAAGTAATAATATTGGACTATAGTTAACTGATGCCAATTTGGTTTCCAGGCGATCTACATTGGAAAATTGTTTCTGTTTATTTGCACAGGACAGGACAGGTGGGTGTTCTTGATCACAATATTCGGCAAACCTTCATACCCTTTACATTCTATATGTGACTCAAAGAGGAACAATGCAATGTTTCTTATAGGTGATGCTAAAAATGAAGAGCAGACATGTCGCAGGGACAATCACCAAGAAGAAAAAGAGTAAAAACTCTTAACCTTCTACACTTGCAATTGTTTTTCAATACCCTGATGAGCACAAACTGTACATTCTCTTGCACATATCAAACAATAACATACAAAAAGGGGTTCGGTTGTAAATTTTCTTTCACTGGTGATGCAGATGTGGTGTTAGAGGTGTGCAAAGATATGCCAGCATGGCCGGGCAGATACCTATTTGAGGGCGGCGACGAGCATCGATACTTTGGGTTGAAAACGACGGCACGAGGGATCGTTGAATTCGAGTGCAAGAATCAGAGGGAACATGATATGTGGACTGAAGGTGTTTCAAGGCTTCTCTCCATTGTAGCCCAAAAAAGGAACAGAAAATAGAAGCTTAGGCCTCCAGAGCTCCGTGGCCTCGGAACAATTGGAATTATTAGACTTTCAGTAATTAGGCTTCTGAGTTAGCATATTCCCATTAATCAGTACCCTGACTACGTTTGTATTTGTGTAGTTATTAGACTATAATTTGTTTTACTCGACGTCTCCCATCTCCCAAGTTCGTTCCGTTATTCATTTCTTTAATTATCAAGCAGTTGATGAGTAGAAAGCTTAGAATTTTGACTATCAAGTAATATTTTAATCTTTATTTAAACAAGCATATATCTGTTCCGCGAGGTTTACAATATAATATAGAATAGAAATTAACATTTTGAAGCGTTTAAATTAAATATTAACTTCTTTGAAACATTTAAAATTAACTCTAAGTAGTGGGACAATTTAACGACATTTATTAAGAGTTTATGAATATAAATTTATCGTACTTTATTAATGATTTAAAATACATTAATTAATTATATATGATAATAAACTACATATTTGATCAAATTTTGTTTACTAGATAATACTAAGTACATAGTAAATCATATTGTTAAGATATATGTTATATATCTTATTATTAATTTTGACATTATTTGATAATTGAACTTTCAAGATAATATTAATTAGCTTCAAATTCTAATCAAGATGGCATATAATATCTTAGATTTGATTAGGATAATATTTGATAAAAGATTGTATCAAAGATATAATTCCATCTTGTAAAGTCTCCTAATTATGATAGAACTCTATCTTTTATGGCGTACCTTTGCATCACGTGACAATTGGGCTGAAGGGACTGCTATTGTGATTTTTTTTCTAGGTGTGACTGTTAATGTATTTGGTGTGCAACTGGTTCTCCATTGGGGTTTCTATGTTTGCGTATGTGTGCTGCACTTTTCTTGGCTGTGCGTGGAGTGAAGGTTTCTATGTCTTGATTATTTTTTTTACTGTTGCGTTAAAGAGTTCTTAGTGGAAGATATGTTAGCGTGATTTTAAGGTCTTGGTTTGACCACTGTGTTTTTCTCCTTTTTGCAACACACATGGTAATGATTTTGTGAGACTTTTTTCTTGGAGGCTTGCATGTAAAGTTGCTATGTGTGTGAAGAAAATTTATTTATTTACTCTTTTTTTAGTATAAGATTGTTGAAAAAAATATTCTGTTGAGGTTAGTACGAGACGATCGTAATTTCTTTCACGGGTAGTAAGGAAGAGGGATAGTGTCAAGGATTGAGTGGTGTCGGCTTAGTAAAGCCTTATATAAAATTATTATCGTTAGTGAAAAAATTAAGTTTAGTAAGGGGGCCCGTAGACATAGGTAAGGTGTGCTGAACTGCATTAACAAATCTCAGTTTTGTTTATCTTTGGTGCTTTTAATTTTTCTAATTTTTGTATTTGTTACAAACGAATCAGAAAGTTTACGAAATAATCACCCCTTCGATTTTTTTCAATTGGTATTAGAGTGAGGTCACTGAATCAAAACTTGGTACAACAAGTTGGTATAGATCCTTGTTTCGCAATTCTAGCTATAAGAGAAGGAGGATCAATCATCAGGCCACCGTTCTTTTAAGTTGAAAGACCATTTTTGTTTGTCTCTCATGATTGCCTACTGCTTTCTTCTTCTTCTCCATGTTAGTTTTCTCTATTCACTTTTACCTCCACCAACATTGAACCTAACTCACTCATCATCCACTTGCTACTATCAGTTTATTGTCTTCATCATTTCCATAAGAAAACCCAAACCTTCCAACCTTCAAGATAATGATTATGGGTTGTAAGTGAAGATAGGGATCCTTGGTGTTCTTGAAGAGCTTGAAGAATTTGAAGCTAAATCAAGTAAGTTATGTTTTAAATATCATGAGAATGGTTAAACGAAGCTAGAATGATGAGTAGATTAAGATTGATGACTTGATTATGCAATGTTTATGTATGTGTTGTGGGTGAAGAAAATTTGATGTAAATGTCTTGTTTTTGTATATGTTTGATGAGTAAAAATTCATATATTATTATAGAGATGTTTTGAGGTTGAATGATAATCAAAGTGGTGTTTAGATGAGTGCAGAAAATTATTTATGAATGGGTAAATCTATATACTCTATTTTTGGTTAATGATCAATTTTTTCATGTATTGCAGGAAAGTGATTGAATTGATGACTGAATTATGACATGCATATCATTTCAATGCATGTAATATAAAGGCATTGTGACTGGAGTAGCTAGTATAAAAGCGTTTACACGTAGAACTTTGCTCCGTGATTACTATTTCTACACGTAGAACTATGCTCTGTGATTACTATTTCTGACTGAGCTCTATGGGCTAATATCTGTATCTGAAAGGTACTCGGTCACAACACTGTAAAAATGCATGAGTATTTGTTAAAAGTTTGAGCTGATAGAAATAGTGTGAAAAATGATGATCTGTCAGAATGTGATGATAGATAAAGATTCAACGCATTTGTATTGGTGGATGTATTATGATATGCGACATCAATATTTTACTGTGGTGATGTATCCCCAAATGTGAAATAGATATGAATGTATTGTTAGGGATTGATTAAGGGAAGTAGTGATATAGATATGAGTAATGAGATTTAAAGTATACAAGCCAAGTTAAAAGAAAATAAAATTTACTATGACTTTGAGAGTTTAAACTTGGACAAAAAATGATTATTGGTAAGTGTGCTCTATGAAATTGAGATTGGAATTTCAAGAGAATTATGCATCTAAAATTTTGATTTGATTGCCAACATACATATGTATGATGATATGATGGTAATTGGAAGGTTAGATAATCATAGTGACATACATAAAAGCTGTTAACGTTAAGTTGATTTGGTATTATGAGTACATATCTGAAATGGGATCACCATGACAAGTGGGAATAATGAGCACATATGTATTATATATGTGGAAATGATGTAGGCAATAATATGTAACTTGTTAAATAATTGTTAGTTATGATTTCCATGTAAAGATGGCTTAGAATAATACATGAAAGTGCTTACAGTGATCAATCGGGGATAGATTAAGATCATTAATGATCTTACTATGGATGATAAATTTGAGTAAAATGAATCACGATCATGAACCTTTTTACCCCGATTGGGGCAGGCACAAAAATGGAAATGTTGTTTATCATTAATTGGAATCCAGGTATCATTAGCGAATGTTAGTAATTGGAGAATTGCCATAACTACATCTTCAAATAAGATGAAATGTTGGGCGGGTCCGGATCCGATTCGGCGGCCCTCGAAGCTGCGCCAATGACAGGCGCCCAAACGTTCGGACCCGATCCCAACATCCATACAAATACATAATGTCGATTCACACAACATACATACACACATTCATCGCATGCATTGCATTAATGAACTAAACACCCCATAAACCAAGGGGCTTTATGCTATTACAAGTCGAAGAAATTAAACAAGCATTCTCAAATGACATACTACAGAAATAAGTCTAAATCCAAAATACATGAAAAAGTTTGAATTTAAAAATACATGAAAATGCTCCATGATGATATGCTCGGAGGGCCAACCAAAATACTAACTTAATACAAAGCTCCTAAATAGCTTGAAGTTTCCGATGCCTTGCAAGATCAGCGATCGCCTCGTTCTACACCTGAGGAGTGGGAGATAATAGGGTGAGCTGCGAAGCTCAGTGGCATATACATTTATAGCCATTGGCAACGAGCCACACATTCAAGAATATATATTTATACAAGCATATAACAAATCATCAATCTATCACTTTACGATCGTCGCATCACAAATTATGTCATATGATTACACAATATAACAACTTAACATGTGTCATGCTCAACAAATCAACCGTGTATGCACAAACAATTGGCTCCAGAGTTTCGTAAAACGATCCAGATAAACCGAAGTTTATACCGTAAACTATCCGAGTCCGATTTCTCAAGGATCTCGTTGCCTCAAGCGGGCAGCCGGGAAAAGGCTATACGTCGACGTGCACGTGACTATCCATCCGTTACTCTCTCACCCAAATAAAGCACATAACGATTCGTTTCATGCTCAAAGCATTTATCAAAGCTTTCATACTTTTCATTCTTTTCATTTTTGCAAAATTCCATAAGGCCTATCGAGGCCGTAAAAAATTATAATCACAATGCATGCTCAATATTTCTTATAATTCAACACAAACAGTGTTACACACATGCAAGCAAGCATACACATATTGCCCATACACACAACAACCATAAATATATTACCCACCTAATATCGCTTGAGTATCAGACTCACTGCTGTCCTTCCTCTTGCGATTGGGTCAGGTCGACTTGGTTTTCTATAACAAACCAAGTTCTCATTCAATTAACATTCAAAAGAAAATATTCAAAAGCTTGAAAATCCAAAAGGAAAAGCACTAAAAGTCTCCATTCGACTTCTCTCTAAATTTTCAAACCCTTAAAGGCTAATTTCGAACTTCCTTTCTTCATACAACTTGTAGCCCTTTATTTCTAGTTCACAACGAATCCAAAATCACCTCATTTGGACATCTACACCAAAAGATATGCACAAAAATCTCTCTCGGAAAACCTGGAGGTTCGCCGTGGCGAAGACCAGGCTCGCCGCGGCGTGCCAATCCTTCTCGCAAGTCGCGACGAATGCTTCCCCGCTCGTCGCGACGAATTTAATTTCTGCTCGTCGCAACGAACTTCATACCACGTGTCGCGACGTGCGGGCCTGGAGAACGACTCTGAACCCGATTTCCAGAATTGGATGACTATTGTTGGGCCTGGGTCTCGTTTCCTATCCAGAGGCGAATGCTTGGGGTTGTCGAGTAAGGATCACGTGGCGGAGGGTCGAAAACATTCAAATTTAAAGGATCAGCAGTAGGAAAAAATGGCGAGTTCGCCGCGATGAACGCTTCACAGGAAAGGGTTCACCGCAGCCAAACCTCGGCTTCGTTGCGGCAGACTCTCATGGTGACGCCGCGACGAATGACTGGCTCGCCGCGACGAACTCCCAAAGGAAGCACCGCGGCGACAGACTGGCTCGTCGCGGTAAACTCCCAAATTTTCGAGACCCGACTCCCAACATTTAACAAATCCCTTCTAACGCATGCACATACGTTTTTAACTAAAAGTTAAACACACTCATATACAAAAGGAACTTCAATTCTTCATGTCATTACAATTTTAAAGAGATTGAACAAACTTTGCTAACATAACACCATACATATCAAAGCTTAAAACAAAATACATAAGGATGCTTAATGTTGATATGCTTAAAAAGCTAACCAAAATAACTAACTTAGTACAAAAGCTTCTAAATATCTTGGAGTTTTCGATGCCTTGCAAGGGTCACCTGTCGTCTTGAGTCGCACCTGAGGAGTGGAAGGTAATGGGGTGAGCTGCAAAACTCGGTGGTTTATACATTTATAGCCATTGGCAACGAGCCACACAATCAAGCATATATATACATAAATATTTAGCAATTCAATACTTAACAATTTACTCACAATCTTATAGCTACCAAAATGTCATCACAAAGAATATGTCATGTAATTTCTTCATCATAACATAACAATTAATTTTGCATCATGCCTAACAAATCAATAATGAAATGCACAACAAATGGCTCGAGAGTTTCGTGGAACAAAATGGATAAACCAAAGTTTATATCGTGAACAAAACGAGTTCAATTTCTCAGGATCTCGTGGCCTCAAGCAGGCAGCCGGGAGAAGGCTATATGTAGATGTGCACGTGACTAATGAAACGTTCCTCTCTTGCCCAAACAAAGCACATATTCATTTCATGCTCAAATCATTTTATCAAATCCTTTCATACTTTTCATGCTCATCATGCTTCCTCATCTTTTCATTCATACAAAATGCCGTGATATTTTTCAAGGCAATACATGATCACAATCACAATGCATTTGCAACAAGTTCCATAATTCAAAACAAGCAATGTCACACACACATGCAGGCAACCAAGACAATTTGCCCATACACAACAACTATAAATATATTATCCACCAAATATCTCTTGATAATCCAAGTTTAATGTTGTCCTTCCTCTTGCGATTGGATTAGTGTAAGTTGACTAAAATAAGGAGAAAAACAACTCATGCTTCTGGCTTACTGGACTCATCCACATAGACATATGTGGACCTTATATAGTTATCTTATGCATTTCTAAATATTTTATGACATTTAACATTGATTAATCCCATTATGGATATGTATTATGTAGAGTAAAACAATCCTACCTAATTATCTGGAAAAGGTGGAGGCTTAACCATTCACACATTTGTGTATGGGGCTAACCTATTGAGGCGTGCTATATAATTCTTATGAAAGTAAATTACAAGCCTGTTTTACTTGTTGTTGTCTATATGGATATCCTAACCACTCTAAAGGGTACAGATTTTATTGTAGAAAAAAGGGGAGCTAGAATTGTGGAATTACAAACAACTAAGTTTTTGGAATATGATGTTTATGATGAAGGTGGTCATTCTTGCCTTTCAGATGAGAGCAGGTGGATGCTACAATTATTTCATATCCACCACTCATACATTCAGGTCTAATGGATCAAGGTATTAGTACCATGCTTGTACAGGAACATGAACTCATACTTGTACTAACAGAGGCTGATAGGGGACAAGAACCAATGTAGTTGCGAATACTTACTAGAATGAGATGACTTGCTATCTCATATGATTACATAGTTTATTTCGGTGAACAAGACTATAATATTGGACATATTGTGGATTTAGTTACTTTTACGAAAGCTATGTCTCGACCCCATATAGATTTTTGGTGGGATGCAATAAAGGGTGAGAAGCTTCCGCCTCATTTTTCTTCCGTCTCATTTTTCTTCTGTCTCACTTTTGTTTTGCTTCCGTCTCATTTTTCTTCCGTCTCACTTTACTTTTGCTTCCATCTCATTTTTCTTCCGTCTCACTTTTGTTTTGCTTCCGTCTCATTTTTGTTTTACTTCCTCATTATTTGGTTATCATCAAAATTAATCGTAAAGTCATTTTGACTTAACAAATATCTTACCAAACAAGTCGTAAAAGGAGAGTCCTGATAAAGGATAAGTCATACATGTTGTGGAATAAACGCTTAGGCTGCATTCTAGATATAGAGTTGGGAGAACTGCTTCTTGATAATTGCTTCTTTCTTTTTGATTCTTAATATTTAAAGAAGCGGTTATTCAGTTGAGTTCTGTAACTAACTCAACTTGATTTGCTTCTTCGTCTTATTTTCAGCTTCGCTTCGTCTCATTTTACTTTTGTCTCCGTCTTATTTTGCTTCGGCTTCCGTCTCATTTCCGCTTTCGCTTCTGTCTCATTTTGGCTTTCGCTTCTGTCTCATTTTATTTTTATCTCCGTCTCATTTTGCTTCCGTCTCATATGGTATATCTTCATGTTAGTAGATGGTGTTGTATCATGGAAGATTGTCAAGAAGACACTGACGACTTCCTAGACTATGCATGTAAAGTTTGTAGCATGTTATAGGGCTACTACACAGGTAGTTTGACTCAGGAATTTAATTTTTTAGTTATCTATGGATGATTTAGTGACTAGACCCATTCAATTGTATTATGATGATCTTATTGTTGTTTTGTTTAGGAATAACAATAAGAATATCATAGGGTCTAAGCATTTAGGGGTCAAATACTTGACCAAAAAGGAGTTGGTACATAAAGGTGACATTAAGGTGGAGCATTTGAGGAATAAGAATATGCTTGCTAATCCTTTAACTAAAGGGCTTCACCCACTTATGTCTAAAAGACATATATATAGTATGGGTGTATTGAAGCCCTTAGACATTGTTAGTTAAGTATCGTTATGTTTGTTCCTTGTATGTTTATACATTTTTATGTATTATGAAAATATGGTTGTTATCAACAAAGATGATCATTGTTTATCCTTAGCCATAATTGTTATTATATGTTATCATAATACATGTGAAAGTGTTAAAGTCTGTTGTAACACCCCACTCTCGCGAGACCCGAACCCAACATCTACAGTGATATCCAAGCCCGTGACCCGCGAGGGTGGTATGTTAGAGTAGTCAAAGCAGTCAATTATCCGGTAAAACATTTTTTTCTTTTGAAAACATTTGAGTGCGCAGAAATCAATAAACCATTTGGGCCCGCGATGCGGAAACATTTACAATCAAAACACTATTTCAATAATCAATTCATGATACCCTATTAGTCGATTAGGGCCTCTATAATAACAATACAATTATGCGGAAACACAAATTTACACATCAATCGAAAGACTCAAATGCGCATACATGAAACCGATCCCACACGAACTCGACTTGCTTGCTTGTCAGAAGCATACTCCCGTTTGTCTAACGGGGTACTTGCCAAATCCTGAAAAATAATAGCAATGTTAGGTGAGTTTGCGAACTCAGTGAGAAACCATCATCGATGGTTCACCCAACTCATGCATTCACTAATCATATACACATAATCACACATTAACATTTACAGAAATATTCCATGTAATTCCATCTTTCACATTTCGCAGTTCATCACAAACATATGCAATGCGCATGTGACACTTCCATTTTCTTACGGGGTTGTGACCAAGCGCTTTCACAATGAACAGTAATTGCGATTTAGGAAGTAGGAGAGCCCTCCGGGTATGCACTACCTTCCACGCGTCTAGGGAGTAGGAGAGCCCTCAGGGTATGCACTGACTCTCCTCGAGCTCGAGGCTCGATTCGATGTGATGAAGCCTTAATGTGGTATCCGAGCACTGCGTGGGAGAGCCCTCAGGGTATGCACCACCTCAGGGGGCAAGCGATACCAAGGCATTATTAGCTGCTCCGGTCATAACTATCTTTATCTGATCATGTCAAGCCTTTATGCATGAATGCCCATGTAACAATTCACATTCACAATCATTTTACATTTCACAGATCAATTCCCATTCCTTCGGACTTTTAGTCCGGCATTTCAATCATAATCAATTTGCACATTCACACTCTATTTCTTTCAAGTATTCACAGTCAGTACACACAATTGGCACTTCTATATCACATTTCAATGTTTCGGACACCCGTGGTCCGAAATCAATCAAATCAAATACACATATATCCATCCATATCTCCGCATGACATTAATGCATATAATACTAAACACATAAAGGATGAGGAACCAACTAGGTTACTCACCTGAACTTCCTAGCTGTTGCCTAGAAGCTCCAGCACTGTCCGTGGATTATCGATCCATCGGCTTTATAACAATCAATTAATTTCATTCATTACAAAATGCACAGTCAAAATAATTAATGATGCACATGCCTTGTGTAGCACCCCCATACCATAGGATATGTATCGGGACGCCCATAGGTCATTCCGACACATACCCTACGATAAGGGTGCGCTTCTGAACAACCACTAACACTCCACATGGCATCAAAATCATAAAGCATTTATATGAAATCCACTAATTTTGAAACCATAATTTCTCATTTCATAACCTCAAAGCAGTAAATTTACACAACCGGTGTGTTCTGCATAATACTCCAAAAGAAAATCAAACAAAAGGCTAGCTAGGTCATCCTCAAAAGTGCCACCGACCAGGCACATGTGCCATGACTTATCTTGCCAACTCAATCTACACGGCAGAAAAGTCCCTCTGAGCTATAAGTCTACGCCTCGGTCCCGAAAAATAATTTACAATTTTGGGTGAGTTTGCGAACTTCGGTGAGAACCATCATCGATGGTTCACCCAATTCATGCATATACACATACATAACATACCCTACGCACAATTATCTCACCAAATCACATTTAGTAGTACCACATAATTTTCATACCAATCCAAAGAATCAATTCAAATGCACATGGAATGTGTATGAGGCGCTTTTCAATTGATTACGTTGTTGTCGAAGCGCTGGCTCGTCCCATTAAGAGGCGATAAACGGTGAGCCATAGGCTCAAATCACTATGGGCTCAAGGCCCAATCACGTTGAGCTTTAAGCTTTAGCTGGTCGCTTCTCGTCACAATCGCCATTCATCGATCATGCAATTATGCATGAAGTGCATATGTCCAAATTAAACAACACCAACATCATATCGATCCCAATTCAATAGGTACACATAAATCTTGTACAGTAATCACATGCGACACTTCTATATCAAATTTTCAATCCATCGGACCTTCGGTCCGCAATCCGCACAAACAAATACAATTTTCCCACCATTATTCTTCACAGGTTCTAAGTGCGAAATTATAAACACTTACTAACCGAGAACCATCTAGGTTACTCACCTAATAACTTCCGAGCTAATACGGAAGTCTCGCAACGTCCGTGGGATGACGTTCCAACCGAGCCTCTATAACATTTAAAATAAGTAAACATTACCAATGAATAGTTAAAAATATTAAACAATGCACATGGAATAAGTAAACGTGTATAATGCATGTTCATGGCATTCCTACCCTAATCCAAAATTTTCTCATAAAAATCCGTCTAAAATTAGAAACCTATTGGCGCGGACGGTGCGCAATTCGGACCTCTATAGGTCCCCAATTAAACAAAAAAGTGATTAAAGGCTCATTGCAGGGCCACGTCAATTCCATCCAAAATTTCCAATTTCTCACAAAATAAAATTAAATATTCTACTTAATCCGATGCCTCAAGAATCAGGTCAATCGGATGTCGGACGGAAAAAGAAATTGACAAAATGAAATCCCAAATTACCAATTAAATAATAATAATAATAATAATAATAATAATAATAATAATAAAAAGCTATTCAGCCTCATTTGGCGACGTCTCGCCAATGGGCTGACTAAACTGGTTGCGTCGCTAGGGCGACGCTGTCGCCTAGCGACGCTGCCTTATACTCAAGATCACTAGGCGACGCGTCGCATACTAAGTAACCGAACCTACCCTCTCTCTTTTTTTTTTTTTTTCCTATTTCCCATCCGAATTTCCAACAACAATAATTCTTAGTACACAAATCAGAAAAATACAAACCATAGCTTGTTGGAAAGATAATGAAAAGCTCTACCATTCTCATGAAGACCATAAAAATCAATTTCACCCCTAAGGGTGTCAAAAATCCCTTCAAAGCTACTGCCTACTCAAATCCCATTAAAACAGAACAGTACATTGAAATTTCCATAACTCTCAGATTCTTCAGCCAAAAATTACCACATAAATATGCTCAATAAGTTCACAATGTCATCTACAACTTTCATGAACAACCCAAAATCAAATTCCATTGCTAAACAAGTCAATTAATTCAGTCAATGTTGCTGTCCCTGAAATCATTCAATTTGAGCAGTAAACTTATAACAAGCATAACTCCCTGTACACAAGTCAGAAAAATCTGAACTTTATATCCCTGAAAAGATAAATCCTCAAACTTCAATTTTCATGAAGAACTCAATTTCCAATTTAATTTCTAACCATTTCAAAACTGTCATGAAAGTTACTGCCATTATCAGCAATTCACAACCTAATGCAGGGTCAGTTTTTACAAAATCATAACTCCCAACTCTGACCTCTAAAAATTACACACCATAAATCATTTTTAAGATAATGTCTTCCTCTACAACTTTACAGAAGATCACTCACACCAATTCAGTCCAAAAAAATTGCTAAAATTGCTCCCAAGCAAAAAGCTCACAAAATCAACACTTTCACTAGGTTTCTCCAAAAAGCATAAAACCAATCAATAGTAATCAGTTCATATCTCCCAATATACAACTCGAAAATTAGCAAGATCAGTGGCAATGGAAAGCTAACTCAATATGCCTCAACTTTCATAAAGACCATTTTTCCTAGTTCCATACCAATTAATTTAGAAAAATCAACAAAACACATTAGTCATACATGCGGTTACTGTTTACAGGCAATAAAATAGTAACTTTCCATGCAAATTTTCGCCCTTCAAGCATTACAATTTAACAACACCTATTTCACACTAAATTGAAGCCAACATCCCAAAGTTTAATTGGGCACAAACTTCACCTCATTTGCACACCTACACAATAAGTTATAATCAAAACATTCCAACTGGTCAAACACCAATTTTCCAGATTTCAACATTACCCTAACTCCTATCACTTCTAACATCAATAACACATCACTAAGCATCCATTCCTACCTCTAATTCAACCACAAATTCATCACAACATACACTTCTATAATGACACAAAAATTGGCAGCACCTACACAAATGATCTTCCTAAGTTTTCCATTCATCTATCCTTACAAACTCAATCCAAAACCAAACTAAAATCAATAAGAAGTATAGTCATTCATTCATCCATAACTAAGTATACATTTAAACCCATTCAAACCTACCACTTCCATAATCAAAGAAATGCATTAATGATCCCCATGAATGCTTTTAACAACCAAAAGAATAAATACAAACTCAACTCTTACATTAAACAAGTTGTAAGCTCTCAAATCTCCAAATCACTTACACCTCTCCACCTCTCCCAAAACCTACGGCTACCATACCAACCAAGCATAAATCATCATCTTCACAAGGCTTCACTTGATCTTGATAGAGAATAAAGAGAGGCAAGGCAAGTAGCAAAGAAAAGTCTCTTATAAAGGATGGATAAGAAGCTTTTGAAAAGGAGAAACAAACACACCAAGGAAGAAGCAAGTTTGGATGATGCAAGGAGAATTGGTTTTTAAGTGCTTCAAATGTTAAAAGAAACAAGGAGAAGGTCGATGAGAGGAAGAAATAAGACAAAGCTAATTAATGAAATGGGACACTTGGCTTTAAGTATAATAAAATATCATTTATCCTAATCCAAATTAATTTAGTACTAATTCCAATTAATCTCTAATCATGGCACTAGAATATTATCCTAACCTCATTTATCCACTAATCTTATGCCATTATGCAGCCCTTTTTAGCACAGAAAAGCTCACTCGGTCGACCCGTTGAATTTTCCGTCCGCACGAACCCCAAAAATTCCAGAAAATTCCATAAATCCCAAAAATGTAAAACATTTAATGGCGCACTCGAATAATTTTTCAAATACAATGATCCCATAAATTTCACAAAGAATCGCATTTGAAACCTGTTTAAAATGTCACGAATGCATGTATACCGTGTGCATGTGCAAAACTATCATTAGTTATAGAGGCTATATAATGGATGTTCATGCCGTTATAATTCAAGTCTCCAACCCGTCCCAAATTACCAATAAACCTTTTCTATGGGAGATGGATGTTACAATTCTCCTCCTAATAAAAATTTCGTCCCGAAATTCTTACCGTTGATCGAAAAGATGAGGATACTGTCTCCTCATATGCTCCTCGGTCTCCTGTAGCCTCCTCGATCAGTGGTTCCTCCAGAGAACCTTCACCAAATGGAATACTCTTATTCCTCAACTGCTTCACCTGTGTCCCGACAATCAGACGGCCTCTACATAACTCAAATTACTCGATACCTCAATCTCCCGAGCCAGATCACATGTGTCGGATCTGACCGATATCTACGGAGCATACTCACATGGAAGACGTCATGCAAGCGAGACATCTCACTCAGTAAAGCTAGCCTCAGAGGCCAAAGGTCCTATCCTCTCAAGATCTCATATGGACCAATGTACCTAGGGCTTAACTTACCCTTTTTCCCAAATCTCAGTACACCACGCCAAGGTGACACCCGTAAGAACACTCTATCGCCTACATTGTACTCAATGTCCCTCCTATGCTGATCCACATAGCTCTTCTGTCTATCCTGAGCCGCTTTGATGCGACTCCGAATCAGTTTCACCTTATCTACAGTATCCTGAATCAGCTCAGGACCCTCAATCATCCTCACACCCTCTTCATCCCAATACAAAGGCGATCTACACGGTCGCCCATACAGTGCCTCATATGGTGCCATCCCGATGCTACTATGATAATGATTGTTGTATGCAAACTCAATCAGAGCTAAATACTGATCCCATGCTCCTCTGAACTCCAACACACAAGCCCGAAGCATATCCTCAACAGTCTTAATCGTCCTCTCACTCTGCCCATCTGTCTGAGGATGAAACGCAGATCAAGTTCACTTTAGTACCCATAAAGCAGATCGCAAACTCGCCAGAACCTCGAAGTAAATCGGGATCCTCGCCGACACTATCGACATTTGGGACCCCATGCAGCCTCACTATCTCCGCCACATACTTCGGGCCAACTGATCCATGGTATTGTTCTCCTCATCGGCAAGAAATGGGCCGATTTAATAATCGATCCACTATGACCAGATAGCATCATCTTTGCCTCGGCGTCCCCAGGCAAACCCATAATGAAATCCATGGTAATTGCTCCCATTTCCACCCGGAATGGGCAACGAATGAAGCTTCCCTCTTCGAGCTCGGTGCTCAAATTAACTTTCCGGGCACGCCAAACATCTAGATACAAATTCCGCCACTTGCTTTTTCATGCCAGCCACCGTAAATGTTGCTTAAGAGTGTTATACATCTTGGTAGTACAGGGATGCATAGCATATGTGGCCATATCGCCTCCTCAATATCTCTCTCCTCAAGTCATCCACATCGTGCACACAAAGCCTCTGTCTCAACCACAAAGTCTCATCTCTCACATCAAACTCGTAACTCGAATCAACTTTACCTTCTCAATCGCCTCACCATAACAGATCCTTGTCCCGAACTCTCCCGATCCTGTTTAGTAGCATCGGTCTCAATGTCAAAGTAGCCAATAAGACTCCATCCTCGCCTCCAGTCATCCAACATTCAAAGCCCTCAATCAATAAAATTAGGCAACCTCATTGCACTAATCAGCTGCATTAGTATGTGACTTCCTACTCGAGCATCCGCCACCACATTAGCTTTCCTGGGTGATACTCGATAGTACAATCATAGTCCTTCAACAACTCAAGCCATCTCCTCATCTCAAATTCAACTCTCTCTGCTCAAGAATATTTCAAACTCTTATGGTCGGTGAAGATCCGGAAAGTCTCACCATACGTAATGCCTCCAAATCTTCAAAGAAAACACTACTGCAGCCTAACTCCAAATCATGAGCAGGATAGTTTACCTCGTGAGACCTCAAATTGCCTCGAGGCATAGGCAATGACTCTACCGTGCTGCATCGTAACACACCCCAATCCTCGATGCGATGCATCATCAGATACCTCAAATCCACCAATCCCAGATGGAATAGTCAACACCGGCAAGAGTCAACCGATGTTTCAGCTCCTCAAAGCTCTTCCGACACTCCTCACCCATCCGAATGGCACATTCTTCCTCGGAAGTTTTGTCGAGGGCCGAGATCAATGAAACCCTCGACAAACCTCCGGTAATAACCGCCAATCCGAGGAAACTCGAATCTCTGAAACATTCCTAGAGCTTCCCACTTCAAAGATCGCCTCCACCTTACTCGGATCCACCGAATACCTCTCCGATCACTATATGGCCCAAAAATATCACTGATCCACCAAAATTCACATTTATTTGAATTTGGCATACAACTATCTCTCCTCATGGTCTGCAACACAATCCTCAAATGCTCACTATGCTCCTGCTCCTCGAATACACTAAAATGTCATCAATAAACACAATAACAAATTGATCCAGTAGGCTGAAATACCTTATTCATCAAGGCCATGAAGGTGCCGGGCATTAGTCAACCCAAACGGCATCACTAAAAACTCAAAATGCCCGTACCTGCTCCTGAAGGCACTCTTAGGCACATCGGCCTCTGCAATCTTCAACTGATAGTACCCTGACCTCAGATCCAACTTAGTGAACACCTAAGCTCCCTGCAACTGATCAAATAAGTCATCGATCCTAGGCAATGGATACTTATTCTTCACTGTCACCCGATTCAACTGCCTGTAATCGATGCACAGCCTCAAAGTCCCATCCTTTTTCTTCACAAACAAAACTGGAGCTCCCCATGGTGAAACACTAGGTCTGATAAAGCCCTTCTCTAACAACTCCTGCAATCGAGCCTTAAGCTCCCTCGGTTCACAAAGCCATCCTATATGGAGGTATAGATATAGGAGCGATTACACTGAACGAGGTCAATAGTGAACTCGCCTCCGATCCGTGTGAAAACCCAGTAACTCATCAGAAACACATCTCGAAATTTCTAACCACGGAATATCCTGAAGCCTCCAACTCGTGTCAACCACATGAGCCGAGATATGCTTCACGACCTCCTGCATCAATCTCGTGGCACTAAGGAAAGAGATCATCCGGCCGGTATCTTGCTGACTAACTCCTCTAAACACCGCCTAGGTGACCAGAGACTCTAAACAACCTCTTTAGTATAGCAGTCCATAATAGCCCTATGGGCGTCACCATCCATCCCGTAATCACATCGATCTCTCGAGGCAACACTATAAGGTTCCCTTCAACACCGCTGATCAATCTCGATCAAGCATCCCTCGCACCTCTCCCAATGCAGAGTAGTACCTAATGGTGTACTCACCTCTAGCCCATACAAGAACATCTCCCATCCCCATGCAATCTACATGCCATATGAGGTGCAATAAAGAATGTGTGGATCCAGATCCAAGAATGCAAACGCCTCAAAATCGTAAATAAGGAGCATACCACCACGACATCGGGGAATCTGGGCCTCCGCCTCGTCATGGCATATACTCGGCTCGATCGTGGTCGATCGCCTGACCTCATCCGCCTAAAGGATCCTCGGCTCTACCTCGACCCTCTCAGATCGATCCACGCCGATCCACCCACTCTACTCATGTCATGACGGTAGTACTACTCCGGCTTCGGCCACTACCAAAGCAGATCGAGCTCCCAATGTAATGGGCAATCCGAATCGATGATCCATGGAGCCGCATTTAAGGCAAGCTCCAATCAATCGCCAACACTCTCCAAAGTGCCTCTTCTCACAATGCTCACAGAATGGAGGAATCGCCCAAAACCTTCGCCATCGCCATCGCCATCGCCACGCCAATCTGCATAAATCTCCTCTCGTCTAAAACCCGACCGTCGGATCCTCCCAAGATCTCAAGGCCTCGCTCTGGCGCTGCTAAAACTCTTACCAGAGCTGCCTCGACTATCACTAACTCTCTTCCTCTAGACCCTTGACCCATCTCTTTGTCTTCTCGCCTCACATCCGCTCCACTCTCAAAGAAGCAGCTCTCAACTCTATAAAGGAGCCTATATCGATCGGGCCAATCCTGCACGGATCTCCAGATTCACCCCATCTCAAACCTCCGGCACTCATCCGCCTCAAGAGAAACCACAGAGCAAAGATATCCCATCAACTCATTAAACCTAACCTCGTACTGCCATCACATCCCACCTGTCTCGACCCAAAAACTCCTGATCTTCATTTCCAAATACACCTTGGGCATATAATTGTCTCTAAAAGCCCTCGGAAAATCTGCCCATCGTCAAGAAGCAAGGTCCGTGGTACCGCCTAACAGCCTTCCACCATGTATAAGCGGGCCCTGCGAAGAGATATCAGAATCGAACCTCTCATCGTTCGCAATCCATCCGATCAAGGACTCTCTCGGTCCTTCCAACCATCCTCACCTCGGGTCTCAGATCGCCATAAGTTCATGTACCGCCACGCAGCAAATCGATCTCCTCTCCCGCCTCACGGGGACTCTAGAGGTACCTCGATCGAGGCACCGAGGACTCTACTAGCTCCAACAGATCCTCGGTCACCGGTTGATCAACTGATCACCAAATACGGATGACCTAAAACAAAACAAGAACTCGATCGGTTTACGATTTCTCACAATAATTCAAGCCTAATTATGTACTAGTCCCAACAGATGCCAAACCATGCTCGATACCACCTAATGTAGCACCCCATACCATAGATATGTATCGGGACGCCTGTAGGTCATTCCGACATACCCTACGATAAGGGTGCGCCATTTAACAACCACTAACACTCCACATGGCATCAAAATCATAAAGCATTTATATGAAATCCACTAATTTTGAAACCATAATTTCTCATTTCATAACCTCAAAGCAAGAAATTTACACAACCGTGTGTTCTGCATAATACTCCAAAAGAAAATCAAACAAAAGGCTAGCTAGGTCATCCTCAAAAGTGCCACCGACCACCATGTGCCATGACTTCTCTTGCCAACTCAATCTACACGGCAGAAAAGTCCTCCGAGCTATAAGTCTACTCTCCTGGCCCCGAAAAATAATTTGCAATTTTGGGTGAGTTTATGAACTCAATGAGGAACCATCATCGATGGTTCACCCAATTCATGCATATACACATACATAACACAGCCTACGCATAATTATCTCACCAAATCACATTTAGTAGTACCACATAATTTTCATACCAATCCAAAGAATCAATTCAAATGCACATGGAATGTGTATGAGACGCTTTCAATTGACACGTTGTTGTGAATGAGCTGGCTTGTCCCATTAAGGCGATTAAACGGTGAGCCATAGGCTCAATCACTATGGGCTCAAGGCCCAATCACGCTGAGCTTTAAGCTCGCGGTCGCTCCGTCACAATCGCCAATTATCGATCATGCAATTATGCATGAAGTGCATATGTCCAAATTAAACAACACCAACATCATATCAGATCCCAATTCAATAGGTACACATAAATCTTGTACAGTAATCACATGCGACACTTCTATATCAAATTTTCCAATCCATTTGACCTTCGGTCCGCAATCCGTGCACAAACAAACACAATTTTCCCACCATTATTCTCCACAGGGTTCTAAGTGCGTAATTATAAACACTTACTAACCGAGGAACCATCTAGGTTACTCACCTAATAACTTCCGAAGCACGTCGGAAGTCTCTCGCAACGTCCGTGGGATGACGTTCCAACTGAGCCTCTATAACATTTAAAATAAGTAAACATTACCAACTGAATAGTTAAAAATATTAAACAATGCACATGGAATAAGTAAAACGTGTATAATGCATGTTCATGGCATTCCCGGCCCTAATCCAAAATTTTCCCATAAAAAAAATCCGTCTAAAAATTAGAAACCTATTGGCGGACGGCGCAATTCGGACCTCTATAGTCCCCAATTAAACAAAATAAAGGATTAAAGGCTCTGCTACAGGGCCACGCCAATTCCGTCCAAAAATTTCCAATTTCTCACAAAATGAAATTAAATATTCTACGAATCCGATGCCTCAAGAATCAGGTCAATCGGATGTCGGACGGAAAAGAAATTGACAAAATGAAATCCCAAATTACCAATTAAATAATAATCATAATAATAAAATAAAATAAAAAAACTGCTCAGCCTCGCTGACGCCTCTAGCCAGCGGGCTGACTAAACTGGTCTGCGTATAGGCGACGCGTCGCCTAGCGACGCTGACCTTATACCCAAGATCACTAGGGCGACGCTGTCGCCTAGTGACCCGCCTTACCTCTCTCTTTTTTTTTTTTTTCCTATTTCCCATCCGAATTTCCAACAACAATAATTTTAGTACACAAATCAGAAAATACAAACCATAGCTTGTTGGAAAGATAATGAAAAGCTCTACCATTCTCATGAAGACCATAAAAATCAATTTCACCCCTAAGGGTGTCAAAAATCCCTTCAAAGCTACTGCCTACTCAAATCCCATTAAAACAGAACAGTACATTGAAATTTCCATAACTCTCAGATTCTTCAGCCAAAAATTACCACATAAATATTCTCAATAAGTTCACAATGTCATCTACAACTTTCATGAACAACCCAAAATCAAATTCCATTGCTAAACAAGTCAATTAATTCAGTCAATGTTGCTGTCCCTGAAATCATTCAATTTGAGCAGTAAACTTATAACAAGCATAACTCCCTGTACACAAGTCAGAAAAATCTGAACTTTATATCCCTGAAAAGATAAATCCTCAAACTTCAATTTTCATGAAGAACTCAATTTCCAATTTAATTTCTAACCATTTCAAAACTGTCATGCAAGGTACTGCCATTATCAGCAATTTACAACCTAATGCAGGGTCAGTTTTTGCAAAATCATAACTCCCAACTCTGACCTCTAAAAATTACACACCATAAATCATTTTCAAGATAATGTCTTCCTCTACAACTTTTCAGAAGATCACTCACACCAATTCAGTCCACAAAAATTTCTAAAATTGCTCCCAAGCAGAAAGCTCACAAAATCAACACTTTCACTAGGTTTCTCCAAAAAGCATAAAACCAATCAATAGTAATCAGTTCATATCTCCCAATATACAACTAGAAAATTAGCAAGATCAGTGGCAATGGAAAGCTAACTCAATATTCCTCAACTTTCATAAAGACCATTTTTCCTAGTTCCATACCAATTAATTTAGAAAAATCAACAAAACACATTAGTCATACATGCGGTTACTGTTTACAGGCAATAAAACAGTAACTTTCCATGCAAATTTTCGCCCTTCAAGCATTACAATTTAACAACACCTATTTCACACTAAATTGAAGCCAACATCCCAAAGTTTAATTGGGCACAAACTTCACCTCATTTGTACACCTACACAATAAGTTATGATCAAAACATTCCAACTGGTCAAACACCAATTTTCCAGATTTCAACATTACCCTAACTCCTATCACTTCTAACATCAATAACACATCACTAAGCATCCATTCCTACCTCTAATTCAACCACAAATTCATCACAACATACACTTCTATAATGACACAAAAATTGGCAGCACCTACACAAATGATCTTCCTAAGTTTTCCATTCATCTATCCTTACAAACTCAATCCAAAACCAAACTAAAATCAATAAGAAGTATAGTCATTCATTCATCCATAACTAAGTATACATTTAAACCCATTCAAACCTACCACTTCCATAATCAAAGAAATGCATTAATGATCCCCATGAATGCTTTTAACAACCAAAAGAATAAATACAAACTCAACTCTTACCTTAAACAAGTTGTAAGCTCTCAAATCTCCAAATCACTTACACCTCTCCACCTCTCCCAAAACCTACGGCTACCATACCAACCAAGCATAAATCATCATCTTCACAAGGCTTCACTTGATCTTGATAGAGAATAAAGAGAGGCAAGGCAAGTAGCAAAGAAAAGTCTCTTATAAAGGATGGATAAGAAGCTTTTGAAAAGGAGAAACAAACACACCAAGGAAGAAGCAAGTTTTGATGATGCAAGGAGAATTGGTTTTTTAAGTGCTTCAAATGTTAAAAGAAACAAGGAGAAGGTCGATGAGAGGAAGAAATAAGACAAAGCTAATTAATGAAATGGGACACTTGGCTTTAAGTATAATAAAATATCATTTATCCTAATCCAAATTAATTTAGTACTAATTCCAATTAATCTCTAATCATGGCACTAGAATATTATCCTAACCTCATTTATCCACTAATCTTATGCCATTATGCAGCCCCTTTAGCACGAAAAGCTCACTCACAATTTTGAATTTTCCTATCCGCACGAACCCCAAAAATTCCAGAAAAATTTCCATAAATCCCCAAAATGTAAAACATTTAATGGCGACTCCAAATAATTTTTCAAATACAATGATCCCATAAATTTCACAAAGAATCGCAATTTGAAACCTGTTTAAAATGTCACGAATGCATGTATACCGTGTGCATGTGCAAAACTATCATCAGTTATAGAGGCTATATAATGGATGTTCATGCCGCGTTATAATTCAAGTCTCCAACCCGTCCCAAATTACCAATAAACCTTTTCTATGGGAGATGGGATGTTACACCTTGAATAAGAGAAGTACTATGCCTATTCATGATTTTCCCGGTACCATTTCCCATTTTCTTGAGTCAAATACTAACTTTTCGATCAATTGCTCAATAAAGGCTCAATTATAAATTAATAACATATTACGGGACTCCCCAAATTTCAATTCTCATATTCAGTCAATTTATCACGTCACACTCGCTAGGGTACTATCTCAACATCAATATCACTATTTTCTAGATCAAATTCACCCATTATGCTCAGTTCTATAACCCCAATTATCATGAACAATCCTTAGGTTGAAATACGATCATTTTCTTGACTTTCTTTCACTGATTGAGATCTCAAAAACTGGAATTCAACTCTCATTCTTTTCCTTGATTGTAGACCTCGATCTCTTGTTCATAACGAATCAAACATCACCTCAATTGGAGGTCTACACAATTAGTTATGTCCCAAAAACCAAATTAAAACTATTCATAAACTGGCCCTCACCGCGGCATTCGAAGTGAGCTCGCCGCGGCGACCTCCTTCCTGTTCGCCGAGGCGAATTAACATATTAATTCACCGCGGCGAGGCCCTCGCAAGACGCCATGCTAGAACGCTTATTTCATTTCATTGTCAGTATGCAGCGCCATGACGTCTTGGATCTCGGTTCGCCTTCCCGATTGATTTTTCGCCCAATCTCTTTCTAAAATCACCAAAAACTCATCTAAACACTCACAATCTTTCATATTAAACCCCATGAATGCATTTAACACAATAATAAACAACATTAAACCATTTAACTTACCAATCGAAGCTCAAATCTCTCCAAATCACGCAACCCTAATATCTGAAACCTTTAACCTTTTATACCCACAACTTTCACCCTTCACACCTGTAGGAAAATCCCGGTGTGAGCATCACATGCCCACGGTGTGGAAAACAAAATTTTTTTGTTACGGGACCTTCCCGAAAGCCAGGATCCATGTGTCTATACAACAAACTCAAACCATAACGGTCAAAGGAGACCGTCTCTAACGGTATCCATGCAGAGATCGGAGAACCTAACCGGGACAAACCCTTTGACTCGGGAATAGCTAGAACAAGTTGAAGACTGCTAGATCTTACCTTGTTCTTGGAGAGCTTAGGAGAAACGATGATGAAGAAGGAGAAGAAGAGCTTGAGAGTTGATGATCTTTGATGAAGATGAAGATATGAGAGGAGAAAACTATTTCCTTTTAAAACCTATCTTCTCTCTTCCAACGACCATCAATCCTACTCAAACTTTCTTCCTAAGCCTTTTATATCTTTAACAATTAAAGATGTAATAAATGCTAAGGTGAGTCATTGACCCTCGTTAGCTACTTTATATATATATATAAAGTTAAAGCTTCCTCCTCCATACACGTTTCACATATATATATATATATATATAAATGTCAAGTGGTCCAATCCACACTGGGTCATCCTATCGCCTCTACCGGTCCCGGTATGGGAAAAACCCCCGGAAATGTTTTCCAGCAATATCGATGTCGCGAACTCATCGGGACATATCTCGATCTCATCGGGACATATCTCGATCTCATCGGGATCCATTTAATCCTTTTGCTCTCCATATATTGGAACTCTGTCCAAAACTATTTTACGAATTCTCCGAGACACTCTTATGCGTGTGACCCATTAGGTTCCCGGTTATGTTGACCACTTAGATTAACACTTAATCTGAGCAAGTCATGAGTGGTATCTAGCAACACATCATGACCCCAATTGACCGGAAAGTAATTGGTTTGACGAATGAACATGTATTCATCATGAACCATATCACGAACCTTTCCATAGACAATTACCGTGCAATTCGTCCTTTCACCATGCTATACCCCACTTGGTTATGAGTATGGGCAAAGTGTCAACTCTTACTAGACTGACTAAGTCAAATCTAGTCCAAGTGATATCAGTTCTTGTCCTGGGACTCATTACTTTATATGTCATTGAAGACACTCTTCATGACATATATACTTCGGCCAGAGATTTCCAAGTAATGACCCTGACAAGAGGCCATGGGTATCATCTTCTGCTATCATAGAAGTGGTGAATCCTTTATTGGCTACTCAATTACCTTCGAACACCTCAAGCTGTACCCAAGCACCACCCTATGAGCGACCTCTGTAAGGCAACAAGGAATGGAGTCAAAGCATATAATCGATCCAAGATATCCTCGAGCACCTAAAGTCTAAGGATACTGCACCATTGCTATGATGAGATTATCAATGACATTAGAATAGACATCCATGTGATGATCTCATAGCAGTCATCCAATGTACTTACTACCTCTAGTAAGCATCCACATCTCAACCCTAAATATCTCATATTTACAACTTTTGAGATCCACTGCTGATCAAATCAAGGAGCTTGAGATGTGCTAGTCTTTCCAGACACCGATGTCCAGCCTCAAGAATCCTATGACTAGGATAATTTAGATATCGACATAATTGCACATGATAGGAATCTCAGTAGTATGATCACATCACAATTTCCTTCATGCTATGTCATATATCATGGACTTCATTAATTTGCTTATTGATCAACATCAGTTCATTAATAATGAACAGCAACGTAATGAAATATGCCTTTATTTATTTATTCATAAAGACTGTACACAAATTTGTACAAAGCCAATCGCCTTGATATCTAATACCATAGGCGAGTACATGAGAATCAAAACTCTTCTGTGACAATGGCTTTGTCAACGGATCAACAATATTCTGCTCTGTGGGAATTCTCTCTATCTGCACATCACCTCGACCAATGATCTCCCTGATCAGGTGATATCTGCGGAGTACGTGTTTGGATCATTGATGAGACCTTGGTTCTGTCGCTGCATGATAGCCCCATTGTTGTCACAATACAATCAGATGGGCCCATCATGCTAGGAACCACACCAAGTTCAAGAATGAACTTCGATCCAAACCGCCTTCCTTTGTTCGCTTCAAGCGGCAATGTATTCTGCCTCGGTTGTTGAATTGGCAGTCGTCTCTTGTTTGGAACTCTTCCAGCTGATCGCCCCGCCATTCAGTGTGAATACATAACCTGATTGGGATTTGGAATCATCCTTATCAGATTGGAAACTGGCATTTGTATACCCGCTCACCTAGAGATCTCTATCCCCATATATCAAGAACACATCCTTAGTCCTTTGCAAGTACTTGAGGATATTCTCGACACCACCCAAAGGACCTCACCAGATCCGATTGGTATCTCGCCGTAACACTTTGAGCATATGATACATCGGGTCTCGTACATATAGCACAACATACATGATAGATCCTACCGCAGATGCATACGGATCATATTCATGCGATCCTCTCATCTTGTGTCTTAGACACATAGATTTTGAGAGTGTTATCCCACGAGTCACGGAAGGTACCTCTCTTGATTGCTCCATGCTAAACCTTTTTAGCATCTTGTCTATGTCGTTGATTGTGAAAGACCAAGCAACCTTTTGATCTATCTCTATAGATTCTTATCCCAAGGATATAAGTTGCTTCACCAAGGTCTTTCATGGCAAATTGTTTGACAACCAAATCTTGACTAATTGTAGCATAGAGACATCGCTTCCTAGCAATAATATGTCATCTACATACAAGACAAGGAATACGATTGCAGTCCACTAACCTTCTTATACACACGGATTCATCCGTATTTTGTGAGAAACCAAACTCTTTGATTACCTCATCAAACGGATATTCCAACTCTGGATGCTTGCTTCAATCCATAGATGGATTTCAAGCTTGCATACCTTTTCGCCATCATAGAGGTGAAGCCCTCAGTTGTGTCATATACACATCCTCACTAGATTTCCATTTAGAAAGTCGTCTTCACATCCATTTGCCATATCTCATAATCATAATGAGTGGCAATGGCTAGAGTATTCTAATGGATTTAAGATTGCTCTCGGGTCAAGGTCTCATCGTAGTCAACTCCTTGTCTCTCGATTTAAACCTTTAGCCACAAGCCTTGCTTTATAGGTAATCACATTACCATCCATGTCGGTTTTCTTTTGAAAACCTATTTGCACCCTATGGGTTTTATTCCTTCTAGTGCCTCAACCAAAGTCCATACTTGATTTTCATACATGGAATCCATTTCACCGCATGGCGTGAAGCCATTTCTCGTAATCAACTCTTCGTAACCTCTTCATAGTGGTAGGCTCATCATCTTCTATGAGCAATACGTCATTCTGCTCATTCACGAAATCCATATCTCTCGGAACAGAGCGATCCTACGTGACCTCACGAACTTCGTGTGTTGTAGAAGGTTGAATCACTTCATCCGTATGAGTTACAGCTTTGTGTTCAGCAGCTTGATTCAAGGCTCTGTTCGAGCATCTTGAACTTCTTCAAGTTCAATCTTGCTCCCAATCGCCTTCTTGTAAAAGAAACTCTTTCTCTAAAGACAGCATGCTTCAAACAAACACCTTTGTTCCTCAAAGAAGTAGAATTGATATCCCATTGTTTCTTTAGGATATCCTACTTAACAAACACTTGTCGACTTTGCATCAAGTTTATCCGACCGTGTCCGCTTCACATAAGCGTGACAACCCCAAACTTTCAAATGAGTAAGATAGGGTCTTTGTTAGTCCACATCTCATATGGAGTAACATCAACTGCCTTTGATGGAACTATATTTAACAAGTAAACAATTGTCTCGATTGCATACCCCAAAAGGATTTTGGTAACTTTGCAAAGCCCATCATTGATCGTACCATGTCTAACAAGGTTCGATTTCTCCTTCTCGCCACACCATTATGTCAGGTGTGTAAGGAGGAGTCCATTGAGATAAAATCCCATTATCTCTCGAGATAATCCAAAAACTCTTGGTCTAAGTATTCCCCACCACGATCCGATCGTAATGTCTTGATACTTTTCCCAAGTTGGTTTTCTACTTCATTTCAATTGTTTGAACTTTTCAAATGCTTCAGATTTGTATCTCATCGAATCAGTACCCATATCGAGAATAATCATCGATAAAGGTAATGAAGTAAAGACAACCACTTCGCATGGATGGACATCGGACTACATACATCCGAATGTATTAGGTCTAATACTCCATTCGCCGCTCACCCTTTCCTTAAAGGGTAATTTAGTCATCATGCCTAATAAACAAGATTCGCATGTGTCATATGATTCATAATCAAATGACCCTAAACTACCACTCTTATGGAGCTTAGCTATCGTCTCTCATTTATATGGCCAAGCGCACAATGCCATAAGTAAGTTGATTTTAAATGATCTCGTTTATGTCTTTTCGTGTCATTGACATTCATAATTGGATGTAACATATCTAATATGTAAATTCCATTGCATAATGTACCAGCACCATAAAGCATTCCATTCAAACTAATAGAACAACCATTGTTACTAAAAGTCAAATGGAAACCAAATTTATTTAAACAAGAAATGCATAATATGTTCTTTGTTAATACAGTACAAAATAACATTCATCCAATTTAATTACAAGCCCAAAGGGGAGTGACAAAAGTAAGTGCTCACGACTAATGCAAGAACTCTTGCTCCATTTCCCACACGCAGTCTAGTTCTCCTTCATGAGTCGCCATCGTCCCTCGAGGCCCCGCATATCATTGATATGTGTGAGCCACAACCGTATCTAATACCTATATGTTATGGTCGAAACAAGATAACCTCAATGACAAACATACTCAAGAAGTCGAGGCATCCGATGCCTTCTTCGCTTCAATTCATCCAGATAGACTTTACAATTTCGCCCAATGGCCAGTCTTGCCACAATGGAAGCAAGTTCCTTTTGGTGCAGTCTCTTTGGTTTTCTTCTTGGCTACACTTCCTTTGAACCAGAAGAAGAAGCCACCATAAGCACTTGCTTACTATCCTTCTTGATAGATTGCTCTGCTGTCTTGAGCAGATTAATCAAATCAGGGATTGTCGTGGATATTTGGTTCATCCGATAGTTTAACACAAACTGTGAATAACTATCAGACAATCCAACTAGAATTAAGTCAACACTTAATTCATAATCCATAACAAAACCTAAGATGACCAACCTCTCAATATACCCATTCATCTTCAGTGCATACTGCACTGCAGATGAACCTGGAGTCATCTTAGTAGTGAAGAGTAGCCTCGAGGTCTCGAACCTTTCAGACCGAGCTTGCTCATCAAACAACTCCCTAAGATGAAACACTATGGTATGAGCATCCATAGACTCATGCTGCTTCTGCAGCTCTGGTGACATCGAGGCAAGCATAATGCAGGTAGCCATGTCATTATCTTTAAGATGCTTACGATATGCTTTCTGATCCTCATCAAAGCATCGCCAGCAGTGGATCGAAAGTGGAACATCTAGGATATATCCCGCCTCGGACTCGAGAACAATTCTTAGATTTCTCACCAATCTAAAAGTTGGGTCCATTAATTTGTTTGAGTCCATAAGCGGCCTAGCGAAGTTCACACTTGAAGTCATCTTCAATCAACCTAAAGAGAAGAGAGAAAGAATGTTAGAATAGAATTAAATGCATGATCATAAGGACTTGCATGACATGCATATGGCTCCCACTAGTTTCAAAGAATCCATAACCCTCAGTATGAATCCAAGAAATATGATGACAAAATGTCCTAGTGGGTCGATATCCCACATTCCTAAAATGACCTTGGTTTACCCAACAAGCCACCTTAGGTCAATCGGTAGGTATCACCATACCAATTGCATCATAGATATCCGACATTCCTAAAATGACCTTGGGTTTACCCAACAAGCCACCTTAGATCAATCGGCAGGTATCGGTCATACCAATTACTTTATAGATGCAACTATCGACTAGTGCTATCAACTCGTGATGTATGCACACACATTGGGTTATCAACTCTTGATGCGCTGCATATCCGATGCACACTACCCAATTTTGCCTCTCGCTCACGCTGACCTTGAGTTTACTCAACAAATCAACGCTTCTAGTGAAAACCCACCCATTAATCCGAAAATCTTATTTTCATGGTTCAAACATATTCAGATAGAGTGAGCTTGGGTTTACCCAACAACCCAACTCTATAAGAACTCGTTCTCCCATATTAATGGAAGGCGTTAGTTTTCAAGTGATGTGTGAGGTTTTCAGGTCTCATCTTCTTCTTCTCCAAGTCGTAGGATTATAGTCACTATGACTATATGGAATGATTTAGGTATTTCATCAATCACATTGAGTCTATACCTAAAATCATCCATCATCCCACCTCTCGCATGTTGTTGTAGTCGATGGTGCATGTTCTAGTCGATCGGTGCATGTGCCGACCGATTGGAACTTGTGCTAGTCGACTACTATAGGTTATCGTGCGTTCGAATGACTAGAACATGTTCCAATGATTTGATGGATTATCGCACTTTCCAATGATCGGTGCATGTTCCAAATGACCGAATGGATGTGCCAATGATCGGTTTTTGCCCCGCTATCTAATCGCTAATTTTTCAATCCGTAGATCAAATTCACAATACCAAGTGTAATATCCTTTATTATGATGTACCAATGAAACACTTTCATTGTTCCATGCTTACCATATATAGTCAAACTATACATGAAACTTGAAATTGATGAATACACTCTTATTCATTTAGATTTCCAAATAATTTGAGAATATCAAACTATCACCCTAAGTATCTCTAGGTAGTCTACACTTTATCAAGACTACTTCGGCACCTGTCACAAAATTTGTGACGGCCAAAACAATCAAGATAAGGGAATATACTAACGAGACGCTAATGAGACACATTTGACATCCTAAATTGTTTGGAAACCCGATTTCAAGAAAATCATTTAGGAAAACATACAAAATCAATATAACACATTTTTAATCACATTAAAAATGATCCAAGGCATTGGAATTGTGAAATACACAATTTTTCATTTCAAACAAAACAACTCCAGCAACTTTCTCAAAACTGCCAAGCTCTGTGTTTTGCTTGAAAAACTCATTGAAACAATTTCAATAAATTCTGAGAAAATTACAGAGGTTACAAAATATTCCCAAAATTCTTCATGAATTTTTTGAGGATTTATTTCCATCAAAAACTCATCCAACCTCAGAAACAAAGCCAATGTAGAATCTGTGTTCCTCAACACAGTTATTCCCAGCAGCACACAATAAATTCTCAAATAAATAGTAAATCACCTTGAAAATTTTTTTACATTCTCATAGACATTCATAAACATCTTAGAGACATGTTGGTGAAAGAAAATCCGAAATTTTTTTTTCTACAATTTATTCTCGAATTTATAACATGCCTGTTCATTGAATGTGCACAAAGACAGCAACCAGAACATTGGGGAATAAATTAGCAAAACCATATCAAATCACATTGATAAATTCCAAGCTTCCACATACATATGAAACAACATCTTGTGAACATATCTAGGCAAGAAAATTTCAAAAACTATATTTCTATACTGAATTCGAAATTCACACAATCAACATGCATCATCGTTACAAGCAATAGGCAACTCCGACCTAGTCATGGTTTCTTCGTTATATACGACACAAGTGGCTCTAATACCACTGTAGGAAAATCCCGGTGTGAGCATCACATGCCCACGGTGCGGAAAACAAAATTTTTTGTTCCGGGACCTTCCCGAAAGCCAGGATCCATGTGTCTATACAACAAACTCAAACCATAACGGTCAAAGGAGACCGTCTCTAACCGTATCCACGCAGAGATCGGAGAACCTAACCGGAACAAACCCTTTGACCCGAGAATAGCTAGAACAAGTTGAAGACTGCTAGATCTTACCTTGTTCTTGGAGAGCTTATGAGAAACGATGATGAAGAAGGAGAAGAAGAGCTTGAGAGTTGATGATCTTCGATGAAGATGAAGATATGAGAGGAGAAAACTATTTCCTTTTAAAACCTATCTTCTCTCTTCCAACGACCATCAATCCTACTCAAAATTTCTTCCTAAGCCTTTTATATCTTTAACAATTAAAGATGTAATAAATGCTAAGGTGAGTCATTGACCCACGTTAGCTACTATATATATATATATATATATAAAATTAAAGCTTAAAGCTTCCTCCTCCATACACGTTTCACATATATATATATATATATTAATTAATTCTTTAATTAATTAATTATATATATATAAATAAATTCTGAAGTGGTCCACCACACTGGGTCGATCCTACCGCCTACTGGTCCTTTATGGGAAAACCCCTAAACGTTTTTCAAGAATATCGATGTCGCGATCTCATCGGGACATATCTCGATCTCATCGAGATCCATTTAATCCTTTTCTCTCCATATATTGGAACTCGTCCAAAAATATTTTACTTAATTCTCCGAGACACTCTTATGCGTGTGACCCATTAGGTTCCGGCTATGTTAGCCACTTAGATTAACACTTAATCTGAGCAAGTCATGAGCGGTATCTAGCAACACATCATGACCCCAATTGATCGGAAAGTAATTGGTTTGACGAATGAACATGTATTCATCATGAACCATATCACTAACCTTTCCATGACAATTACTGCAATTCGTCCTTTCACCATGCTATACCCCACTTGGTTATGAGTATGGGCAAAGTGTCAACTCTTACTAGACCGACTAAGTCAAATCTAGTCCAAGTGATATCGCTTCTTGTCACGGGACTCATTACTTTATATGTCATCAAGACACTCTTCATGACATATATACTCCGACAGAGATTTCAAGTAATGACCTCGACAAGAGGCCATGGGTATCATCTTCTGCTATCAAAGAAGTGGTGAATCCTTTATTGGCTACTCAATTACCTTCGAACACCTCAAGCTGTACCCAAGCACCACCCTATGAGCGACCTCTGTAAGGCAACAAGGAATGGAGTCAAAGCACAGAATCAGTATCCAAGATATCCTTGAGCACCTAAAGTCTAAGGATACTTGCACCATTGCTATGATGAGATTATCACTAACATTAGAATAGGACATCCATGTGATGATCTCATAGCAGGTCATCCAATGTACTTACTACCTCTAGTAAGCATCCACATCTCAACCCTAAATGTCTTATATTTACAGCTTTTGAGATCCACTGCTTGATCAAATCAAGGAGCTTGAGATGTGCTAGTCTTTCCAGATTACCGATGTCCAGTCTCAGTAATCCTATGACTAGGGATAATTTAGATACTGACATAATTGCACATGATAGGAATCTCAGTAGTATGATCACATCACAATTTCCTTCATGCTATGTCATATATCATGGACTTCATTAATTTGCTTATTGATCAATATCAGTTCATTAATAATGAGCAGCAACGTAATGAAATATGCTTTTCTTTATTTATTCATAAAGACTGTACATAAATTTGTACAAAATGCGCTAAAGGCGATTGCCTTCAGGACACTACTCTAACAACACCCAACTATCCTCATCTTCCTCATGCGTCAAGCTAGATGCGCACAGAGAGAGAAGACCATAAGCAACAATCGTGGGTGGAGGAAAAAAATCAAAATCGTCGAAGGGGAGGGAGAAACGGTCGCCCTAGGAAGGAAAAGCTTTTCTTTCCTCTCCTCTTAACCTTAGATATTTAAGGGCTAAACACTTAACTCTCTTTCTCTTTTCAATTTATTTCTAGTACAATTTGTCCGCAAATTTCAATGGCTCGACATAAACAATTCCTAAAAATCATATTTCCAATTTTCCATCGCCATTGGACAATTATTCTAACACTATGCAGTCAATCTGTCCGACACTTGAAAAATTTCCGGTCCGACATTTTCTCCTAATTAATCCGAAACTTTTCCTAAAGTTCATCGTCACTTCATGACCACTCTAAGACAGCCCAATTCCACTATTCACACTCAATTATTCCATAATTCCCAATATAACATAATCGAATCTAATTATATCACAAATTCACAATTCAAAATCATTTACAAAATCAAATGCCGGGAAAATTCCATGAATGCATGTACCTACATGTGCATGTGCCAATTGACTCAGTCCTCTACAATCAGAGGCCATATGCAGGTTCATATCGGACTATGCAATGCAACAAATTAGCCTGTACTAATTGACCCATATACCCTTCCCATCAGGGTCGGGATGTTACAATTCTCCCCTCCTTACAAAAATTTCGTCCTCGAAATTTCATATACGGTTGATCTGGAAGGCAGGGGAATAGTTTCGATCACTATATACCGTTTTCCACTTATTTCACTCTAGAACCAATTTCTATCAGCATACTGAATCAATACAATCAATCACTTATTAACATTCTCAAACTTTCTCGCAAATTTTCACTTTTGATTTCAATAACACTTATGTCGGATCATAACAGTATTTCCCTAATCCTGTCCATGTAACTCTCTACGAATCCGAATCATCTTTTATGTTTTGAAACTGAATTTCCAATCCTTGGTTCTATTCATATCACAGTCAAATAAAGGCCATTTCCTCAATTTCACCTTTATCTCATATAAGTGTATCTTGGCCGAGGCGATACACTTCGAAACATTTCATTTATCGCTTAGCAGACTACATCTTTAAAATGTTAAAACACTAATCTCGTAAGATTCCAATAACCTCACTATAATCAATTTGACTCATTGACATTAACTTTCTTAACCCTTCTTACAGATTCATTTCACTTATCAACATTATCTCATATTAATTATGGCCTTCGACTATTTTAGGCCCTGATCACATTAATATAAGGGTGAACGACTCCCTTTTTGCTGTCACCCCTTATACATTATTTGAATGGTATCATCAATAAAACAATCGATATGCTCACCATCTATCTGAACTAAACATCAATTTCATATCTCAAAGGATTCTCAATAATCTCACTTTTTCATTTTCCTCTAACAGTCAAGTCTATTGAGTAACATACTTATAATCAGTTGATTTTACCTTCCACACTACCAATTACTCTTTCAATGCACTTTTACTAAAACATATAATTTCGATTGTTCCTTACTTTTTCACTAACAATTCCTTTGGTGGGTATTACCCATATTTTTTTAACCCATTTGTCACTATCGTTTTCCTCAACAGTTTAATCCACTTGAAATTCCTAAATACTCAATTCTGTTTTGCCAATCCTTTTTACACATCTGATTTGGAATTCCAATTGCCCATAATACTTTCTTTTTGTCCCATACTAGTTCGACAGATCACACTCAGTATTGCAATAGGTTTAATAACCTTATCGCCCAAATTATGATTTTCTGCCATCGCATTTTCCGAGTCAATACATTACATTGCATCACTAACTTAATTCTGAAACACTCAAACATATAGCCCTTTTCAATACTTCTAAATTCACTAATATCTCAATCATTCTCGCTTTACATATTCATATCTATGTTTGAAATGTTTCTATCCGAATAATGTCTCCAAGTTCTCAAAACAATATCCAGTACAAAATATTTCAGTCATCACTCAGAATGTAGCCCATAAGGCTATATTTACCTCTAAGTACATAAAATCACTTTACACAATTTCATCAAATAGCATCATAACCTTTACTGGAACATTTCTGTATATAGTGCAAAATCTCCAAATTGAAGCGATACTATGAATACTAAATTTGTAAACTTTCTCCAAATGTTTCTGTCACAATCATCAATCATATGATCACACTCGTTTTTCCTCAAACATTTGTCAAAGCTAAAGCCAGAAAATCTTCGATAATTTCGGGCGATCCAAAGATACCGCTAGTTCTAAATAACTCCAAATCCCGAATACATATGTCCCTTGCAATTTCGCATTTTATCATCAACTCTTTCGATATTAAGTCTCCCAATGTGCCATATTCGAATACTGGTTCAATCACTATTTATTTGGTCAACTAAGATTCATTCTTACAAAACTTGCATGATAAACAATTTCCTCAACTGTGCCAATTTATATACTTCATTTCATTTTTTTTTCAAATGCATTCAATCAATCATCCATGCTTATAGTCATTATCCACTCTAAACACAATTGAGACATTTTACTCTTCAGTAGCATAACAACTCCTCATACTCATAATTAATTCATATATCTCTTTAATTATCGATTGCCTCCAACGAGGAACAATTTCTTATAACTTTCTCAGTTTCATCATAATATATTCTGACACATATTCCTTTACACTAGCTTCTCCACATATTGCAATTTATAGGCCATCTTTGTTCTCTAGGTTGAATAACCCATTCATCATATCAACTTATACTTTACGAACATATTTACACAAAATATTCATGAACCGATATTCTCCTCATGTTCGCAATTAATATTTCTTTGATGCTCAGTAATTCTCTTACATAATCGAATTCATCTCAGCACAATAATACACACTTAGTTTATTTCTTACGCTTGAGTCTCTACTAGAATTCGAACTCCACCATTTACTTATACTTCATTTCAAATTTATCCTTTCAATGATTATTCTCAAATCAAATCGTCAGATCACTAAACCTTATCAATCATTAATACTATTTATAAATCTCGATCAATCAACTATTTTTCATCACAATAAATCACCACTCTTGATACTTCAAGAAGTTCAATCTCTGAAGGGCACTTAAACAATTTCATTTCTCTTTTTGGATACCAGCTCTCGATCATGGGGGACTTTGCTGAATTCATGTCCCTCTTTAACTCCCTCAAGCTCATTACTTATGCCATCATCATTGATAATCGCACTTCTTTCTTAATTGATTGCTACAAGCATTCTCGCGCTTTACTCTAACTCAGAAATTTTCCTTTTTACACCCGTCCTCGCTCGTGAGGATCGTATACAATCTCCATTCATTTCCAATTGATCACTATGAGCACTTTCATTTCTTATTCTAACTCATATAGGATTTTCAAACTACAAGAATTCTGACTAGCAATTATCCATTAACTCATCCATTGCAGCTCAATATTTTCACTTTACCATGGGGCTCCCATAATCAGGTGTGCATTTACATAGGCAAAACAACTGGACTTGACAACTTTTTCATCTACCATTGTTATTGTCTTACATCTCAATTTCTCATCATTTTATCATACCCATGAATAATCACACTCAAATCAATATCATAGATATACAATCAGTTTTGATTTCTCACTAACATAATTGATTTACAGTCATAAATCATTATTCATAACTCTCATCCAGATAATCAGACCCAATTGCAACTTCTCTATATCCTAGAATATTTTATTTTCATCCACTTTATACGCTGGCAATCTTACCATCACTATCGTATCTCTACTTTCCTCTCTCAATCCACAACTATACATTCATATCTATTCTCCATTCCAGGATATACTCCAGTATAACACTGATGTTGCCTTTCAATATATATATGTACACCAATAACAATACACTAAATCCTCACTTGTCAAATCGAACTAGACACTTTTTCTTATTTCACGATATTCACAACTTCCTTTTTATCACATTCTAACACATCGCAACACATCGCCCTTTTTCCTCACTATTTCTAACCGCTTAAACAATTGAGACAGCCTCATATATGTGACTCATATGCTAGACTGGGGATCAGTTGTCACTGTCTACCGTGACATGACTTAAATGCATGTACTTAACTCATATGTCAGATTGCCCATGTAAGATTGTACTTCTGGGCTCTGATACCACAAATGTAACACCCCACTCCCGCGAGACCCGAACCCGATATCTACTGTGATATCCGAGCCCGTGACCTGCAAGGGTGATATGTTAGAGCAGTCAAAGCAGTCAATTATCCGGTAAAACATTTTTTTCTTTTGAAAACATTTGAGTGCGCAGAAATCAATAAACCATTTGGGCCCGTGATGCGGAAACATTTACAATCAAAACACTATTTCAATAATCAATTCATGATACCCTATTAGTCAGTTGGGGCCCTCTATAATAACAATACAATTATGCGGAAACACAAATTTACACATCAATCAGAAAGACTCAAATGCAGGCATGAAACTGATCCCGACCTGAACTCTGACTTGCTTGCTGTAAGCATACTCCCGTTTGTCTAACGGGGTACTCGCCAAATCCTGAAAAATAATTGCAATGTTGGGTGAGTTTGCGAACTCAGTGAGAAACCATCATCGATGGTTCACCCAACTCATGCATTCACTAATCATATACACATAATCACACATTAACATTTACAGAAATATTCCATGTAATTCCATCTTTCACATTTCGCAGTTCATCACAAACATATGCAATGCGCATGTGACACTTCCATTTTCTTACGGGGTTGTGACCGAGCGCTTTCACAATGAACAGTAATTGCGTTTTAGGAAGTAGGAGAGCCCTCCAGGTATGCACTACCTTCCACGCGTCTAGGGAGTAGGAGAGCCCTCGGTATGTATCGACTCTCCTCGAGCTCGAGGCTCGATTCAATGAATGAAGCCTTAATGTGGTATCCGAGCACTGCGTGGGAGAGTCCTCAGGGTATGCACCACCTCAGGGGGAAAGCGATACCAAGGCATTATTAGCTGCTCCGGTCATAACTATCTTTATCTGATCATGTCAAGCCTTTATGCATGAATGCCCATGTAACAATTCACATTCACAATCATTTTACATTTCACAGATCGATTCCCATTCCTTCGGACTTTTAGTCTGGCATTTCAATCATAATCAATTTGCACATTCACACTCTATTTCTTTCAAGTATTCACAGTCAGTACACACAATTGGCACTTCTATATCACATTTCAATGTTTGGGACCCGTGGTCCAAATCAATCAAATCAAATACACATATATCCATCCATATCTCTGCATGGCATTAATGCATATAATACTAAACACATAAAGGCTGAGGAACCAACTAGGTTACTCACCTGAACTTCCTAGTTGCTGCTCGAAGCTCCAAAGATCGCCCTTGGATTATCGATCCATCGGCTTTATAACAATCAATTAATTTCATTCATTACAAAATGCACAGTCAAAATAATTAATGATGCACATGCCTTGAATAAGAGAGGTACTATGCCTATTCATGATTTTCCCGGTACCATTTCCCATTTTCTTGAGTCAAATACTAACTTTTCGATCAATTGCTCAGTAAAGGCTCAATTCTAAATTAATAACATATTACGGGACTCCCCAAATTTCAATTCTCATATTCAGTCAATTTATCACGTCACACTCGCTAGGGTACTATTTCAACATCAATATCACTATTTTCTAGATCAAATTCACCCATTATGCTCAGTTCTATAACCCCAATTATCATGAACAATCCTTAGGTTGAAATACGATCATTTTCTTGACTTTCTTTCACTGATTGAGATCTCAAAAACTTGAATTCAACTCTCATTCTTTTCCTTGATTGTAGACCTCGATCTCTTGTTCATAACGAATCAAACATCACCTCAATTGGAGGTCTACACAATTAGTTATGTCCCAAAAACTAAATTAAAACTATTCATAAACTGGCCCTCGCCGCGGCGTCCCCAATGTTCCTCGCCGCGGCATTCGAAGTGAGCTCGCCATGGCGACTTCCTTCTGCTGCTTTGCCATGAGAACGTTTATTTCATTCTCGCCGTCGTGGCGCGCGCCGACGCGTGGATCTCGGTTCGTCTTCCCGATTGATTTTTCGCCAATCTCTTTCTAAAATCACCAAAACTCATCTAAACACTCACAATCTTTCATATTAAACCCCATGAATGCATTTAACACAATAATAAACAACATTAAACCATTTAACTTACCAATCGAAGCTCAAATCTCTCCAAATCACGCAACCCTAATATCTGAAATCTTTAACCTTTTACACCCACAGCTTTCACCCTTCACACCCAACTATCCTCATCTTCCTCATGCGTCAAGCTAGATGCATACAGAGAGAGAAGACCATAAGCAACAATCGTGGGTGGACGAAAAAAATCAAAATCATCGAAGGGGAGGGAGAAACGGTCGCCCTAGGAAGGAAAAGCTTTTCTTTCCTCTCCTCTTAACCTTAGATATTTAAGGGCTAAACACTTAACTCTCTTTCTCTTTTCAATTTATTTCCAGTACAATTTGTCCCCAAATTTCAATGGCTCGACATAAACAATTCCTAAAAATCATATTTCCAATTTTCCATCGCCATTGGACAATTATTCTAACACTATCAAATAACTGTTTCGACACTTAAAATTTCCGGTCCGGACATTTTCTCATAATTAATCCAGAAACTTTTCCTAAAGTTCACTGTCACTTTGTGACCACTCTAGTACAGTTCCAATTCTACTATTCACACTCAATTATTCCATAATTCCCAATGTAACATAATCCAATCTAATTATAGCACAAATTCACAATTCAAAATCATTTACAAAATCAAATGCCGGAAAATGCCATGAATGCATGTACCTACATGTGCATGTGCCAATTGACTCAGTCCTGTACAATCAGAGGCCATATGTAGGTTCATATCGGACTATGCAATGCAACAAATTAGCCTGTACTAATTGACCCATATACCCTTCGCATCAGGGTCGGGATGTTACATCTGTGTCGATCTTATTAGTATGGGCCAGACCTATATTAGCCATGCAATTGAAAAGTTCGATATGGAAACTATATATATAATGTTAAGGTCTCCTATAGTAGCTCAATTTATTCATTAAAATAAAGTTATTCTAACCCATTCATAGATTGATGTTTTAAGAAAACTACAGAAAGACATTAATGACATTCCAGTGATAAACTTTCGTGAAGATTGTAGGAAAAATGAATTTGTTTCGACATTGAAAAGTTATTTAAAAGACATGAAATCGAAATAAGGTATTTTCATGTTTCCGTTGATCATTCTCTTTCACATTCGATCCTAGATGCGTAACTGAGGCTCGTGTTACACACTACAAGTAATGCTAAAAATGAAGAGTAAACATGTTGCAGGGACAATCAACAACAAGAAAAAGAGTAAAAACTCTTAATGTTCTAAACTTGTATTTCAATATCCTAATGTAATAATGGCATATATGAAAAGGGTCAGTTGTAAATTAAAGTTTAATATTTCTCTCATTGGCCTTGCAAATTTAGTGTAAGGGGTGTTTGGTGCATGTCAGTATGGTCAAGTAAACATTGGTTTGTCAGCAAAAACCAGTAATTGATAATTAGCATTGAAAATAATAACTAGAAAGAACATGATATTTGTACCGAAGGTGTTTAAATCTTCTCTCTAAGGTACATCTTCTCTCTAAGGTGTAGCACCCCACTCCCGCCAGACCCGAACCTGATATCGATGGTGATATCCGAGCTCGCAGCCCGCGAGGGTGGCGTGCTAGGCAATCAAATAAAATTCAAAAAACTCGGTATGACATTTTTATTTCATTGAAAACATTTGCATATGCGGAAATCAATAAACAACTTGGGCCCACTCATATAAAAACATTTCCAATAAAAAAACTATTTCCATAATCAATTCACCATAATCAATTCACAATACAATATTAATCAGTTGGGGCCTCTATAAGAACAAAGATAACTCTGCGAAAATACAAATCGAATGACTCAAATGCGCATATGAGACCGATCCCGACCAACTCGACTTGTTTATCAGATCATACTCCCGTCATCCTAACGGGTACTCGCCAAATCCTGAAAAATAATTGCAATGTTGGGTGAGTTTATAACTCAAGAGAAACCATCATCGATGGTTCACCCAACTCATGCATATACATATACATTACCAAATATTACAAATCACAAGGTCATACAACTCACATGCACTATCATTTCACAATTCACATCCAATTATTCATGTACAGATATGCAATGCACATGTGAATCTTTTCATTTTATTACGTTGTTGTGACCGTGCGCCTGAGCTCATTAACATTGAGCTTAAAGCTCTCATATACATTGGGCGTGATATGCCCTGATAATCCCAAAGGACGGCATAATGCGCTGAGCCCGTGGCTCAATACGTTGGGCTGAATGCCCCGATCTGTTGAGCCTGTGGTATCCGAAAGCATCGTGGGAGAGCCCTCAGGGTATGCACCACCTCAGGGGGCAAGTGATACCACGGCATTACGTTGGCTGCTCCGGTCACAACTGTCTTTATCTGATCATGCCTTGATGCATGAATGCACATGTCCTAATTTCCATTTACAGTCATTTACATTTCAATGCAACTTCCCATTCCTTCGGACTTTCGGTATGGTATTTCAGTCATGTACATTTACGATTTATCTCATTGATGCATTCAAGGTCATTTACACACAATAGCACTTCAATATCACATATTCCATATTTCAGACACCCATGGTCCGAAATCAATCAAATCAGACACACATATATCCATCCATTATCTCCGCATGGCATTTATGCATGTAATATCAAACACATAAAAGCTGAGAAACCAACTAGGTTACTCACCTGAACTTCCGAGCTACCTACCTGGAAGTCTCAGCACGATCCGTAGATTATCGATCCATCGGAGCCTCTATAACAATCAAATAATTCCATTCATTACAAAATGCACAGTCAAAATAATTAATGATGCACATGCCTTGAATAAATGATGTACTATGCCTATTCATAACTTTCCGAGATTATATCCCAATTTCACTTTCTTTCGTAAATTTCCAACTTTTCACTCAATTTATCAATAATGACTGATTTCAATTCGATAACATAATACGGAACTCCCCCAATTTCAATTCGAATATTCAGTCAATTTATCAAGTTATACTCGCTAGGGTATTACCTCAAAATCAATAGCACTATTCTCTAGGTCGAATTCAGCCTTTATGCTCAGTTCCTAAAATTTCCTGTAGCATTGAATTCACTTTCAAAGTCTCACATTATACCCCAATTACTCAAAACAATTCGTAGGATGCAATACAATCATATTTCTTAGCTTTCTTTCACTAATTGAGATCACAAAAATCTAAATTCAAACTCTCATTCTTTTCCTTAATTGTAGACCTCGTTCTCTAGTTCATAACGAACCAAACATCACCTTAATAGGAGGTCTACACTATAAGTTATGCCTCAAAACCACATTGAATCAAATCAGAAACTTTCCCTTCGCCGAGACTTCAAATCGTTCGCCGCAGCGTCTGAAGGCGCTCGCCGCGACGTGTGAGGTTGCTCGCCGCGGCGCCTAGAACTCGAGCTAATCGCGACGTCAAGAGGAGCTCGCCGCGGCGTCCAACGCTTTTGAGCTCGACGCGATGTCCTCTCTCATGCTCGCCGTGACGAAGTATATGTTACTTCGTCGCGGCGAGGCTTCACGCACGCCGCGACGTGCGAGTCGCAGGTCGTCTTCTCCGATCAATTTTCGCCATTTTCTCTCTCTAAAACCAGTCCTAACTTAACCCAAACACTATGATCTTTAACAATTAACCTCATGAATGCATTAAACACAATAATAAACAACATATAACCAATTACTTACCAATTTAAGCATAAAGCCTCCGATTTCTGAAAATCCTCAAAACCTTTCCTCTTTTCTCCAACAGTCACGGTGAGCTCTCAACTCCAACAGATCATCCTCTTCCCTCCAAATTTCTAGCTGATCTTCCGTCTCAAAGAAGGAACAAGCAAAATCTAAGGTGAGGGAACGAAATCATCGAAGGGAGGAGGGGAAGAATCGAGCCCTAGGAGAAAAATGAATTGTTTTTCCTCTTCCCATTTGAAACCTAAGATATTTAGAGGCTACACAATTTATACTTCTAGACTTTTTCCTCACCATACGTTTAAAGCTCTTTCTCTTTTTAGTCCACTACCAGTTCAAATTGTCTCCATATTTCAATGGTTCGAAATAAGCAATTCCTAAAAATTATTTTGGTCCTATACAGTCAATCAGTCAATCACTCGAAAAAATTCCGATCCGGACATTTTCTCCCGAATCTTCAGAAAATGTCCGAAGAGTCACTACCAATTAGCAATTACTCTTAAACGTTTCCTATTCACATCTTCAAACCCAATTCTTCCGAAATTCCCAATTATTCCACAATTCTCCATAAGTCAAAAGCAAGCCTAATTATTCCCAATTTCACAATTCATAACCGACCGTAGCACAATTACATGCCGGGAAAAGTCATGAATGCATGTACCTATGACTCAATCCTCTACAATTAGAGGCCAAATGAATGTTCAGTCGATATTATGCGGTAAAATCCTATCCCATCCTAATTTACCAATATAACCTTCCCATCGGTGACGGGATGTTACATCTATGGCCTCAGAGCAATAGAATTATTAATTTTTCATTAATTAGGCTTCTGGCTTACCATTAATTACTGCCCTGACTCCACTTGTATGATAAGTTCATTTTCTTTTTCATTTCTTTAATTATAACGGCAAGTGTACATAAAGGGATTAGATCTCCTGTTCTAGTTATGGTGTTCCTATCATATTCCATAAAATCTCATTCACATATTTATATGAACCCCATATAAATATATGGATGAGATTTAATGGAATAGGGTTGGAACAGAGTAACTGGAATAGAGGATTTGATGTGGTACATAAACGAATGAAGTTGTATTAACAAAGTATAGAGCTTCGAAGGAGGTTTCCTTAAAACCTCTGAATACTATAAGATGGGGGTTGCAACTCCGCGAAAGGGGACTATGCCAACCATTTAGGTAGAGTCAATAACTTTACTACTGCATATAAAGTTGTGGTACTTGCAAGTAGAATCCCCATTACGTAGACATATAAACTAGGTTCGAGTCTAAACCATGACTAATCATCGATGTCTATCCCCAAATTTGTTCCATACATAATGCATCCACAAAACAACATTGACATCAACCATATGATAATTGTGTAGTAAATTTTACCCAAAGGAAAGAAGACCTGCCTTGTTTTATACATATAAAAGAGTTAGATGAGTTCACAACCATACATAACAGCTATTAGAATAAAATTAATTAAATGCTATTGTTTATAATTGGGTGGAAAATGTCTTTTATATAATGATTTGTGAATTAATTGATGTTGCAATAATATAAAATTAGACACCTATTTTCAATTCATGTACTATCCAGAAGTTGAATTTTAGTTACCTAGATAAATTATGTTGTTGTTCCAAAATGTCAATCATTTTAAATATTATAGAGAAATCAGTAATTTTATATTAAATATATTGATAGAACATAAACATGCACCAAATAGAAAATAAGAAGATAATATATATACAAATTGTAAAATAAATATAATTCACATCAATAAAAAGATAAAAGATATAAAATGATAAAAGATGTACACAAAACATAGAAAAACCATCTTTGATTACATTCAAAATGTAAAAGAGATTTATAATTTTGATTATGGTTCGCTTGAGGATAAGTAAAAGCTTAAGTGTGGGGATGTTTGATAAATGCATATTTGACCATATTTATATACTCATATTTGATTTATTTTTCTTAATGTTTTGTAATTTTGTTATATATTTGGTGCTTAATTCACTCCAAGTGTATCTATAAGTTATAATTGCCTTCATAGACCAAAAGGAGAGAAATTCAGGTGAAATTGTGGTATAAAACAAAGATTTGAAGTAAATTAGAGATACATAATCGTGTATGAGAATCTATAAGTCTTTCAAAATGTGTAAGTCATGATTTTAAGTGTTTTTGAAGATACACGATTTGATACATGTTTCTGATGATACACGATTTGATACACAGTCATGTATCAGACTGTGAATGTCCCAAAAACCCTAGAATTCACTATAAAAGGATGTGATCGAAGGCAAACAAGAGAGAGCAGACATTCAAAGGCAATTTCAAATGTGGAAATCATTCATAAAGGACGATATTGATCAAGAGAAGTGGAAAATATGAAGAAATCATCAGTAACCCAATTATATTTCCTGCATCCAATGAGAAAATTATACTTCAAAGCACTAAATCCTGTATAAAACCAATTGAACATTGGTTTTCGGACTGTTCATCAAGTTTAATTTGAATAATATACTACCCATCTTTGTTAACTTGTTGTAACTCTTACCCATAAGACCATAACTTGGTATAATGACCTTCTATAGATCCTCGTAACATGGTAATAGTTTCCCATTTAACCCTATAACATTGGGATTTAATTACCTATATATAGTGCATATTTTCTTTGGAGATCTTCTATCATTTCAGTAGTAGGCCAATTTGGGTTCCTCCTAAACTTGTGTAAGAATTCATTTGATATCCATTTCCTGCTAGTTTGTTAATTCCTTTGCACTTTCTTGTAATCACATTTGTTTTTTGCTATCTTCACAGCAAATGTTTTCTCATTTTCAATCTAGCTAGCATATACCTAGATCTCGCCAATGAGACATCATATCCATGTATAATTGCATAGTTTCTTATTATTTCCCTCAACTACATGTCATCCTTAAACTTCATTCTAGTTTCAAACTTAAAATCTTTCATATCGACTTTTGGATTAAAGACAATGTATTTATTCTTTGGAATATATGCTTCATCATCACTACAAATTAATGATTTAACTTCAACATCCCTATCCTCATATTCACTATTTACACGATATGAGGTTCCTTCTTATCTTTATGTATCTTTGGAATAATCACCTTCTTTGTTGTAATTCTTTCCACTACTTCTAACCACATTGACAAGAATGTCACGTTCAGACCCACTATGTATAGTCTTGACACATCTCTTCCCATTTTTTCTCACCGTAATATATTCTTCATCATCAATTATAAATAACTAGTTATAAACTAAATAATATCCAAATTCACTAACTTACGTAACAACGAACTCATCATCTTGTCCACTTGAGCTTGGAACAATCCCTCATCATTATCATCAAATTAATTGTGAATGTTAGAGTCAGATTCTTCACCATCTATTGCATGATGCTCATAACTATGCTTATAGTAGATTTCAGTATTGTGATTATTCAAATCTTCCATTTTTTGGAGCATAGCGAATATATCCTTATCATGGTGTAAGTTTACCTCCTTCAAGCTTTTCATCTACTCATTAGGAAATTTGTTAAACATAGATATTACTCTTTCATCGACTCATTAGGAAATTTGTTAAACATAGATATTACTCTATCTCCTTTATAGGAGTAGCATGCTAATTTCATCAACACCCATATCCCTCTTCCTTTTAACATTTCCCCCATCATGTTTACTATTGTGTCTTCCAATACCCCCACCATAATGAAATTCAAAATTTACCAACATTAGCAAAATATTGGGCATTTTTGATGATAACATGTAATATAATAAATAAGATAGTTGTTAGACTAAATAAGATAATCTAAGGGAAAGTGTGATTGAGTAAAGCATATGTTATAGGGTTAATTAAAAAAACACAACTGAGTAAAGTATATTGAAGTCATTACAATAATATATGGTTAATTAAAAAGCACAATAAGGAAGAAAAATTGAGGATGACAAAGAGTGAGGAATTGAAATAATTATTTCCATCAAAGGGGATTATTTCCCAATGTAAAATGTTTATAATAAATTATAGTTGCAGATGCATATTTATAAAATAATACATATTCTAAGAGGAAAAGGAGAAGAAAAAACAAAACAATCTCAATTTGGGAAAATTATAGTGTTTATGTTAAAACAGATGTTTATACTTGACATTAACTACCTTTTGACATGTATATACTCGATATAAGCTTCTCATTGTTATAAAGTGACATGTTATTTCAAGGAAATCAAGTGAACTTCAATATATAGTTGATATCTTAATTCCTAATATATTTAGTTTTAAAGAGGAGCTGAGACTTAAAGTCAACCCAAAGAAGAATTGAGAATTAAATTTAGGAAAAGATACAAAGTTACAACTACTAGCAGGGAAGGGACAAACTACTTGCCTTCCATTGTGAAACAGTAACAATAGCTACTAGTTCGTATAGTGTAAACATAGACACAAAAAAGAAAGGTTGGAACTTGAGCATAAAATATTATTCGCTCAATCCTAATTCTGTAGTATGGTAGAATGTTAGAAACAATCTTCACAAAAACATTTTAAATTTCAATGAAGTTTAAGAGCGAAGCCAAATAAACTAAGCATATGCAGATGAATAAATCAATAACTATCTAAGAGCATTATGTTCCAAACAAAATTCATAAGCCAAATACATACGAAACACTTCTTGATTTTATTGTAATGAACTAAGAAACATAAAAAAAAAATGAAAAGGGAACTTAGGTATGAAAAAATTAAAAAATAGAATAAAAGTAAAAAAGAAATACCTCTTTTTTGTTAGTGCTTTATCCTTCAAAATTGTAATTTATGTGATGTAATAGAGAATATTGTTGCGATAGATTTTGTAATGCGAAGAGAAGCAAAGAATAGTGTACGAGCAAAGAATAGTGTACGACAGAGAATGATGTTCTACAAAGGAGCAAATCACAAATTTTGTAATGTGAAAAAGAGTGGAGAATGGTATGTGATAGAGAGGATTGGTGCAACAATGAAGAATCTATGATGAGGAGGAGCACATAAGGTAAGATTAGTACAACAACAAAAAAGGATGTGCGATAGGGAGGAAAAGTTTTGATAGAGAATGGTGTGTAGGTAAGAATCTGAATTCCAAATTAAATTGGGGTTCTAACCCTTTTCTTTTAATATTCTTTAATTTGCTTAATTTCATTTAGTTAGTTTAATTAAGTATGACATGTACAATTTAATATAGCAATCATACGTGTTTAGATTTATTCTTATATGTCTTGCCACGTCTACAACGATAATGGATATACTAACGTCAGGTTAGATTTGGAAAAATTGAAAGTTCGGGTATTTAATTGTCACTTTTTAAAGTTCATGCTATAATTGTAAAATTCAGTAAAGATTGAATTTTTTTTATGATTAACCCTGTAATGTAATAGGCTGGTTTAAGACTATGCTTCTTGAGTTAAACATATACTTTTATAAAGACTATTACAGAAGATTTCTTTTCTCAAATAAACAGTTCAGTGGTAGAAACCTAAAATAAAATTTTAAAAAATTGCATTTTTAAAAATGAAATTAGGGAATTGATAGTACACGTTCTCACATTTCTACATGAAACTAAACTTCCTTTATCCATCCTATTTCTCCTATTTGGAAACATATAGCTTTTGTCATTTAAGATGTATAGATTTTAACAAACTCAACTAAATTAATTTTTCCTCCATTTTTTACAAATAATTGTTTACACAACACAGTGAAACATTTTTAGAAACATCGTTTACAAATAATTACTTACACAAGGAAAAAGTTATTAGAAACACCATTTACAAATGCAAAATACAAGTGAGAAACATATCTACCAAAAAAAGAAACATGCAAGTTACTGAATTGTTTGACAATAAAATTCAAAAAAGTTCTCACTATCAAATCTATTATCCCTTATAACTTTTGTACTTCATCATTTACCTGATATTCGCTTTTTTTCGTAAGAAAAATGATCAGTATTGAAATTTTTTCCTTAATATTCTTTATATAATTCAACTTCAAGTCTCCTTGTTCAATATAAAAAGATTATGAAAGCATCAGTGATTTATTTGCTTCGCAAGATCATACATATAATGATTATAGGAGCAAACTCTCCCTCTTGTCTACTTAAAAACAATAACAGTGATAAGATGTAATTCCAACCATTTTATTTTTCTATTAATGTTTGTTATTGTTGGATCACGTACGGTCCGAGTATTCACAATACACTGCGGAAAAAGACCATACAATAACAAGAAGTATAATCGAAAATACCAAGGATGTACGAAAATACCTTATTTCCGTGGATAGGTTGCTTCTTTTTCGGATTCCAAGACACTGCAAACGCGAATGCCCTCTACCGGTATCCACACGAGTATGCTCTATTTGGGCTGCGGCTATGGTGTGCTAGCACGTCCTGAAACTCTTCCTGGACACCGCACGATTTTCCTCTCGGATAGTGGCTAGGGTTTCGTGACAATTGTGTCTTCTCATACCTAATGAGACCTAAGCTTCTCTATTTATAGAGAAACCCTAATCCCATTGAGGCCCTAATAAGTTTCGACCCATTATATCTCATATAATAGAAGCCCGACAACTTAATTCCAATCTAGCCCAATAAATATATCTATATATATTTATTCAATACCTAATAAATTAGGCCGAAGAGAATAAGCTCAGATCACATCACTCTTTGTGTGCGACCCTGTAGGCTCATTCGATGTTGGCAATGGGCTTGATCACACTTCAAAGCCCATATGTCATAAGCGGCCTCTAGCAAGACATTATGACTACCCAAATCAAATGAGGATCGATAATCCGATTTAACCTGTAACTATGGTTATAAGCTCAGTCCTTTTGTAACACGATATCAAGATTAATCACAAGGCATGGTACATGTCAACCTTTGATTAATCATAGTTTCTTGATCCCCAAGTTGACTGATTATAACAAATGACATTGATGACTCTTCATCAATTCATTTGAGCACTGACCATGCATTTCTTGATCCCACTTGTCAAGAGGCCCAAATGATATCTCTCTCATTTAAGAGAGGTACAAATCCCATCTACGTCATTCACATACCTTCGCATGATTCATTTGATATCCAACATAAGACTACTTGTTATTCGGTTAAAAATAACTTAGTCTAATATCAAAACACCGAATTCCTCATGTAGGGAACCATGATGACTTCAGGTCAAAGGACTAAAGTCAAACCATATTAAGAATCACTAATGACATGAAACCATGTAGTATTCTTTATGTGGGTAGGTCCAATATATGTTCTCTAACATAAATATATGTTCTCTAACATATATATATATGTTTTTGATTTGATATCTCATATCCATGATCAGTAAAAAGTGATCATCAATTAGAACACATACTAGTCTTAATTCATTATTATTCCACCAATAATGATCGACCAGGGACAGTCTAGATGTAGCGCCCCCCCTTACCGTAGAGTATACACCGGGACGCCCGTAGGTCATACCGATACATACTCTACGATGAGGGTGCACTACGATACGATCAATTTATACACCTCATGGCATCAATATAATAAAGCAGTAAGATCACATTCACTAAATTTTAAAACCAAAAGACTTCTCATTTCATTTTAAATCAAACAACTCACCTTCGGAAATCAGGCGTCCTTGCCGTGACGTGAGATCGCTCGCCGGGGCGAGACGTCTCTTCCACGTCGCGGCGCGCGTTGTCTTCTCCTACGCGGCGTGATCCCTTGCGATGGCCACGGTGTGCGCCTTCGCTCGTCGCGGCGTGCGAAGATCATCCGGTCGCCACGGCGTGCCCTGCACACGTCGCAGCGTGCGAATGAGGATTTGCTCGCCGCGACGTGTTCATCACACTTCGGAGCGTGCAACCTCAGATTCACGCCCGAAACCCAGAAATTCCCAGATTTTCTGATATAAATCGATCCAAATCCATTCTAAACACTACAAAAAAACATTCTACACTTAACATGTTGGGACCCAATCCAGAAACCGGATCCCAACCGGAAAACTAAGGAAACATGAAGCGGATTCAAATCGAATAAATCGAATCACAACATGCGGAAGCAAACGCAAAACAAATACGAAGGTATCGAATCAAAACGAATCGAATACAAATCGAATCGAAACCAATTTTTGATACGTAACAAAAACGAAGCCGACATCCATGAACAAAAACTTAGAAATCACCGTCGCGTTGGAAACCTTAAGACTGATCCAATCCGAAACCGGTATAAATTTTTCTTTTTCGTTTCTTCCACCTTCCTTAATCAATTTCTCAATTCATAATCATTTTCTTATTCACTCAAATAAATCTCAATTCTCATTCTTATACCCATTTCACCAAAATTTTGGCAGCATAACGACTGCCTTCTATTAAACCCAAAACTTGCAAAGTGTTCAAAATACACTTGTATATTTCTCACAATATAACCAGTATCATCGGACTCCCCGTTCGGAATCCAACACAACAAACGCAATCCTATATCTACATGTCCATATCCAACACAAATTATACAAATCCAATTCCTATTAATTCCTCAATTCAATTTACAAACCATAATCATTACACATAAGGTTATAATCCAAATCTTTATACAAAATTTATGAATCAAATCAATCCAAACCCAATAATCAATCATCTCTATATCCAGATCCCATTCATAACTTAAATCAATACACATGTCCAGAATTCATAATACAATCCCATAATAATACTTGTAATACAATAATTGACAAAACCAGTCTTATACAAACCGATACCAAAATCCCATTTTTCATAAAATACAAACGATACAAAAATCGAATAACACATCTTGACATTCTTTCATCCGATCTCCGCCGAAAACACGGAGATGGGGATGAAGGGGTGAGAACAAAGCTCGTGGATAATATGCTTATAAAACGAATAGATAAGAAAAGCCTTGAAATCTTTTTCCTTCTCGGTCTTAGAAAACATTTCTTTGAAATCCAGTAAAGCACGTTTTAAAAGTTCTTTTCTTCTTGTAGTCAAACTCGCAGTTTGTAAAGCGATGATTCTTAGGCTTTTAGCCATAAATCCATAGATTACAAAACATGAATGCATCAACTTGACAATTTATAGATGCAATGTCATATCACATATGCAATGCACACAAATGGCTCGAGAGTTCCGTAAACACGACGGATAAACCGAAGTTTATACCGTAAACACAACGAGTCTGATTTCGGATCTCGTATGCCCACAAGCAGGCAACCGGGATAAGGCTAGACGTCGACGTGCACGTGACTAACACAACATTCCTCTCTCGCCCACACAAAAGCACATATCATGCTCAAAATCATTTATTCCATGATCTTTTCCGAATATACAGAATGCTATGTAATCTTTCGAGGCATAACACAATGTATGTTGCAATTCATCCAAAGTCCATGTATTGAATCAAAAATGATTTTTCAAATCATTCATACAATGATGCAACATTTATGATGCAATTGAAATCAGAAAAATCTCTTTATTTAAAGAAAGCAGTAGTGGCTTATAAATTCAAATTATAAACACATTACCCACCTCGAATCGATGCTAGAAACTTGTTCCTCGCTCCAATTTGTCCATTGATTCCTTCTTTCTTCCAATTTAACTTTACCTAAAGCAATTTCACCCAAATTCAACATCACTTAATTACTCAAATTGAACTTAGAAAATATAAATCCCTCCTATATTCAAGCTTTCTAAATCATAAATTCCCAAAATCCCCAAATTCCAAATTTGGGCATAACCCTAATTAGTTTCCATCCAAAATTAAACATAACCTAAGGCATAGACATCAAAATTGACTTCATACTCCACAAACCCATACCATTTTCCATAATTCTAAACCAAGAAAACTCATCAAATCTCAACTTGAAAATTTTGAACTTACCTCTCTCTCCACCATTTTCGGCCATGTCTTGACTCTATAGGCAAGCTTCCATCATCCTCCATCTATTCTCTTGGACAACCCTCGAAAACCCTAAAAAAAACCAGTAGAAAAATCGAAACTTTGAAGCTCTTCCATCTTCTTCTCCATCGTTGGCTGCTTCTCCCTTCTCCTCTCTTTTATTTCTTTCATTCTCTCACAAATTCGTGGCTTTCTCTTGCTGCCCACGACTGCCGCCCTCTATTTATACTGCCATGTCATTTAATGATTGGCTAAAGACCAATTTGCCCTTCCCCTTAAGCCTAAGGTCTCAACTCCTTAAGTAAACTTAAAAAATTGCCCCGTCCTTTTTACCTTAAAAACTTTATAGAAATGTCCCTCTATGTCTTACGAATCCATCAATTCAAGAATCAGATCAATCGGAGCTCTATAGCTCAAGATATCTCAAAAATACTGAAGTCTGTTCTTCAGACTCAAGGCAGACTATTACACCTGACTTCCAACCCATATTTGAAAGGCTTAGAGGCTTCATTGTTGATCGGCTCCTTCATAACATTTGTAGCCTCATCTTTCTAGTTTAATTATCAAAAAGAATCAGCTCAATCCGAGCTCTTGTGATCGAGATATATCCAAAATACTGAACACTGTTCAGCCACTTCAACACTGGGACTGAACACTACACTGAACTTCTGACCTATATTTGGAAGTCTTAGAGGCTACATTATAGCTCGGCTCCTTCATAACATTTGTAGCCCCATGTCTCTATGTTAATTAGCAACAAGAATCAAATCGATCGGAACTCTACCAATCAAGATATCTCCAAAATACTGAACACTACTTATACCATTACAAAGCTGAGACTTAACTCTATACCTAACTTCCGACCAGTATTTGAAAGTCTTGGAGGCTACATTGTCGATCGGCTCCTTCATAAAATTTGTATCCCCATATCTCTAGTTTAATTCGCAAAAAGAATCAGCTCAATCCGAGCTCTATAGCTCAAGATATCTCGAAAATACCAAACCCTGTTCAAACTTTTACGACTGATCAGCTCACTATAATCCGAGCTATCTTTCTCCATTTAATGCCAAAACCAATATATATAGTATGGAAAGATAGAAAAATGTCTTAGGAATCCAACGCTTCAAAAATCGGCTTAATCGGATGTCGGACGAAGAAGTTATGGCCAAAACAAGGAAGAGAGGTCGGTCGACTGAAAATCGATCGCAAAGGTCGTCAGATGGGTCGATCGCCCTTTTGGTCGGTCTCCCGCACCAGGTCGGTCTCCCGCACCAGGTCGGTCGCCCGCACCAGGTCGGTCTCCCGCACCAGGTCGGTCTCCCGCACCAAGTCGGTCTCCCGCACCAGGTCGGTCGCTCGCGCGGGCGCGCGCTGTTGGGCGATCAACCATGTGATCCGACCTCCAAACTTCAAACGTTCATATCTTTTGACTCCGAGCTCCAAATTAGACACGGTTTGATTCGTTGGAACGCTAGGAGACAGCTCTACCATTTTCAAGAAGGACTCAAAGGCAAGCTCGGACACTAAAGGGATCAAAAGTTTACACAAAGATGACTGATCGATAATTTCTCATCAGTACCAAAACTTGCAAACATCATAACTTTTGATCCAGAACTCCAAATTTGACAAACTCGGTGTATATAGAAAGATAAAAGAACCCTCTACAACTTTCGTTAAGGCCTTAAACAGCAGATCAACCTATAAATGGGTCAATAACGCCACATAAAGTGACTGGTCGATCAGCTTCACACTAAATAGCATCAAAACTTCTAACAATCATAACTTTCTACTCCCTTGTCCAATATTTTCGTGCTTTATATCAATGGAAAGATAAAAACAAACTCTACAATGTTCATGAAGGACTCCAAAGCATCTTCAACCTCTAGCTAAGTTAATTTTTCAATCGAAGTTTCTACCCTGATAGCCATCACCTAAGTAATATCAAAATTTCACATTATCATATCTTTCAACCTCCACAACCAAGAATCACATATTATACATCATTTTAAAGCTATTCAAATTCTCTATAACTTTTATGTTACGATTTACTCCAATTCAAACCACATCAGTATGAAAATCGCCTCAAAACATAACATATACAATCCTACACTTAGGGCATTTTCCAAAACTAAGGCAAAATACACTTAACTTTCAAAGATCATAACTTTCAATCCCAATATCGAAAAATAGTATACTTTATGGCTACGAAAAGCTCTCAACATAATCTACAAATTTCATGTAGATTATTTTCTCAAAATCTACCTAAATCAAGAGTCAACTCTCTACTCCAAAAGTCAATCTTTCTCAATTCTTCAAATTCTCACTCTTTCACTATTTACTTCATATTCTTCAAATTCATTTCAATCAACTCATTCATTTTACTCTCATAATCCACACAGATCTACTCAATTATCGAAGTCATCAAAACTAATCAATTCTTTTCTCATAAATTTTCTTAAGGCAAAAGGCATCTATAACACAATTCGTATACAAAACACTCATTGAATTTATTTTAATATTCCTAATTTCCACCGAAAGTTCAGGGTCCAACAATTCTCCCCCTCTTAAAAGAATTTCGCCCTTGAAATTCCTACTAAGACATTATCAAGTAACGTATTCTCTCAAATAATTTCTTCCAAAGATCATAGTCAATCACTTTTCTTATCTAATGCTCCGATCATACATATTCTCAATCTCTTCACAATCTCTCAATTCTTGAGTCACATAGCACCCATACCATATCAATACATATATTCCTATCATCAAGCTCATCTTTCAAATATTATGTTATTGCATCTCCTATACATTCGAAGTCAAATCATCCAAACTCATCATGAATTTCTAATCTTAATTTCCATACACACAATCTTAAAATCAATCATACTCTTGACACTTAAATCAAATAGTCACTGTAATTCCTGAAATAATTCATGAACACTTATTCACATCAGTATCACACTCTCACTAATTCAGTCATATAACTCATCACCTCAATCATACAATCATTTAGATTCGTCAAATAATTCATGAAAGACAAACACATCATGCTCACATTCTCACAAGATCAATCTTATCCACATAAACTCTTATCGATTTCTTACTCATACACATACGCCCAAGTAAGATCATATAACTGGGCTCTGATACCACAATTGTTGGGACCCAATCCGAAAACTGGATCCCAACCGGAAAACTAAGGAAACATGAAGCGGATTCAAATCGAATAAATCGAATCACAACATGCGGAAGCAAACGCAAAACAAATACGAAGGTATCGAATCAAAACGAATCGAATACAAATCGAATCGAAACCAATTTTCGATACGTAACAAAAAGGTTTACATCCGTGAACAAAACTTAGAAATCATCGTCGTTGGAAACCTTAAGATCGATCGAATCCAAACCGTATAAATTTTTCTTTTCGTTTCTTCCACCTTCCTTAATCAATTTCTCAATTCATAATCATTTTCTTATTCACTCAAATAAATCTCAATTGTCATTCTTATACCCATTTCACCAAAATTTTGGCAGCATAACGATCGCCTTCTATTAAACCAAAACACGCAAAGTGTTCAAAATACACTTGTATATTTCTCACAATATAACCAAGATCATCGGACTCCCGTCCTAATCCAACACAACAAACGCAATCCTATATCTACATGTCCATATCCAACACACATTATACAAATCCAATTCCTATTAATTCCTCAATTCAATTTACAAACCATAATCATTATACATAAGGTCATAATCCAAATCTTTATACAAAATTTATGAATCAAATCAATCCAAACCCAATAATCAATCATCTCTATATCCAGATCCCATTCATAACTTAAATCAATACACATGTCCAGAATTCATAATACAATCCCATAATAATACTTGTAATACAATAATTGACAAAACCAAATCTTATACAAACCGATACCAAAATCCCATTTTTCATAAAATACAAACGATACAAAAATCGAATAACACATCTTGACATTCTTTCATCCGATCTCCCGCTCGAAAACCTGGAGATGGGGATGAAGGGGGTGAGCACAAAGCTCGTGGATAATATGCTTATAAAATGAATAGATAAGAAAAGCCTTGAAATCTTTTTCCTTCTCTGGTCTTAGAAAAACATTTCTTTGAAATCCGTAAAGCACGTTTTTTAAAGTTCTTTTCTTGCTGTAGTCAAACTCGCAGTTTGTAAAACGTATGATTCTTAGGCTTTTAGCCATAAATCCATAGATTACAAAACATGAATGCATCAACTTGACAATTTATAGATGCAATGTCATATAACATATGCAATGCACACAAATGGCTCGAGAGTTCCGTAAACACGACGGATAAACCGAAGTTTATACCGTAAACACAACGAGTCTGATTTGGATCTCGTATGCCCACAAGCGAGCAACCGGATAAGGCTAGGCGTCGGCGTGCGTGACTAACACAACGTTCCTCTCTCGCCCACACAAAAGCACATATCATGCTCAAAATCATTTATCCCATGATCTTTTCCAATATACAGAATGCTATGTAATCTTTCGAGGCATAACACAATGTATGTTGCAATTCATCCAAAGTCCATGTATTGAATCAAAATGATTTTCAAATCATTCATACAATGATGCAACATTTATGATGCAATTGAAATCAGAAAAATCTCTTTATTTAAAGAAAGCAGTAGTGGCTTATAAATTCAAATTATAAACACATTACCCACCTCGAATCGATGCTAGAAACTTGTTCCTCACTCCAATTTGTCCATTGATTCCTTCTTTCTTCCAATTTAACTTTACCTAAAGCAATTTCACCCAAATTCAACATCACTTAATTACTCAAATTGAACTTAGAAAACATAAATCCCTCCTATATTCAAGCTTTCTAAATCATAAATTCCCAAAATCCCCAAATTCCAAAATTGGGCATAACCCTAATTAGTTTTCATCCAAAATTAAACATAACCTAAGGCATAGACATCAAAATTGACTTCATACTCCACAAACCCATACCATTTTCCATAATTCTAAACCAAGAAAACTCATTAAATCTCAACTTGAAAATTTCGAACTTACCTCTCTCTCCACCATTTTCGGCCATGTCTTGACTCTATAGGCAAGCTTCCATCATCCTCCATCTATTCTCTTGGACAACCCTCGAAAACCTTAAAAAAAACCAGTAGAAAAATCGAAACTTTGAAGCTCTTCCATCTTCTTCTCCACCGTTGGCTGCTTCTCCCTTCTCCTCTCTTTTATTTCTTTCATTCTCTCACAAATTCGTGGCTTTCTCTTGCTGCCCACGACTGCCGCCCTCTATTTATACTGCCATGTCATTTAATGATTGGCTAAAGACCAATTTGCCCTTCCCCTTAAGCCTAAGGTCTCAACTCCTTAAGTAAACTTCCAAAATTGCCCCGTCCTTTTTGCCTTAAAAACTTTATAGAAATGTCCCTCTATGTCTTACGAATCCATCAATTCAAGAATCAGATCAATCGGAGCTCTATAGCTCAAGATATCTCAAAAATACTAAAGTCTGTTCTTCAGACTCGAGGCAGACTATTACACCTGACTTCCGACCCATATTTGAAAGGCTTAGAGGCTTCATTGTTGATCGGATCCTTCATAACATTTGTAGCCTCATCTTTCTATTTTAATTATCAAAAAGAATCAGCTCCATCCGAGCTCTAGTGATCGAGATATATCCAAAATACTGAACACTGTTCAGCCACTACAACACTGGGACTGAACACTACACTGAACTTCCGACCTATATTTGGAAGTCTTAGAGGCTACATTATAGCTCTGCTCCTTCATAACATTTGTAGCCCCATGTCTCTATGTTAATTAGCAACAAGAATCAAATCGATCTGAGCTCTACCGATCAAGATATCTCCAAAATACCGAACACTGCTCATACCATTACAAAGCTGAGACTTAACTCTATACCTAACTTCCGACCAGTATTTGAAAGTCTTGGAGGCTACATTGTCAATCGGCTCCTTCATAACATTTGTAGCCCCATCTCTCTAGTTTAATTCTAAAAAAGAATCAGCTCAATCCGAGCTTTATATCTCAAGATATCTTGAACATACCAAACCCTGTTCAAACTTTTACGACTGATCAGCTCACTATAATCCGAGCTATCTTTCTCCATTTAATGCCAAAACCGATCTATCTAGTATGGAAAGATAGAAAAATGTCTTAAGAATCCAACGCTTCAAAAATTGGCTTAATCGGATGTCGGACGAAGAAGTTATGGCCAAAACAAGGAAGAGAGGTCAGTCGGCTGAAAATCGATCGCAAAGGTCGCATAAGATGGTCGATCGCCACACCAGTCGGTCTCCCTTTTGGGTCGATCGCCGCACTGGTCGGTCTCCCTTTGGTCGGTCTCCCGCACCAGGTCGGTCGCCCGCACCAGGTCGGTCTCCGCACCAGTCGATCGCCCGCACCAGGTCGATCGCTTCACCTGTCGGTCTCCCGCACCATGTCGATTATTTCGCGTGGTAGCAAGGGTTAGGCGATCAACCATGTGATCCGACCTCTAAACTTCAAACGTTCATATCTTTTTACTCCGAGTTCCAAATTAGACATGGTTTGGTTCGTTGGAAAGCTAGGAGACAACTCTACCATTTTCAAGAAGGACTCAAAGGCAAGCTCAGACACTAAAGGGATCAAAAGTTTACACAAAAATGACTGATCGATAATTTCTCATCAGAGCTCTAGTGATCGAGATATATCCAAAATACTGAACACTCTTCAGCCACTACAACACTGGGACTGAACACTACACTGAACTTCTGACCTATATTTGGAAGTCTTAGAGGCTACATTATAGCTCGGCTCCTTCATAACATTTGTAGCCCCATGTCTCTATGTTAATTAGCAATAAGAATCAAATCGATCGGAGCTCTACCGATCAAGATATCTCCAAAATACAGAACACCGCTCATACCATTACAAAGCTGAGACTTAACTCTATACCTAACTTCCGACCAGTATTTGAAAGTCTTGGAGGCTACATTGTCGATCGGCTCCTTCATAACATTTGTAGCCCCATCTCTCTAGTTTAATTCTAAAAAATAATCAGCTCAATCCGAGCTCTATAGCTCAAGATATCTCGAAAATACCAAACCCTATTCAAACTTTTACGACTGATCAGCTCACTATAATCCGAGCTATCTTTCTCCATTTAATGCCAAAACCGATCTATCTAGTATGGAAAGATAGAAAAATATCTTAGGAATCCAACGCTTTAAAAATCGGCTTAATCGGATGTCGGACGAAGAAGTTATGGCCAAAACAAGGAAGAGAGGTCGATTATTGAAAATCGATCGCAAAGGTCGCCTGAAGAGGTCGATCGCCTTTTGGTCGGTCTCCCGCACCAGGTCGATCGCCTGCACCAGGTCGGTCTCCCGCACCAGGTCAGTCGCCCGCACCAGGTCGGTCGCCCGCACCAGGTCGGTCGCCCGCACCAGGTCGGTCTCCCGCACCAGGTCGGTCTCTCGCGCGTGCGCGCGCGGTTAGGCGATCAACCATGTGATCCGACCTCCAAACTTCAAACGTTCATATCTTTTGACTCCGAGCTCCAAATTAGACATGGTTTGGTTCGTTGGAAAGCTAGGAGACAACTCTACCATTTTCAAGAAGGACTCAAAGGCAAGCTCGGACACTAAAGGGATCAAAAGTTTACACAAAGATGACTGATCGATAATTTCTCATCAGTACCAAAACTTGCAAACATCATAACTTTTGATCCATAACTCCAAATTTGACAAACTCGGTGTCTATAGAAAGCTAAAAGAACCCTATACAACTTTCATTAAGGCCTTAAGCAGCAGATCAACCTCTAAATGGGTCAAAAACTCCACATAAAGTGACTGGTCGATCAGCTTCACACTAAATAGCATCAAAACTTCTAACAATCATAACTTTCTACTCCCTTGTCCAATATTTTCGTGCTTTATATCAATGGAAAGATAAAAACAAACTCTACAATGTTCATGAAGGACTCCAAAGCATCTTCAACCTCTAGCTAAGTTAATTTTTCAATCGAAGTTTCTGCCCTGATAGCCATCACCTAAGCAATATCAAAATTTCACATTATCATATCTTTCAACCTCCACAACCAAGAATCACATATTATACATCATTTTAAAGCTATTCAAATTCTCTATAACTTTCACGTAATGATTTACTTCAATTCAAACCACATCAGTACGAAAATCGTCTCAAAATATAACATATACAATCCTACACTTAGGGCATTTTCCAAAACTAAGGCAAAATACACTTAACTTTCAAAGATCATAACTTTCAATCCCAATATCGAAAAATAGTATACTTTATGGCTACGAAAAGCTCTCAACATAATCTACAAATTTCATGTAGATCATTTTCTCAAAATCTACCTAAATCAAGAGTCAACTCTCTACTCCAAAAGTCAAACTTTCTCAATTCTTCAAATTCTCACTCTTTCACTATTTATTTCATATTCTTCAAATTCATTTCAATCAACTCATTCATTTTACTCTCATAATCCACACAGATCTACTCAATTATCGAAGTCATCAAAACTAATCAATTCTTTTCTCATAAATTTTCTTAAGGCAAAAGGCATCTATAACACAATTCGTATACAAAACACTCATTGAATTTATTTTAATATTCCTAATTTCCACCGAAAGTTCGGGGTCCAACAATTCTCCCCCTCTTAAAAGAATTTCGCCCTCGAAATTCCTAATAAGACATTATCAAGTAACGTATTCTCTCAAATAATTTCTTCCAAAGATCATAGTCAATCACTTTTCTTATCTAATGCTCCGATCATACATATTCTCAATCTCTTCACAATCTCTCAATTCTTGAGTCACATAGCACCCATACCATATCAATACATATATTCCTATCATCAAGCTCATCTTTCAAATATTCTGTTATTGCATCTCCTATACATTCGAAGTCAAATCATCCAAACTCATCATGAATTTCTAATCTTAATTTCCATACACACTCTCTTAAAATCAATCATACTCTTGACACTTAAATCAAATAGTCACTGTAATTCCTCAAATAATTCATGAACACTTATTCACATCAAGATCACACTCACTAATTCAGTCATATAACTCATCACCTCAATCATACAATCATTTAGATTCGTCAAATAATTCATGAAAGACAAACACATCATGCTCACATTCTCACAAGATCAATCTTATCCACATAAACTCTTATCGATTTCTTACTCATACACATACGCCCAAGTAAGATCATATAACTGGGCTTTGATACCACAATTGTTGGGACCCAATCCAGAAACCGGATCCCAACCGGAAAACTAAGGAAACATGAAGCGGATTCAAATCGAATAAATCGAATCACAACATGCGGAAGCAAACGCAAAACAAATACGAAGGTATCGAATCAAAACGAATCGAATACAAATCGAATCGAAACCAATTTTCGATACGTAACAAAAACGAAGCCGACATCCGTGAACAAAAACTTAGAAATCACTATCGCGTTGGAAACCTTAAGACTAATCCAATCCGAAACCGGTATAAATTTTTCTTTTTCGTATCTTCCACTTTCCTTAATCAATTTCTCAATTCATAATCATTTTCTTATTCACTCAAATAAATCTCAATTCTCATTCTTATACTGTAACATCCCATCTCCGATGGGAAGGGTATTTTAGTAAATTGGGACGGGTTAGGAGTATTAAATTATATCTCGGCATGAACATATGTCATGCAGCCTCTATAAATGGTGAGTTTTGCACAGGCACATAGTCATACATGCATTCATGACATTTCCCGGCATAAGTGTCTAATTGTGATCTTTTGTGAAATTGGTGTGATAATGGGATTTGAAAAATTATTTGGAGTGCTCCATAGAGTGTTTTACATTTTTAGGGATTTATGAGAATTTTTCTGTAATTATCCGGAGAAAATTCCCGGACCGGCAAAATCGTCGGTAAATGGCCTAAATGTGTTTTTGTTGTGGAAAATGTGATTTTCGTGTTTAAAAAATTATTGGGAGTGGACTGTCATATGTTTTACAATTTTGGGCAATTTAGGTAATTTTCAAAAAAATGATTCGGGGAAATTCCTGGAAATTCCCGGACCGGAAAAATCGTCAATTGGCGAAACGGTCGATTTTCGGTAGCGAAAATTGCTACCCAATGGCACTGTCTTATTGGGTATATTATTTTGGGATTGAAATTGGGGTCAATTGAGTTGATTGGGTTAGTTTTTGGATCTGGATTAAAGAATCATTATTTTGACTTTTCTTTAAAGCTTTGGCCAATAACAATTAGCCACCAAATACCTTCATTAAGGCTTCTCACTTGATCCTATCGGTTTACCTTGGTAAGAAGCAAGAAAAGAAACAAGTTATTAAGTTGTTAGCTCACTCATCCGAAGCATTTCTCCATTTGTTTTCTCACCATCGGATTTTGCTTCTTTCTTCACCTTCCTCCAAACACTCAAAAGTTCATTGATTTGTTACTAAGCCATAGCCTTCCCATGATGATGAAAGACATATATGGTGTGGTAGATTAGAGGAGTTAGTGCAATAAATTGGAAAAGTGAAGGTTGGAAGCTTGAAATAGGTAAGAATTCATGAAGCTTTAATTAATTATGCTTTGAATTGTGCATTGAATGAATCATGGTTATTAGATGCCTCCAAAGGGGTTATTGTTTACTACTAATCATGAGTTATGATGGTTAAATGTTATGAAAATGATAGTTTGAATTGTTGGGTTATGTTTGAATATGATTTGAGGAAGTTAGCATGAAAGATGTGTTGTAACTTGGTTTAACTTGCTTTTGGATGATTCTTGATGATTTTCTTACATGAAAATGATTGTGTTTGGTGCTGCCAAGTTGAGGTAGTATTTCCTAGTGAATGTATGCATGACCTAGGGACTGATTTCTTGTACATTGGGTATGCTTAGTGAAGTAGAATTGGACTTGGCATGATAGGAAGTGAATGGAGAAGTAAAGCTGGAAAATTTGTTTTTGACCTACTGTACTGTTTTGGGCATAACTTATTGTGTGGTTCTGTAAATGAGTTGCGGTTTGTTCCCAATGAAACTTTGGTTTGTTGGCTACATTTTTGTGTGAAATAGGTGTTGTCAAATTGTAACTCTAATAGGTTGAAATTTGGCATGGAAAGTTACTGTTTTATTGCATGTGAACAGTAACCGAAACCATAACCTATGAGCTTTGCTGATTTTTCTAAATTAATTGAGATGGAATTTGGGAAAATGGTCTTCATGGAAGTTGTAGAATATTGAGTTAGCTTTCCATTTCCACTGATATTGCTAATTTTCAAGTATTATATTGGGAGATATGAACTGATTCCTATGGACTGGTTTTGGGCATGTTGATGAAACCTAGCTTAAGTGTCTGACTTGTGAGTATTCTGCTTGGAAGCAATTTTAGCCATTTTTGTGGACTGAATTGGTGTGAGTGATCTTCTGCAATGTTGAATAGGAAGAAATTATCTTGAAAATGAGATATGGCATATAATTTTTAGAGGTCAGAGTTGGGAGTTATGATTTTGCAAAAACTGATCCTGCATTAGGTTAGGAATTGCTGATCATGGCAGTAACTTGCATGACAGTTTTGAAATTGTTAGAAATTAAAGTGGAAATTTAGTTCTTCATGAAAATTGAAGTTTGAGGATTTATCTTTTCAGGGATATAAATTTCTGATTTTTCTGACTTGTGTACAGGGAGTTATGCTTGTCATAAGTTTACTGCTCAAATTGAATGATTTCAGGGACACCAACATTGAGTGAATTAATTGACTTGTTTAGCAATGGAATTTGATTTTGGGTTGTTCATGAAAGTTGTAGATGACATTGTGTACTTATTGAGCATCTTTATGTGGTAATTTTTTTCTGAAGAATCTGAGAGTTATGGAAATTTCAATATACTGTCTGTTTTAATGGGATTTGAATAGGCAGTAGCTTTGAAGGGATTTTTGACACCCTTAGGGGTGAAATTGATTTTTATGATCTTCTTGAGAATTGTAGAGGGTTTCATGATCTTTCCAACGAGATATAGTGGGTAATTTTCTGAATTGTGTGCAATGAGTTATTGGTGTTGAAAATTGGATTGGAAATCAGGAAAAAAAAGGGAAAGAAAATTGGGAATTTCGCCCGGTCACTAGGGCGACGGCTCGCCCTAGTGACGGGGCTTAAAGGCCACGTCGCTAGGGCGACGCCTCGCCCTAGCGACGAGGCTGAATCAGTCAGGCCCGCTGGGGCGAGACGTCGCCCCCAGCGAGGCTGGTTCTTTTTATTTATTTATTTATTTATTATTTTTATTTGTTAATTGGTAATTTGTGATTTCATGCTTCTTTTGTCAATTTCTTTTCCGTCTGACGTCCGATTGACCTGATTCTTGAGGCATTGGATTCGTAGAACATTTAATTTCATTTTGTGAGAAATTGGGAATGTTTGGAAGGAAATTGACGTGGCCCCGGATAACGGAGCCTTTAATCAATGTTTTGTTTAATTGGGGACCTATAGAGGTCCGAATTGCGCACCGTCAGCGCCAATAGGTTTCTAATTTTTAGACGGATTTTATTATAGGAAAATTTGGATTTAGGGCCGGAAAATTCATGAACATGCATATTTCACCTACATGTGCACAAATTGCATATGTAGTGACTCGTTCTTTCTCTGTTTCTTATAGAGGCCCAGTGGGCGTCGTCCAAATGAAAGCGGAAACTTCCGGCATTAGCTCGGAAGTAATAGGTGAGTAACCTAGTTGGTTTCTCAACCTTATGTGTTTATTAATTATATGCATTGATTGCCATGAGGAAGCAAGGATGGATATATGTGATTGATTAATTTGATTGATTTCGGACCATGGGTGTTGAAATATTGGATTATGATATTGAAGTGCGTGAGAATGCATTAGTAAATTGGATTGTAAATGTGGTAGTGAAGCGAAAGGTAAATACATGGAAATGAAATACGGACTAAAAGTCCGAGGACATTGGAAAATGATCGAAATAGTAATTAATTGAAATTGGAAATAGAAATGCGATAATTGGAAATTGGAAAATGACATGTGCATTCATGCATAGTAAATGATCGATAATGGCGGTTGTGACCGGTGTCGCCACCGATTTGAGCTTTAAGCTCAACACACGAGCCTCATACTGACATATTCCGAGCCTCGACTCGATGATCGAGGGCTATGCCTAACGTTTGGGCTTTAAGCCCGATGTTTGAGCCAATGGCTCAACGTATATGAGCTCGGTATACGGTCACAACAACGAAAGAAAATGAAAGAGTCACATGCACACTGCATAAATGAATGTTTAATGTGAATTGTGTGAAAGGTTTATTGCCTTATCAAATGTGAAATTGAATGCCTGTGATTTCTTGTTTATGATATATATACAATATTGTGTGATTGTGTAGATATGCATGAGTTGGGTGAACCATCGATGATGGTTTCTCACTGAGTTCGCAAACTCACCCAACATTGCATCTATTTTTCAGGAAATGGAGAGTACCCCGTTGGACATACGGAGTACGCTCTATAGCTAGCGATATCGTGTCGGGATCGATCGTAAATCATCTGCATTAGTGTATTAATTTGGTATTTAGTAGGCCCAATTGTTTACATGTAATTGTATAGAGTGACTGAGCACTAATGAGTGCTAATAATGATTGAAATTGTTTTATCAGTGAAATGGTTTTATCTTTGAAAATGTTTTGTTATAATTGGGCTAAGTCAAAGATTGTTTTATGACTCTAATGTTTTGAAAGAAAAGAAAATGTCATACGATTTTTGTTAATAAGGTAATGAATGTTCTAATCGCCACCCTCATGGTCACGGCTCGGATATCACCATGGATATCGGGTTCGGGTCTCGTCGGGAGTGGGGTGCTACATTTGTGGTATCAGAGCCCAGAAGTACAATCTTACATGGGCTTTCTGAAAAAAAATGTGTGGCAAGTTATGTGCATTTAAGTCATGTCACGGCAGACAGTGACAACTGATCCCCAGTGTAGTATGTGAGTCGTATGCATAAATATGTCTCAGTCGTTTAAGCAGTTAGAAAAAAGTGAGAAAAAGGATAATGTGTTAGAGTGTGATAAAAGGAAGAAATGGATATTGCAAAATAGGAAAGAGTGTATGGTTCGATCAGACAGACGAAAATTTAGTGTGCTGGTATTGACGGGTATATTGTGAAGTACAATATTGGAGTTAGATTGGGTCTATCCTTGAATATGAATTTGAATAAAGATTATAGTTGGGAATGAATAGAAAAAAAATAGAGTTAATGGGAAGATTTCCAGTGTATTAGGTGAATGAAAATAAAGTGTTCTATGATATAGAGAAGTCACAATTGGGATTGATTACCGTGATGAGTGTTATTAATAAAGATTGGTGCTCTGGAGTCAAAATATATTAAGGGCAAAATCAAGAATGATTTCACATCTGTGATCTTGATTTGAGTGTGGAAATATATGGTTATAATGCCATAATGAAAAGATTGAAATGTAAGACAATGAAATTGATAGATGAAAAAGTTGTTCGGGTTTAATTGATCTGCCTAAGTAAATGCACACCTGCTTATGGGAGCCCTATGGTAAGTGAAAATGTTCAGGTTGCAATTCTTTGAGTTAATGGATAATTGCTAGCGAATTCTTGTAAAATAATAATAATTCTTTATGAGTTAGAATAAGAAACGAAAGTGCTTATACTGATCAGTTGTATAGGAATAGAGATTGTATATGATCCTCACGAGCGAGGACGGGTGTAAACAGGAAGGTTGCTGAGTTCAGAATATATATTGTCATTGTAAGTGTATATCTGATAGTGGGATTACTATCACGGGTGAAATGATTAAGCATAAATGAATAATTTGCGTGATTACGATATAGGAAGAAATCGGTGACCTATTACATAAGCTCCGATTATAATGCCGGTAGCTCAAGTTCAAAATGAGTGAGAGTAAGACATGAAAATGCTCAGAATGATCAATTGAGAAAGAAGTGATACAGTTAAAGATGTTAGCATCGGTAATGAGCTTGAGAGAAGAAAATGAGGGACATGAATAGAGTAAGGTCCCCATGATCGAGAATTGGTACCAAAAAGAGAATGGTTATCGAGAATTAAATGCAATTAAGGTATTCTTAGCAGTATGAGCTATTAACGGGCAAATTGATGGGACTATAGAGATATATATTGTCAGATAGGATGTGATGATTATGGTGATGTATGGCGAGATAGTAGAGGAAAAGAAATTGTTTAAGTGCTCTTCAGAGATTTATCTTCGTGATGTATCAAGAGTAACTGATTTGTATTACATCTGCCAGAGACTCTAGCGTAAGAGCTAAACTATGCTACAAAAAAAAAGTGTACATTATGTTAATGAGATGGTTCTGATTATGTAAGAGAAGTACTGCATATTAAGGAAATATTAATTGCAAATTTGATGGGATTAAAGGTTCGTGTATATTTTGTGTAATTATGTTTTGAAAGCACGAGATCGATAGAACGATTGTTTATTCAAGTCAGTGAGTGATCTATCGTGAAGAAAGTAAGTTATGTATGGAGAAATGAAGGTAAAGAACATGTGCAGAATATGTTATGATGAGACAAATTATACGAAAATTGTTCCTCATTGGAGACGTTCGATAATTAAAAAGTTACATGAATCAACTATGGGTACGGAAAAGGAACATGTCTCATAAGAGTGAAATAAGGGATAAATTAGGATGCGAACATGGGATATTGGGAGAATTAATTAAGATATAGGTATTGATAAAATGCGAAAGTTCAAAAGATATGTGTATGCGGAATTTGGAATTAATTAGAACTAATGGAATGCTGGATGCGTTCATAAATTGTCAAAGATTTTCTGGTTTTAGCAAATCGACAAGAATAATTGAGGAAAACATGTGAATGTTATGACTAATGATCATAAAGGAGACATTTGAAGAATTTACTATCTATATTGAAGTGTTCCAGTAAAGGTTCTAATGTGATCTATGGAAATTGGATAAAGTGATTTTATGCACCTTGGGACAAATATGATTCCATGGGCGGTATTATGATTGATGATTTGAAATTTGTTATTCTGAGTGTGGCCTAAAAGCTTGGAGACATAAATCGTACAGAAATAGTTTGGAGATGTCTATGAATATACAAATCGATAACTATTGAGTTATGTCGTGCAGTTGAATGATTTGAAAAGGATTTAGCGGCTGATTACTTCAAATTAAGCTAATGGTGAAATTCAAAAAAAAAAAAATTCAATTGCAGAAAAATCAAAAGTTGGGCAATAAAGTTATCAAATCTGGTGTATTATTGCGTATTAATAGTCGAACTGACAAAAAAAAAGGGGCAAAAGAAAGTATTATTAGCTATGGGAATTTTAAAGTTGGTGTGCATCAAAACGGATTGGCAAAACCCGAAGTGAGGATATAGAAATTGCAAACCGTATTGAGGAACGGGAATTAACTCCAATTGTTGAGGAAAGTGATAGGTAATTAAGAAATATGGGTGATATTCATTACGGGAACTGTTAGTGAAAACGTAAGGAATGATCGAGGCTTTATGTTTTAGCAAGAGCGTATTGAAAGAGTAATTGAAAGGTTAGAATGGGAAATCAAATGATCATAAGTAAATGGTTCGAGAAAGCATAAGAAACAATCGAAGCGTTATGTTCGAGTAAAAGTATTGTGGAAAAGCAATTGATGGTAAAATCATCAAAGTGAGCGATGACATGTGTGATTAACCAACGGTGTTTTGGATTTCATTGGGATATGAGATTGATATATAGTGCAAAGTGATTGTGGTATGACAATCATTATATTGGTGTCACCATTGAAAAGTGTATAAGGGTCTTTATTATGTGATCGAGGCGTTAAGCAATTTAAGATGGTGACATTGAGTTGAATTGATTCACACGAGGTTATAAATCTCATGAGATTTGTGTTTTGATAATAACGAATCGATAAGCGATAAAGGAAATATTTTGAAAGGTATGGCCTCGGCTAAAATGTACTTAGATGGAAATAAAGGTGTAATTAAGGAAAATTGAATTCATAAGGAGTGGCTTCCATGCGATTGTGGTGTGAATAGAATTATGGATTGGCAAGTTAGGCTAAAACTTAAAAGATGATTCGGATTCACAAAGTGTTTCATAGATATTGTTAGGATCCGATAGATATGTTATTGAGATTGAAAGTGGCGAATTGCGCGTAAGCCTGAGAAAGCAGTAAAATCATATAAAGTTGAAAAAGGAAAAGAGTCATTGATTGTTTTGATTTCCGTTCATGGACAGAATTTGGTCGTGTAGTGAAATCAGTGGAAAACAGAGGGTATTAATCGAAAAGACTCCCCTACCTTCCCGATCATCAGATATGAAATTTCGAGGACGAAATTTTTATTAGGAGGGGAGAATTATAACATCCCATCTCCGATGGGAAGGGTATTTTAGTAAATTGGGACGGGTTAGGAGTATTAAATTATATCTCGGCATGAACATATGTCATGCAGCCTCTATAAATGGTGAGTTTTGCACAGGCACATAGTCATACATGCATTCATGACATTTCCCGGCATAAGTGTCTAATTGTGATCTTTTGTGAAATTGGTGTGATAATGGGATTTGAAAAATTATTTGGAGTGCTCCATAGAGTGTTTTACATTTTAGGATTTATAGAATTTTTCTGTAATTATCCGGAGAAAATTCCGGACCGACAAAATCGCCATAAATGGCCTAAATGTGTTTTTGTTGTGGAAAATGTGGTTTCGTGTTTAAAAATTATTGGGAGTGGATGTCATATGTTTTACAATTTTGGGCAATTTAGGTAATTTTCAAAAAATGATTGGAAATTCTGGAAATTCCGGATAGTAAAATCGCCAATTAGCGAACCGATTCGATTTTCGATGGAAATTGCTACCCAATGACACCTGTCTTATTGGGTATATTATTTTGGGATTGAAATTGGGGTCAATTGAGTTGATTGGGTTAGTTTTTGGATCTGGATTAAAGAATCATTATTTTGACTTTTCTTTAAAGCTTTGGCCAATAACAATTAGCCACCAAATACCTTCATTAAGGCTTCTCACTTGATCCTATCGGTTAACCTTGGTAAGAAGCAAGAAAAGAAACAAGTTATTAAGTTGTTAGCTCACTCATCCGAAGCATTTCTCCATTTGTTTTCTCACCATCGGATTTTGCTTCTTTCTTCACCTTCCTCCAAACACTCAAAAGTTCTTTGATTTGTTACTAAGCCATAGCCTTCCCATGATGATGAAAGACATATATGGTGTGGTAGATTAGAGGAGTTAGTGCAATAAATTGGAAAAGTGAAGGTTGGAAGCTTGAAATAGGTAAGAATTCATGAAGCTTTAATTAATTATGCTTTGAATTGTGCATTGAATGAATCATGGTTATTAGATGCCTCCAAAGGGGTTATTGTTTACTACTAATCATGAGTTATGATGGTTAAATGTTATGAAAATGATAGTTTGAATTGTTGGGTTATGTTTGAATATGATTTGAGGAAGTTAGCATGAAAGATGTGTTGTAACTTGGTTTAACTTGCTTTTGGATGATTCTTGATGATTTTCTTACATGAAAATGATTGTGTTTGGTGCTGCCAAGTTGAGGTAGTATTTCCTAGTGAATGTATGCATGACCTAGGGACTGATTTCTTGTACATTGGGTATGCTTAGTGAAGTAGAATTGGACTTGGCATGATAGGAAGTGAATGGAGAAGTAAAGTTGGAAAATTTGTTTTTGACCTACTGTACTGTTTTGGGCATAACTTATTGTGTGGTTCTGTAAATGAGTTGAGGTTTGTTCCCAATGAAACTTTGGTTTATTGGCTACATTTTTGTGTGAAATAGGTGTTGTCAAATTGTAACTCTAATAGGTTGAAATTTGGCATGGAAAGTTACTGTTTTATTGCATGTGAACAGTAACCGAAACCATAACCTATGAGCTTTGCTGATTTTTCTAAATTAATTGAGATGGAATTTGGGAAAATGGTCTTCATGGAAGTTGTAGAATATTGAGTTAGCTTTCCATTTCCACTGATATTGCTAATTTTCTAGTATTATATTGGGAGATATGAACTGATTCCTATGGACTGGTTTTGGGCATGTTGATGAAACCTAGCTTAAGTGTCTGACTTGTGAGTATTCTGCTTGGAATCAATTTTAGCCATTTTTGTGGACTGAATTGGTGTGAGTGATCTTCTGAAAAGTTGAATAGGAAGAAATTATCTTGAAAATGAGATATGGCATATAATTTTTAGAGGTCAGAGTTGGGAGTTATGATTTTGCAAAAACTAATCCTGCATTAGGTTAGGAATTGCTGATCATGGCAGTAACTTGCATGACAGTTTTGAAATTGTTAGAAATGAAAGTGGAAATTGAGTTCTGCATGAAAATTGAAGTTTGAGGATTTATCTTTTCAGGGATATAAAGTTCTGATTTTTCTGACTTGTGTACAGGGAGTTATGCTTGTCATAAGTTTACTGCTCAAATTGAATGATTTCAGGGACAGCAACATTGAGTGAATTAATTGACTTGTTTAGCAATGGAATTTGATTTTGGGTTGTTCATGAAAGTTGTAGATGACATTGTGTACTTATTGAGCATCTTTATGTGGTAATTTTTTTCTGAAGAATCTGAGAGTTATGGAAATTTCAATATCTTTGTCTGTTTTAATGGGATTTGAATAGGCGAGATTTGAAGGATTTTGACACCCTTAGGGGTGAAATTGATTTTATGATCTTCTTGAGAATTGTAGAGGTTTCATGATCTTTCCAACGAGATATAGTGGGTAATTTTCTGAATTGTGTGCAATGAGTTATTGGTGTTGAAAATTGGATTGAAAATCGGGAAAAAAGGGAAAGAAAATTGGGAATTTAGCCTCATCACTAGGGCGACGGCTCATCTAGTGGCGGGGCTTAAAGGCCACGTCGCTAGGCGCCTCGCCCTAATGACGAGGCTGAATCAGTCAGGCCCCGCTGAGGCGAGAGCGTCGCCAATGAGGCTGGTTCTTTTATTTATTTATTTATTTATTATTTTATTTGTTAATTGGTAATTTGTGATTTCATGCTTCTTTTGTCAATTTCTTTTCCGTCTGACGTCCGATTGACCTGATTCTTGAGGCATTGGATTCGTAGAACATTTAATTTCATTTTGTGAGAAATTGGGAATGTTTGGAAGGAAATTGGCGTGGCCGGATAACAGACCTTTAATCAATGTTTTGTTTAATTGGGGACCTATAGAGGTCCGAATTACGCCGTCGGCGTAATAGGTTTCTAATTTTTAGGCGGATTTTATTATAGGAAAATTTGGATTTAGGGCGGAAAATTCATGAACATGCATATTTCACCTACATGTGCAAATTGCATATGTAGTGACTCGTTCTTTCTCTGTTTCTTATAGAGGCCCAAGTGGGCGTCGTCCGACCGACGGGCGGAAACTTCCGGCATTAGCTTCGGAAGTAATAGGTGAGTAACCTAGTTGGTTTCTCAACCTTATGTGTTTATTAATTATATGCATTGATTGCCATGAGGAAGCGAGGATGGATATATGTGATTGATTAATTTGATTGATTTGGACCATGGGTGTTGAAATATTGGATTATGATATTGAAGTGCGTGAGAATGCATTAGTAAATTGGATTGTAAATGTGGTAGTGAAACGAAAGGTAAATACATGGAAATGAAATACCGGACTAAAAGTCCGAGGACATTGAAAAATGATCGGAAATAGTAATTAATTGAAATTGGAAATAGAAATGCGATAATTGGAAATTGGAAAATGACATGTGCATTCATGCATAGTAAATGATCAGATAATGGTAGTTGTGACCGGTGTCGCCACCGATTTCAGAGCTTTAAGCTCAACGCACATGGCCTCATGCCCAACGTATTCCGAGCCTCGACTCGATGATCAGGGCTATGCCCAACGTTTCAGAGCCAATGGCTCAACGTATATGAGCTCAGGCGCACGGTCACAACAACGAAAGAAAATGAAAGAGTCACATGCACACTGCATAAATGAATGTTTAATGTGAATTGTGTGAAAGGTTTATTGCCTTATCAAATGTGAAATTGAATGCCTGTGATTTCTTGTTTATGATATATATAAAATATTGTGTGATTGTGTGGATATGCATGAGTTGGGTGAACCATCGATGATGGTTTCTCACCGAAGTTCGCAAACTCACCCAACATTGCATCTATTTTTAGAAATGGAGAGTACCCGTTGGACATACGGAGTCGTCTCTTGCTAGCAGGCGAGTATCGGTCGGGATCGATGTCGTCCGCATCTGCATTAGTGTATTAATTTGGTATTTAGTAGGCCCAATTGTTTACATGTAATTGTATAGAGTGGTGAGCACTAATGAGTGCTAATAATGATTGAAATTGTTTTATCAGTGAAATGGTTTTATCTTTGAAAATGTTTTGTTATAATTTGGCTAAGTCAAAGATTGTTTTGCATGACTCTAATGTTTTGAAAGAAAAGAAAATGTCATACGATTTTTGTTAATAAGGTAATGAATGTTCTAATCGCCACCCTCATGGTCACGGCTCGGATATCACCATGGATATCGGGTTCGGGTCTCGTCGGGAGTAAGTGCTACATTAATGGTATCGAGCCCGTAGTACAATCTTACATGGGCTTTACGAAAAAAAAATGTGTGGCAAGTTATGTGCATTTAAGTCATATCACGGCGAGACGGTGACAAGCGATCCCCGATGTAGTATGTGAGTCGTATGCATAAATATGTCTCAGTCGTTTAAGCGGTTAGAAAAAAGTGAGAAAAAGGATAATGTGTTAGAGTGTGATAAAAGGAAGAAATGGATATTGCAAAATAGGAAAGAGTGTATGGTTCGATCAGACAGACGAAAATTTAGTGTGCTGGTATTGACGGGTATATTGTGAAGTACAATATTGGAGTTAGATTGGTCTATCCTTGAATATGAATTTGAATAAAGATTATAGTTGGGAATGAATAGAAAAAAAATAGAGTTAATGGGAAGATTTCCAGTGTATTAGGTGAATGAAAATAAAGTGTTCTATGATATAGAGAAGTCACAATTGGGATTGATTACCGTGATGAGTGTTATTAATAAAGATTGGTGCTCTGGAGTCAAAATATATTAAGGCAAAATCAAGAATGATTTCACATCTGTGATCTTGATTTGAGTGTGGAAATATATGGTTATAATGCCATAATGAAAAGATTGAAATGTAAGACAATGAAATTGATAGATGAAAAAGTTGTTCGGGTTTAATTGATGCACTTTAAGTAAATGCACACCTTATGGGAGCCTATGGTAAGTGAAAATGTTCAGTTGCAATTCTTTGAGTTAATGGATAATTGCTAGCGAAATTCTTGTAAAATAATAATAATTCTTTATGAGTTAGAATAAGAAGCGAAAGTGCTTATCTTGATCAGTTGTATAGGAATAGAGATTGTATATGATCCTCACGGCGAGGGCGGTGTAAGCAGGAAGGTTCTTGAGTTGAATATATATTGTCATTGTAAGTGTATATCGATAGTGGGATTACTATCACGGGTGAAATGATTAAGCATAAATGAATAATTTGCGTGATTACGATATAGGAAGAAATCGGTGACCTATTACATAAGCTCAGATTATAATCTTGGTAGCTCAAGTTCAAAATGAGTGAGAGTAAGACATGAAAATGCTCGAATGATCAATTGAGAAAGAAGTGATCTGATTAAAGATGTTAGCATCGGTAATGAGCTTGAGAGAAGAAAATGAGGGACATGAATAGAGTAAGGTCCCCATGATCGAAATTGGTACCAAAAGAGAATGGTTATCGAGAATTAAATGCAATTAAGGTATTCTTAGCGGTATGAGCTATTAACGGGCAAATTGATGGGACTATAGAGATATATATTGTCGATAGGATGTGATGATTATGGTGATGTATGGCGAGATAGTAGAGGAAAAGAAATTGTTTAAGTGCTCTTGATTTATCTTCGTGATGTATCAAGAGTAACGATTTGTATTACATCTGGCGGAGACTCTAGCGTAAGAGCTAAACTATGCTACAAAAAAAGTGTACATTATGTTAATGAGATGGTTACGATTATGTAAGAGAAGTGCGCATATTAAGGAAATATTAATTGCAAATTTGATGGGATTAAAGGTTCGTGTATATTTTGTGTAATTATGTTTTGAAAGCACGAGATCGATAGAGCGATTGTTTATTCAAGTCGTTGAGTGATCTATCGTGAAGAAAGTAAGTTATGTATGGAGAAATGAAGGTAAAGAACATGTGCGAATATGTTATGATGAGACAAATTATACAAAATTGTTCCTCATTGGAGCGTTCGATAATTAAAAGTTACATGAATCAACTATGGAGTGCGGAAAGGAACATGTCTCATAAGAGTGAAATAAGGGATAAATTAGGATGCGAACATGGGATATTGGGAGAATTAATTAAGATATAGGTATTGATAAAATCGAAAGTTCAAAAGATATGTGTATGCGAATTTGGAAATTAATTGGAACTAAGGGATCTTTGGATGCGTTCATAAATTGTCAAAGATTTTCTGGTTTTAGCAAATCGACAAGAATAATTGAGGAAAACATGTGAATGTTATGACTAATGATCATAAAGGAGACATTTGAAGAATTTACTATCTATATTGAAGTGTTCCAGTAAAGGTTCTAATGTGATCTATGGAAATTGGATAAAGTGATTTTATGCACCTTGGGACAAATATGATTCCATGGGCGGTATTATGATTGATGATTTGAAATTTGTTATTCTGAGTGTGGCCTAAAAGCTTGGAGACATAAATCGTACATAAATAGTTTGGAGATGTCTATGAATATGCAAATCGATAACTATTGAGTTATGTCTTGCAGTTGAATGATTTGAAAAGGATTTAGCGGCTGATTACTTCAAATTAAGCTAATGGTGAAATTCAAAAAAAAAAAATTCAATTGCAGAAAAATCAAAAGTTGGGCAATAAAGTTATCAAATCTGGTGTATTATTGCGTATTAATAGTCGAACTGACAAAAAAAAAGGGCAAAAGAAAGTATTATTAGCTATGGGAATTTCAAAGTTGGTGTGCATCAAAACGGATTGGCAAAACCCGAAGTGAGGATATAGAAATTGCAAACCGTATTGAGGAACGGGAATTAACTCCAATTGTTGAGGAAAGTGATAGGTAATTAAGAAATATGGGTGATATTCATTACGGAACTATTGGTGAAAGCGTAAGGAATGATCGAGGCTTTATGTTTTAGCAAGAGCGTATTGAAAGAGTAATTGAAAGGTTAGAATGGGAAATCAAATGATCATAAGTAAATGGTTAGAAAGCATAAGAAACAATCGAGCGTTATGTTCGAGTAAAAGTATTGTGGAAAAGCAATTGATGGTAAAGTCATCAAAGTGAGCGATGACATGTGTGATTAACCAACGGTGTTTTGGATTTCATTGGGATATGAGATTGATATATAGTGCAAAGTGATTGTGGTATGACAATCATTATATTGGTGTCACCATTCGAAAAGTGTATAAGGGGTCTTTATTATGTGATCAGGGCGTTAAGCAATTTAAGATGGTGACATTGAGTTGAATTGATTCACACCGAGGTTATAAATCTCATGAGATTTGTGTTTTGATAATAACGGAATCTGATAAGCGATAAAGGAAATATTTTGAAAGGTATGGCCTCGGCTAAAATGTACTTAGATGGAAATAAAGGTGTAATTAAGGGAAATTGAATTCATAAGGAGTGGCTTCCATGCGATTGTGGTGTGAATAGAATTATGGATTGGCAAGTTAGGCTAAAACTTAAAAGATGATTCGGATTCACAAAGTGTTTCATAGATATTGTTAGGATCCGATATATATGTTATTGAGATTGAAAGTGGCGAATTAGCGTAAGCTGAGAAAGCGATAAAATCATATAAAGTTGAGAAAGGAAAAGAGTCATTGATTGTTTTGATTTCCGTTCATGGACAGAATTTGGTCGTGTAGTGAAATCAGTGGAAAACAGAGGGTATTAATCGAAAAGACTCCCCTACCTTCCTGATCAATCGTATATGAAATTTCGAGGACGAAATTTTTATTAGGAGGGGAGAATTGTAACATCCCATCTCCGATGGGAAGGGTATTTTAGTAAATTGGGACGGGTTAGGAGTATTAAATTATATCTCGGCATGAACATATGTCATGCAGCCTCTATAAATGGTGAGTTTTGCACAGGCACATAGTCATACATGCATTCATGACATTTCCCGGCATAAGTGTCTAATTGTGATCTTTTGTGAAATTGGTGTGATAATGGGATTTGAAAAATTATTTGGAGTGCTCCATAGAGTGTTTTACATTTTTAGGGATTTATGGGAATTTTTCTGTAATTACCGGAGAAAATTCCCGGACCGACAAAATCGCTGGTAAATGGCCTAAATGTGTTTTTGTTGTGGAAAATGTGGTTTTCGTGTTTAAAAAATTATTGGGAGTGGACTGTCATATGTTTTACAATTTTGGGCAATTTAGGTAATTTTCAAAAAAATGATTCGGGGAAATTCCTGGAAATTCCCGGATCGTAAAAATCACCAATTGGCGAACAAATTCGATTTTGATGGCGAAAATTGCTACCCAATGACACTGTCTTATTGGGTATATTATTTTGGGATTGAAATTGGGGTCAATTGAGTTGATTGGGTTAGTTTTTGGATCTGGATTAAAGAATCATTATTTTGACTTTTCTTTAAAGCTTTGGCCAATAACAATTAGCCACCAAATACCTTCATTAAGGCTTCTCACTTGATCCTATCGGTTAACCTTGGTAAGAAGCAAGAAAAGAAACAAGTTATTAAGTTGTTAGCTCACTCATCCGAAGCATTTCTCCATTTGTTTTCTCACCATTGGATTTTGCTTCTTTCTTCACCTTCCTCCAAACACTCAAAAGTTCTTTGATTTGTTACTAAGCCATAGCCTTCCCATGATGATGAAAGACATATATGGTGTGGTAGATTAGAGGAGTTAGTGCAATAAATTGGAAAAGTGAAGGTTGGAAGCTTGAAATAGGTAAGAATTCATGAAGCTTTAATTAATTATGCTTTGAATTGTGCATTGAATGAATCATGGTTATTAGATGCCTCCAAAGGGGGTTATTGTTTACTACTAATCATGAGTTATGATGGTTAAATGTTATGAAAATGATAGTTTGAATTGTTGGGTTATGTTTGAATATGATTTGAGGAAGTTAGCATGAAAGATGTGTTGTAACATGGTTTAACTTGCTTTTGGATGATTCTTGATGATTTTCTTACATGAAAATGATTGTGTTTGGTGCTGCCAAGTTGAGGTAGTATTTCCTAGTGAATGTATGCATGACCTAGGGACTGATTTCTTGTACATTGGGTATGCTTAGTGAAGTAGAATTGGACTTGGCATGATAGGAAGTGAATGGAGAAGTAAAGTTGGAAAATTTGTTTTTGACCTACTGTACTGTTTTGGGCATAACTTATTGTGTGGTTCTGTAAATGAGTTGAGGTTTGTTCCTAATGAAACTTTGGTTTGTTGGCTACATTTTTGTGTGAAATAGGTGTTGTCAAATTGTAACTCTAATAGGTTGAAATTTGGCATGGAAAGTTACTGTTTTATTGCATGTGAACAGTAACCGAAACCATAACCTATGAGCTTTGCTGATTTTTCTAAATTAATTGAGATGGAATTTGGGAAAATGGTCTTCATGGAAGTTGTAGAATATTGAGTTAGCTTTCCATTTCCACTGATATTTCTAATTTTCTAGTATTATATTGGGAGATATGAACTGATTCCTATGGACTGGTTTTGGGCATGTTGATGAAACCTAGCTTAAGTGTCTGACTTGTGAGTATTCTGCTTGGAATCAATTTTAGCCATTTTTGTGGACTGAATTGGTGTGAGTGATCTTCTGCAAAGTTGAATAGGAAGAAATTATCTTGAAAATGAGATATGGAATATAATTTTTAGAGGTCAGAGTTGGGAGTTATGATTTTGCAAAAACTGATCCTGCATTAGGTTAGGAATTGCTGATCATGGCAGTAAATTGCATGACAGTTTTGAAATTGTTAGAAATGAAAGTGGAAATTGAGTTCTTCATGAAAATTGAAGTTTGAGGATTTATCTTTTCAGGGATATAAAGTTCTGATTTTTCTGACTTGTGTATAGGGAGTTATGCTTGTCATAAGTTTACTGCTCAAATTGAATGATTTCAGGGACAGCAACATTGAGTGAATTAATTGACTTGTTTAGCAATGGAATTTGATTTTGGGTTGTTCATGAAAGTTGTAGATGACATTGTGAACTTATTGAGCATATTTATGTGGTAATGTTTTGCTGAAGAATCTGAGAGTTATGGAAATTTCAATATCTTTCTGTTTTAATGGGATTTGAATAGGCGGTAGCTTTGAAGGATTTTGACACCCTTAGGGTGAAATTGATTTTATGATCTTATTGAGAATTGTAGAGGTTTCATGATCTTTCCAACGAGATATAGTGGGTAATTTTCTGAATTGTGTGCAATGAGTTATTGGTGTTGAAAATTGGATTGGAAATCGGGAAAAAAGGAAAGAAAATTGGGAATTTCGCTTGGGTCACTAGGCGACGGCTCATCTAGTGACGGGCTTAAAGGCCACGTCGCTAGGGCGACGCCTCGCCCTAGCGACGAGGCTGAATCAGTCAGGCCCGCTGGGGCGAGACGTCGCCCCCAGCGAGGCTGGTTCTTTTTATTTATTTATTATTTTATTATTTTTATTTGTTAATTGGTAATTTGTGATTTCATGCTTCTTTTGTCAATTTCTTTTCCGTCCGACGTCCGATTGACCTGATTCTTGAGGCATTGGATTCGTAAAACATTTAATTTCATTTTGTGAGAAATTGGGAATGTTTGGACGGGAAATTGACGTAGCCCCGGATAACGGAGCCTTTAATCAATGTTTTGTTTAATTGGGGACCTATAGAGGTCCGAATTGCGCACCGTCAGCGTCAATAGGTTTCTAATTTTTAGAAGGATTTTATTATAGGAAAATTTGGATTTAGGGCCAGAAAATTCATGAACATGCATATTTCACCTACATGTGCACAAATTGCATATGTAGTGACTCGTTCTTTCTCTGTTTCTTATAGAGGCCCAGTGGGCGTCGTCCAAATGACGGGCGGAAACTTCCGGCATTAGCTCGGAAGTAATAGGTGAGTAACCTAGTTGGTTTCTCAACCTTATGTGTTTATTAATTATATGCATTGATTTCCATGAGGAAGCAAGGATGGATATATGTGATTGATTAATTTGATTGATTTCGGACCATGGGTGTTCGAAATATTGGATTGTGATATTGAAGTGCGTGAGAATGCATTAGTAAATTGGATTGTAAATGTGGTAGTGAAACGAAAGGTAAATACATGGAAATGAAATACCGGACTAAAAGTCCGAGGACATTGGAAAATGATCGGAAATAGTAATTAATTGAAATTGGAAATAGAAATGCGATAATTGGAAATTGGAAAATGACATGTGCATTCATGCATAGTAAATGATCGATAATGGCGATTGTGACCGGTGTATACCGATTTGAGCTTTAAGCTCAGCGCATGAGGCTCATTCCCAACGTATTCGAGCCTCGACTTCGATGATCGGAGCTATGCCCAACGTTTGAGGCTTTAAGCCCGATGTTTGAGCCAATGGCTCAACGTATATGAGCTCGGTATACGGTCACAACAACGAAAGAAAATGAAAGAGTCACATGCACACGCATAAATGAATGTTTAATGTGAATTGTGTGAAAGGTTTATTGCCTTATCAAATGTGAAATTGAATGCCTTTGATTTCTTGTTTATGATATATATACAATATTGTGTGATTGTGTGGATATGCATGAGTTGGGTGAACCATCGATGATGGTTTCTCACTGAGTTCGCAAACTCACCCAATATTGCATCTATTTTTCAGGAAATGGAGAGTACCCCGTTGGACATACGGAGTACATCTCTCGCTAGCGAGCGTGATGTCGGTCGGGATCGATGTAAATCGCATATCTGCATTAGTGTATTAATTTGGTATTTAGTAGGCCCAATTGTTTACATGTAATTGTATAGAGTGGTGAGCACTAATGAGTGCTAATAATGATTGAAATTGTTTTATCAGTGAAATGGTTTTATCTTTGAAAATGTTTTGTTATAATTGGGCCAAGTCAATGATTGTTTTGCGCACTCTAATGTTTTGAAAGAAAAGAAAATGTCATACGATTTTTGTTAATAAGGTAATGAATGTTCTAATCGCCACCCTCATGGGTCACGGGCTCGGATATCACCATGGATATCGGGTTCGGGTCTCGTCGGGAGTGAAGTGCTACATTAATAATCGAGCCCAGTACAATCTTACATGGGCTTTACGAAAAAAAAAATGTGTGGCAAGTTATGTGCATTTAAGTCATGTCACGGCAGACAGTGACAACTGATCCCCAGTGTAGTATGTGAGTCGTATGCATAAATATGTCTCAGTCGTTTAAGCGGTTAGAAAAAAGTGAGAAAAAGGATAATGTGTTAGAGTGTGATAAAAGGAAGAAATGGATATTGCAAAATAGGAAAGAGTGTATGGTTCGATCAGACAGACGAAAATTTAGTGTGCTGGTATTGACGGGTATATTGTGAAGTACAATATTGGAGTTAGATTGGGTCTATCCTTGAATATGAATTTGAATAAAGATTATAGTTGGGAATGGATAGAAAAAAAATAGAGTTAATGGGAAGATTTCCAGTGTATTAGGTGAATGAAAATAAAGTGTTCTATGATATAGAGAAGTCACAATTGGGATTGATTACCGTGATGAGTGTTATTAATAAAGATTGGTGCTCTGGAGTCAAAATATATTAAGGGCAAAATCAAGAATGATTTCACATCTGTGATATTGATTTGAGTGTGGAAATATATGGGTATAATGCCATAATGAAAAGATTGAAATGTAAGACAATGAAATTGATAGATGAAAAAGTTGTTCGGGTTTAATTGATGCGCTAAGTAAATGCACACACCTTATGGGAGCCTATGGTAAGTGAAAATGTTAGGTTGCAATTCTGAGTTAATGGATAATTGCTAGCGAATTCTTGTAAAATAATAATAATTCTTTATGAGTTAGAATAAGAAGCGAAAGTGCTTATCTTGATCAGTTGTATAGGAATAGAGATTGTATATGATCCTCACGGCGAGGGCGGTGTAAGCAGGAAGGTTCTTTGAGTTCGAATATATATTGTCATTGTAAGTGTATATCGATAGTGGGATTACTATCACGGGTGAAATGATTAAGCATAAATGAATAATTTAACGTGATTACGATATAGGAAGAAATCGGTGACCTATTACATAAGCTCAGATTATAATGCCGGTAGCTCAAGTTCAAAATGAGTGAGAGTAAGACATGAAAATGCTCGAAATGATCAATTGAGAAAGAAGTGATACTGATTAAAGATGTTAGCATCGGTAATGAGCTTGAGAGAAGAAAATGAGGGACATGAATAGAGTAAGGTCCCCATGATCGAAATTGGTACCAAAAGAGAATGGTTATCGAGAATTAAATGCAATTAAGGTATTCTTAGCGATATGAGCTATTAACGGGCAAATTGATGGGACTATAGAGATATATATTGTCGGATAGGATGTGATGATTATGGTGATGTATGGCGAGATAGTAGAGGAAAAGAAATTGTTTAAGTGCTCTTGAGATTTATCTTCGTGATGTATCAAGAGTGGCGATTTGTATTACATCTGGCGAGACTCTAGCGTAAGAGCTAAACTATGCTACAAAAAAAAGTGTACATTATGTTAATGAGATGGTTACGATTATGTAAGAGAAGTCGCATATTAAGGAAATATTAATTGCGAATTTGATGGGATTAAAGGTTCGTGTATATTTTGTGTAATTATGTTTTGAAAGCACGAGATCGATAGAACGATTGTTTATTCAAGTCAGTGAGTGATCTATCGTGAAGAAAGTAAGTTATGTGTGGAGAAATGAAGGTAAGGAACATGTGCGAGAATATGTTACGATGAGACAAATTATCGAAAATTGTTCCTCATTGGAGCGTTCGATAATTAAAAAGTTACATGAATCAACTATGGGTACGGAAAAGGAACATGTCTCATAAGAGTGAAATAAGGGATAAATTAGGATGCGAACATGGGATATTGGGAGAATTAATTAAGATATAGGTATTGATAAAATGCGAAAGTTCAAAAGATATGTGTATGCGGAATTTGGAATTAATTAGAACTAATGGAATGCTGGATGCGTTCATAAATTGTCAAAGATTTTCTGGTTTTAGCAAATCGACAAGAATAATTGAGGAAAACATGTGAATGTTATGACTAATGATCATAAAGGAGACATTTGAAGAATTTACTATCTATATTGAAGTGTTCCAGTAAAGGTTCTAATGTGATCTATGGAAATTGGATAAAGTGATTTTATGCACCTTGGGACAAATATGATTCCATGGGCGGTATTATGATTGATGATTTGAAATTTGTTATTCTGAGTGTGGCCTAAAAGCTTGGAGACATAAATCGTACGAAATAGTTTGGAGATGTCTATGAATATGCAAATCGATAACTATTGAGTTATGTCGCAGCGATTGAATGATTTGAAAAGGATTTAGCGGTGATTACTTCAAATTAAGCTAATGGTGAAATTAAAAAAAAATTCAATTGCAGAAAAATCAAAAGTTGGGCAATAAAGTTATCAAATCTGTGTATTATTGCGTATTAATAGTCGAATCGACAAAAAAAGGGGCAAAAGAAAGTATTATTAGCTATAGAATTTCAAAGTTGGTGTGCATCAAAGCGGATTGGCAAAACCGAAGTGAGGATATAGAAATTGCAAACCGTATTGAGGAACGGAATTAACTCAATTGTTGAGGAAAGTGATAGGTAATTAAGAAATATGGGTGATATTCATTACGGGGCTGTTAGTGAAAGCGTAAGGAATGATCGAGGCTTTATGTTTTAGCAAGAGCGTATTGAAAGAGTAATTGAAAGGTTAGAATGGGAAATCAAATGATCATAAGTAAATGGTTAGAAAGCATAAGAAACAATCGAGCGTTATGTTCGAGTAAAAGTATTGTGGAAAAGCAATTGATGGTAAAGTCTGTCAAAGTGAGCGATGACATGTGATTAACCAACGGTGTTTTGGATTTCATTGGGATATGAGATTGATATATAGTGCAAAGTGATTGTGGTATGACAATCATTATATTGGTGTCACCATTCGAAAAGTGTATAAGGGGTCTTTATTATGTGATCAGGGCGTTAAGCAATTTAAGATGGTGATATTGAGTTGAATTGATTCACACCGAGGTTATAAATCTCATGAGATTTGTGTTTTGATAATAACGGAATCTGATAAGCGATAAAGGAAATATTTTGAAAGGTATGGCCTCGGCTAAAATGTACTTAGATGGAAATAAAGGTGTAATTAAGGGAAATTGAATTCATGAGGAGTGGCTTCCATGCGATTGTAGTGTGAATAGAATTATGGTTGGCAAGTTAGGCTAAAACTTAAAAGATGATTCGGATTCACAAAGTGTTTCATAGATATTGTTAGGATCCGATATATATGTTATTGAGATTGAAAGTGGCGAATTGCGCGTAAGCCTGAGAAAGCAGTAAAATCATGTAAAGTTGAGAAAGAAAAAGAGTCATTGATTGTTTTGATTTCCGTTCATAGACAGAATTTGGTCGTGTAGTGAAATCAGTGGAAAACAGAGGGTATTAATCGAAAAGACTCCCCTACCTTCCTGATCAATCGTATATGAAATTTCGAGGACGAAATTTTTATTAGGAGGGGAGAATTGTAACATCCCATCTCCGATGGGAAGGGTATTTTAGTAAATTGGGACGGGTTAGGAGTATTAAATTATATCTCGGCATGAACATATGTCATGCAACCTCTATAAATGGTGAGTTTTGCACAGGCACATAGTCATACATGCATTCATGACATTTCCCGGCATAAGTGTCTAATTGTGATCTTTTGTGAAATTGGTGTGATAATGGGATTTGAAAAATTATTTGGAGTGCTCCATAGAGTGTTTTACATTTTAGAGATTTATAGAATTTTCTGTAATTATCAGGAGAAAATTCCGGACCGCAAAATTAGGTAAATAGCCTAAATGTGTTTTGTTGTGGAAAATGTGGTTTTCGTGTTTAAAAAATTATTGGGAGTGGACTGTCATATGTTTTAAAAATTTTGGGCAATTTAGGTAATTTTCAAAAAAATGATTCGGGGAAATTCTTGGAAATTCCCGGACCGAAAAAATCGCCAATTGGTGAACAAATTCGATTTTCTATGGCGAAATTGCTACCCAATGGCACTGTCTTATTGGGTATATTATTTTGGGATTGAAATTGGGGTCAATTGAGTTGATTGGGTTAGTTTTTGGATCTGGATTAAAGAATCATTATTTTGACTTTTCTTTAAAGCTTTGGCCAATAACAATTAGCCACCAAATACCTTCATTAAGGCTTCTCACTTGATCTATCGGTTAACCTTGGTAAGAAGCAAGAAAAGAAACAAGTTATTAAGTTGTTAGCTCACTCATCGAAGCATTTCTCCATTTGTTTTCTCACCATCGGATTTTGCTTCTTTCTTCACCTTCCTCCAAACACTCAAAAGTTCTTTGATTTGTTACTAAGCCATAGCCTTCCCATGATGATGAAAGACATATATGGTGTGGTAGATTAGAGGAGTTAGTGCAATAAATTGGAAAAGTGAAGGTTGGAAGCTTGAAATAGGTAAGAATTCATGAAGCTTTAATTAATTATGCTTTGAATTGTGCATTGAATGAATCATGGTTATTAGATGCCTCCAAAGGGGTTATTGTTTACTACTAATCATGAGTTATGATGGTTAAATGTTATGAAAATGATAGTTTGAATTGTTGGGTTATGTTTGAATATGATTTGAGGAAGTTAGCATGAAAGATGTGTTGTAACTTGGTTTAACTTGCTTTTGGATGATTCTTGATGATTTTCTTACATGAAAATGATTGTGTTTGGTGCTGCCAAGTTGAGGTAGTATTTCCTAGTGAATGTATGCATGACCTAGGGACTGATTTCTTGTACATTGGGTATGCTTAGTGAAGTAGAATTGGACTTGGCATGATAGGAAGTGAATGGAGAAGTAAAGCTGGAAAATTTGTTTTTGACCTACTGTACTGTTTTGGGCATAACTTATTGTGTGGTTATGTAAATGAGTTGAGGTTTGTTCCCAATGAAACTTTGGTTTGTTGGCTACATTTTTGTGTGAAATAGGTGTTGTCAAATTGTAACTCTAATAGGTTGAAATTTGGCATGGAAAGTTACTGTTTTATTGCATGTGAACAGTAACCGAAACCATAACCTATGAGCTTTGCTGATTTTTCTAAATTAATTGAGATGGAATTTGGGAAAATGGTCTTCATGGAAGTTGTAGAATATTGAGTTAGCTTTCCATTTCCACTGATATTGCTAATTTTCTAGTATTATATTGGGAGATATGAACTGATTCATATGGACTGGTTTTGGGCATGTTGATGAAACCTAGCTTAAGTGTCTGACTTGTGAGTATTCTGCTTGGAAGCAATTTTAGCCATTTGTGGACTGAATTGGTGTGAGTGATCTTCTGTAAAGTTGAATAGGAAGAAATTATCTTGAAAATGAGATATGGCATATAATTTTTAGAGGTCAGAGTTGGGAGTTATGATTTTGCAAAAACTGATCCTGCATTAGGTTAGGAATTGCTGATCATGACAGTAACTTGCATGACAGTTTTAAAATTGTTAGAAATGAAAGTGGAAATTGAGTTCTTCATGAAAATTGAAGTTTGAGGATTTATCTTTTCAGGGATATAAAGTTCTGATTTTTCTGACTTGTGTACAGGGAGTTATGCTTGTCATAAGTTTACTGCTCAAATTGAATGATTTCAGGGACAGCAACATTGAGTGAATTAATTGACTTGTTTAGCAATGGAATTTGATTTTGGGTTGTTCATGAAAGTTGTAGATGACATTGTGAACTTATTGAGCATATTTATGTGGTAATTTTTTGCTGAAGAATCTGAGAGTTATGGAAATTTCAATATACTGTCTGTTTTAATGGGATTTGAATAGGCAGTAGCTTTGAAGGGATTTTTGACACCCTTAGGGTGAAATTGATTTTATGATCTTCTTGAGAATTGTAGAGGTTTCATGATCTTTCCAACGAGATATAGTGGGTAATTTTCTGAATTGTGTGCAATGAGTTATTGGTGTTGAAAATTGGATTGGAAATCAGGAAAAAAAGGAAAGAAAATTAGAATTTAGCGGTCACTAGAGGCGACGGCTCGCCTAGTGGCGGGCTTAAAGGCCACGTCGCTAGGCTGACGCCTCGCCTAGCTTGACGAGGCTGAATCAGTCAGACCGCTGGGCGAGCGTCGCCCAATGAGGCTGGTTCTTTATTATTATTATTTTTATTTGTTAATTGGTAATTTGTGATTTCATGCTTCTTTTGTCAATTTCTTTTCCGTCCGATGTCCGATTGACCTGATTCTTGAGGCATTGGATTCGTAGAACATTTAATTTCATTTTGTGAGAAATTGGGAATGTTTGGACGGGAAATTAACGTGGCCCCGGATAACGGAGCCTTTAATCAATGTTTTGTTTAATTGGGGACCTATAGAGGTCCAATTGCTGCCGTCGGCCTTGATAGGTTTCTAATTTTTAGACGGATTTTATTATAGGAAAATTTGGATTTAGGGCCGGAAAATTCATGAACATGCATATTTCACCTACATGTGCACAAATTGCATATGTAGTGACTCGTTCTTTCTCTGTTTCTTATAGAGGCCCAGTGGGCGTCGTCCAAATACAGACGGGCGGAAACTTCCGGCATTAGCTCGGAAGTAATAGGTGAGTAACCTAGTTGGTTTCTCAACCTTATGTGTTTATTAATTATATGCATTGATTGCCATGAGGAAGCAAGGATGGATATATGTGATTGATTAATTTGATTGATTTCGGACCATGGGTGTTCGAAATATTGGATTGTGATATTGAAGTGCGTGAGAATGCATTAGTAAATTGGATTGTAAATGTGGTAGTGAAACGAAAGGTAAATACATGGAAATGAAATACCGGACTAAAAGTCCGAGGACATTGGAAAATGATCGGAAATAGTAATTAATTGAAATTGGAAATAGAAATGCGATAATTGGAAATTGGAAAATGACATGTGCATTCATGCATAGTAAATGATCAGATAATGGCAGTTGTGACCGTGTATGCCACCGATTTGAGCTTTAAGCTCAGCGCATGCGAGTCTCATGCCCAGCGTATTAGAGCCTCGACTTCGATGATCGAGGCTATGCCCAACGTTTGAGGCTTTAAGCCCAATGTTTGAGCCAATGGCTCAGCGTATATGAGCTCGGTAGCACGGTCACAACAACGAAAGAAAATGAAAGAGTCACATGCACACCGCATAAATGAATGTTTAATGTGAATTGTGTGAAAGGTTTATTGCCTTATCAAATGTGAAATTGAATGCTGTGATTTCTTGTTTATGATATATATACAATATTGTGTGATTGTGTGGATATGCATGAGTTGGGTGAACCATCGATGATGGTTTCTCACCGAGTTCATAAACTCACCCAACATTGCATCTATTTTTCAGAAATGGAGAGTACCCGTTGGACACACGGAGTGCGTCTCTCGCTAGCGAGGCGAGTATCGGGTCGGGATCGATGTCCGTCGCATCTGCATTAGTGTATTGATTTGGTATTTAGTAGGCCCAATTGTTTACATGTAATTGTATAGAGTGACTGAGCACTAATGAGTGCTAATAATGATTGAAATTGTTTTATCAGTGAAATGGTTTTATCTTTGAAAATGTTTTGTTATAATTGGGCCAAGTCAATGATTGTTTTGCGCACTCTAATGTTTTTGAAAGAAAAAGAAAATGTCATACGATTTTTGTTAATAAGGTAATGAATGTTCTAGTACGCCACCCTCGCGGGTCACGGGCTCGGATATCACCATGGATATCGGGTTCGGGTCTCGTCGGGAGTGGGGTGCTACATATACCCATTTCACCAAAATTTTTGCAGCATAACGACTGCCTTCTATTAAACCCAAAACCTGCAAAGTGTTCAAAATACACTTGTATATTTCTCACAATATAACCAGTATCATCGGACTCCCCGTCCGGAATCCAACACAACAAACGCAATTCTATATCTACATGTCCATATCCAACACACATTATACAAATCCAATACCTATTAATTCCTCAATTCAATTTACAAACCATAATCATTATACATAAGGTCATAATCCAAATCTTTATACAAAATTTATGAATCAAATCAATCCAAACCCAATAATCAGTCATCTCTATGTCCAGATCCCATTCATAACTTAAATCAATACACATGTCCATAATTCATAATACAATCCCATAATAATACTTGTAATACAATAATTGACAAAACCAGTCTTATACAAACCGATACCATCTCATATGGACCGATATACCGAGGACTCAACTTGTCCTTACGGCCAAATTTGAGAACTCCTCTCCACGGAGACACTCTGAGGAACACTATATCACCTACAACATACTCCATCTCTCTCCGATGTTGATCCACATAGCTCTTCTGTCTATCCTGAGCCGCCTTGATGCGACTCCTAATCAGCTATACCTTATCCATAGTATCCTGGATCAACTCGGGACCCTCTAACATCCTCATACCCTCTTCATCCCAGTAAAGAGGGGATCTACACGGTCGTCCATATAACGCCTCATACGGTGCCATGCCAATGCTGCTCTGGTACTGATTATTATATGCAAACTCAACCAGAGGCAAATACTGATCCCATGCACCTCAGAACTCCAATACACAGGCTCTCAACATATCCTCGACAGTTTGAATAGTCCTCTCACTCTGCCCATCTGTCTGAGGATGAAACGTTGTGTTGAAGTTCAATCTCGTACCCAAAGCTGACTGCAAACTCATCTAGAACCTCGAAGTAAATATGGGATCCCTATCTGACACTATCGATACTGGGACCCCATGCAGTCGAACTATCTCTACCACATACTTCTGGGCTAACTGATCAAGAGTATTGCTCTCCCTCACTGGCAAGAAGTGAGCCGATTTGGTCAACCGGTCCACTATGACCCAGATCGCATCACACTGCCTCGGCGTTCTAGGCAACCCCATAATGAAATCCATCGTAATTCGCTCCCATTTCCACTCCGGAATAGGAAACGAATGCAATCTCCCAACTGGGGCCTGGTGCTCAGCCTTAACCTGCTGGCACGTCAGACACCGAGAAACATACTCCGCCACCTGCCTCTTCATACCTGGCCACCAGAAATGCAACTTAAGAGTGCGATACATCTTGGTGACACCAGGATGCATGGCATAAGCAGCCAAATGGGCCTCCTCCAAAATCTCTCGTCTCAGATCATCCACATCTGGAACACATAACCTCTGACCCATCCAAAGAGTCCCATCTCTCAACTCAAACTCGGACAACTATCCAGATCTGACTCTATTCATCAATCCCACCAATACTGGATCCCGATCCTGAACTCTCCTAATCCGATCATGCAACACCGGCCTAAGCCTCAAAGTCGCAATCAGAGCTCCATCCTGACTCAAATCCATCTGCACATTAAGAGCTCTCAACTGAACTAAGCACGACAACCTCAAAACCTGAATATGAGCTGCACTACCATGCGATCTCCTACTCAATGCATCAACCACCACATTGGCCTTCCCTGGGTGGTACTCAATAGTGCAGTCGTAGTCCTTAAGCAACTCTAACCATCTCCTCTGTCTCAGATTCAGCTCTCGCTGATCCAAAAAATACCTCAAGCTCTTATGATCGGTGAAGATCTGGAACGTCTCCCCATACAAATAATGTCTCCAGATCTTCAAAGCAAACCTGGCTACTTTGCTAACTCCAAGTCATGCAGGGATAATTACTCTCATAGGATCTCAAGCTGTCTCGAGGCATCGCTTATAACTCTCCCGTCTTTGCATCGACACGGCTAAACCTGCTGCGAAGCATCATCAAGACCTCGAAACCTCCTGCTCTAGATGGCAGGGCTAACACCGGCGCCGTAGTCAACCGATGTATCAACTCCTCGAAACTCCTCTGACACTCCTCCGTCCATCTGAAGGCCACACTCTTCCTCAGAAGTCTTGTCAAAGGGGCTGAGATCACAGAAAACCCCTCAACAAACCTCCGGTAATAACCTGCTAATCCGAGGAAACTCCTCAACTCTGACATGTTCCTCGGAATCTCCCAACTCCTCACTGCCTCAATCTTGTGAGGATCCACCCGGATACCCTCACCAGATACAATGTGGCCTAGAAACACCACCTCATCCAGCCAAAATTCACACTTAGTGAATTTGGCATACAACTGCCTATCCCTCATAACCTGCAGCACTATCCTCAGATGCTCCGCATGCTCCTGTCTATCTCTCAAATATACTAAAATATCATCGATATACACAATAACAAATTGATCCAGGTAGGGCTGAAAGACTCTATTCATCAAAGCCATGAAAGCTGCCGGGGCATTAGTCAACCCGAACGGCATCACTAAAAACTCAAAATGCCCATACCGCTCACTCAAGCACTCTTGGGCACATCGACCTCTGCGATCCTCAATCGATAGTATCCGGATCTCAAATCCAACTTGGTAAACACACGAGCTCCACGAATGATCAAATAAATCATCGATCCTGGCGGTGGGTACTTATTCTTAGCAGAACCCGATTCATTTGCTTATAATCGATGCACGACCTCGTAGTCCGTCCTTCTTCTTCACAAAAACAACCTTTGGAGCTCCCACGTGAAACACTCGGCACGATGAACCCTTATCCAACAACTCCTGCAATGAGCCTTAAGCTCCCTCAGTTCCATCGGTGCCATCCTATACGGAGGTATCGATATAGGAGCGGTACCTGGAACGAGGTCTATCTCAAACTTTGTCTCCCGATCTGGCGGCAAACCCTGTAACTCCTCGGGGAACACATCGAGAAATTCCCTGATCACGGGAACGTCCTGCAAACTCTGCTGCACTCTAGAATCCACCACATACTCCAAATAGGCCTCACAAACTCCTCGCAACAATCTCAAAGCACTCATAAATGAAATCATCCTGGCTGGCACTGCCTGACTAATACCTTGAAAAACAGCCCTAGGCTGACCAGGAGACTCCAACACGACCTCCTTGGTAAAACAATCCATAATAGCCCTATGGGTAGTGAGCCAGTCCATCCCTAAAATCAAATCTATCTCTCGAAGGGGCAACACAATCAGGTCTGCACGCAACTCCGACTGATCAATCAGGATCGGACACCCCTTGCAGACCTCTCCCAAAACTGTAGTACTACCCAAAGGTGTACTCACCTATAACCCACACTGCAACATCTCCCTATCCACATGCAATCTACATGCCACATGCGGTGCAATAAAAGAATGCGTGGACCCTGGATCTATCAATGCATAAACCTCAATGCCAGAGATCAGAAGCAAACCTGCAACCACATCTGGAGAATCCTGGGCCTCCTGCCTGGTCATGGCATAAACCCTAGCACAGGGGCATGGCCATCGCCACGACTCTCGGATTCCTGAAAGGAATCTCCTCACCTCCTCGGGCTCTACCTCGGCCCCTGAATCCAGGTCCACCACATGGCTGCTGCCTTTGTCGTCTTCTACCAGCTCTCCCACTCAAAGAAGACCGAGCTCCCAAAATCTACGGGCAAGGTCTGGGATCGATGCTCCATAGAGCCACATCTCGCACAAGCTCAGAAACCTCCAAAGACTTCCACTATGCCTCCTCTCACAAAACTCACACAACTGAGGAAGTTGGTCGGAACCTCTACCACTGCCACTACTACTACCAGACTGCCCAAATCTCCCCCTCTGAACATAACCAGACTGCCTGGGTCCTCCTGAAAATCTGAACCTGCCCTGGCGTCTGCTAAAGCTCCTACCAGAGCTGCCCTGACTGTCACTAGATCTCTTGCTCCTAGACCCCTGTCCAGTCTCAGTCCGACTCTGTCTCAAGAGCTGCTCAATCCTCACTGCAGCTGCTCTCAGCTCCACAAAGGTGCCCATATCAGATCGGGCTAATCTGGTGCGAATCTCCAGATTAAGCCCTCCCTCGAATCTCCGGCACCTATCAGCCTCAGAGGAAATAAAAAAAGAAGCATATGTCGATAACTCATTAAACCGAACCTCATAATCGGCCACTGCCATGGACCCCTGTCTCAAATCTAAGAACTCCTGCATCTTCATCTCCATATAAACCTTGGGCGTATAATTATCCCGAAAAGCTCTTAGAAAATCTGCCCAAGTTAGAACACAAGATCTGGTGGAACTACCCGGGACAGTCTTCTACCACTGATAAGCTGGACCCTGAAGCAATGAGACAGCATAATCAAAACGCTCATCGGGGTCACAGTCCATCTGATCTAGGACTCTCTCAGTCCTCTCTAACCACCCCTCAGCCTCAGCAGGGTCTGTGCTGCCATAGAAATCCACAGCTCCCTGCTTACGCAGACGATCATACCTCCTCTCCCGTCTCATGGGAACTATAGGAGGCTGCTCCTCATACAAAGGCACAGAAGACTCCCTACTTGCTCCGACTGATCCTTGGTCAGCTGAGTGATCTACCTGATCACCAAAGACGGATGACCTACAACAAAACCGCAAACTTGATCAATTTTTGCTTTTTTTACGAAATTCAAGCCTAAAATACACTATGCCCAAAAGATACCAAACCATGCTCTGATACCACCAATGTAGCGCCCCCCTTACCGTAGAGTATACACCGGGACGCCCGTAGGTCATACCGATACATACCCTACGATGAGGGTGCACTACGATACGATCAATTTATACACCTCATGGCATCAATATAATAAAGCAGTAAGATCACATTCACTAAATTTTAAAACCAAAAGACTTCTCATTTCATTTTAAATCAAACAACTCACCTTCGGAAATTAGGCGTCCTTGTCACGACGTGAGATCACTCGCCGCGGCGAGACGTCCCTTCCACGTCGCGGCGCGCGTTGTCTTCTCCTACGCGGCGTGATCCCTTGCACTCGTCGCGGCGTGCGCCTTCGCTCGTCGCGGCGTGCGAAGATCATCCGCTCGCCGCGGCGTGCCTTGCACACGTCGCGGCGTGACAACGAGGATTTGCTCGCTGCGGCGTGTTCATCACACGTCGCGGCGTGCAACCTCATATTCACGCCCGAAACCCAGAAATTCCCAGATTTTCTAATATAAATCCATCCAAATCCATTCTAAACACTCCAAAACAACATTCTACACTTAACACAACTCATTCCTAACCTTAAATCCACCAAATAACCATTATTCCACAATTACCCAAATCAAAATCACATTTTCCTCAAAACCTAAATCATCCGAAAACTTAAAACTTTCCAAACAATTTAATACTCAAATCCATGATCAAATTAACCTATGTAAAACATAAAGGAACAAGAACTTACTTGATTTAAGCTTTAAACCTTTGAGAATCACCCAGAAAACTCAAATCCCCAAACCTAAGCACATCCACGGTTTTCTCTCAATTCAACCCCAAACTCTATTTTCTTCAACCACAAGAAAAAGGATGAATGTAAGTGAAGAAGGAAGCAATTTGTAAGAAAGAAAATCAAGAAGCAAGTCAAAGGAAAATCCACGATGATGGAAGGAGGAAGAAGAACCAAATTTCTTTCAAAGGGAAGCAAGCATCGTGGACCATTATTCAAAGGAGAAGGGTTTAAATACTAAGGAAATTAAGGCTTGTTTGGCAATTTGAAATTGCCACAAGTCCAATCCGAACAACCTCAATCCAATTACTACTTCTAATTTCTCCCGAATTCCAATGGTTCAAAATCCTAATTCCCCAAATCATAATTCAAATGACCTCATATCAATTGTCAATCAAATTCAGAACCGGAATCACAATTAATTAGTCACAAAGCCATTTTTCCGGTCCGGACTCGTTACTCTAAAAATCCCAAAAAAATTCCTATAAATCCTCAAAATTAGAAAACATCTAATCACATACTCAAATTTTCAATTCTAAATTCCTCAATTCAATTTCACACTCCAATTCACTAAACAAAGCACAGTTAACCTTAATCACAAAATCTCCAATTTCACAATCAAGTCGGAAATTTGTCATACATGCATGTACATACATATGCTTGTGCAAATATGAACATTTGTCAATAATGTAGAGGCTCTGAATGCATATGCAAAAATACGTATGAGATGAACTGTACCCATCCCATCGGTGACGGGATGTTACACTAGAATAGTGTTATAACGCTTATGGTTTTACTATTAAGTCACATACTTGATGACATAAGTCTAATACCATTCATGGAATGTAAATCACATTAGATAAACGAAATACATGCATATATGAAAGGAATACCTCATAATATATTATTAACAAGTCATAATGTTAATATATGAATCACAACTATCCATTGGCCTAGGGCACACTACTAACAATCTCCCACTTGAACTAGGCCCAATCGGTCAGATATCTAATACCCATAGACCTCGTATGACTCTCATGTTTAGGCTTTGGAAGAGGTTTAGTAAGTGGATCGACAATGTTGTCATCTGTGCCCACTTTGCATATCTTCACGTCTCCTCTCCCAATGATCTCTCTAATCAGATGGAAACGTCTAAGTATGTGTTTGGATCTATGATGCGAGTTTGGTTCCTTAGCCTGTGCTATAACCCCATTATTATCATAATAAAGTTCTATAGGACTTGTAATGCTAGGAACAACTCCAAGCTCAGTAATGAACTTCCTGATCCATACAGCTTCCTTAGCTGCATCCGAGGTAGTAATGTACTCAGCCTCAGTTGTAGAATCAGCAACAGTGTCTTGCTTTGAACTTTTCCAGCTCACTTGCACCTCCATTCAAGCAGAACACAAAACCGATTGCGATCTAAAATCATCTATGTCGGGCGAAAATCAGCATCAGTGTAACCATTTACAACGAGCTCTCCTTCAAGTCCTCCATAGACTAGGAACATATCCTTAGTTCTTCTCAAGTACTTAAAGATATTCTTAACTTCTATCCAGTGACTCTCACCATAATTAGATTGGTATCTACATGTTATGCTCAAAGAATATGAGACATCTGGTCGAGTACATAACATGGCATACATGATAGATCCAATTGCAGATGCATATGGAATCTTACTCATGCGCTCAAGCTCTTTACCTAAAGTAGGACAATCCTTCTTAGAAAGCTTGATTCCATGTGACATAGGCAAGAATCCTCTCTTAGAATCTTGCATACTGAACCTTTTCAGTATCTTATCTATGTATGTACTCTAACTTAGGCCTATAAGCTTTCTTGATCTATCTCTATAGATCTTAATGCCCAAAACATAGGCAGTCTCACCTAAGTCTTTCATTAAGAAACGTTTCCTTAACCAAATCTTGACACTCTGTAAGGTTGGAATATCGTTTCCAATGAGTAGTATGTCATCAACATATAAAGCTAAAAAGACAACAGCACTCCCACTAACCTTTTTGTAAACACAAGGTTCATCTTCATTCTTGATGAATCCAAACTCTTTGACAACTTCATCAAAACGAAGATTCCAGCTTCTTGATGCTTGCTTCAATCTATAAATGGATCTTTGAAGCTTGCACACCTTTCCCGAATTCTTAGAATGGACAAAACCCTCAGGCTGTATCATATATACATCCTCAAGTAAGTTTCCATTAAGGAAAGCCGTTTTGACATCCATTTTCCATATCTCATAATCATAGTATGCAGCTATGGCAATAAGAATTCTAATGGATTTGATCATGACCACTGGAGAAAATGTCTCATCATAATCAATTCCATGAACTTGTCGATAACCTTTAGCAACAAGTCTTGCTTTATAAGTGTGCACATTTCCATCCATGTCGAGTTTCTTTTTGAAAACCCACTTACATCCAATGGTCTTGAGCCATCGACGGATCAATCAAAGTCCAAACTTGATTGTCATACATGGATTGCATCTCTGCTTTCATGGCCTCTAACCATTTAGCAGATTCTAGACTTTCCATAGCTTCTTAATAGGTTGTGGGCTCATTATGATCGATGAGCATCATATTATCATCATCAGTAACGAGAAATCCATATCTCTCGGGCTCATGACGAATCCTATTAGATCTACGTAGGCCTTGTGTTGTTGAAGGCTGCTCATCAACAGCTTGTGAGCTCGCTTCAATCTCCTTTTCAGGTTCAATGTCATTTTGTGAAACTTGAATTTCTTCAAGTTGTACTTTACTCCCACTGTTTCCTTTGGAAACAAATTCCTTCTGTAAGAAAAAACCATTTCGAGCAACAAACACTTTGTTCTCTGCTGGGATGTAAAAGTAATATCCTTTAGTTTCCTTAGGATATCCCACAAAATAACATTTTTCAGATTTGGGTGCCAAATTGTCGGCAATTGAATGCTTCACATAAGCCTCACCAAATCTTTAGAAAAGATAAATTGGGACGCTTCCCAGTCCATATCTCATAAAGTGTCTTTTCTACAGCCATTGAAGGAATACGGTTCAATATGAATGCTGCTGTTTCTAAAGCATAGCCCCAGAAATATTTTGGAAGATCAGTTTGACTCATCATTGATCGAACCATATCTAATAAAGTTTGATTTCTCCTTTCAGAAACACCATTCCATTGAGGAGTTCCTGGAGGAGTCAATTGTGAAACAATTCCACAATCCTTAAGATAATCATCAAACTCTTGGCTTAAGTATTCACCTCCTCGATTAGATCGAAGGATTTTAATTATTTTTCCAAGCTGATTTTGTACTTCATTCTTATATTCTTTGAACTTTTCAAAAGATTCAGATTTGTGCTTCATTAAATAGACATACCCATATCTACTGAAGTCATATGAAAAAGTAATGAAATACAAATAACCTCCTCTCGCTGAAATGCTAAAAGGACCACATACATCAGTATGTATAAGGCCCAATAGCTCATTGGCCCTTTCCCCTTTACCTGTGAAAGGGGCCTTTGTCATCTTACCCAGTAAATAAGAATCACATGTCTCAAAAGATTCAAAAGAATCAATGAATCCATGTTGATGGAGTTTTGAAATGCGTTTTTCATTTACATGGCCTAGCGACAATGCCAGGAGATAGGTTGGGTTCAAATCGTTAGATTTAAACTTCTTGGTATTTATGTTATAGATGGGCTCATTTGTAACAAACTCAGTGTCTAGAGTATAAATGCCATTTAATTGACGTGCAATGCCATATAAAATGTCATTCTTATAAATGGAAATACTTTTATTCGCAATAGAAAATTTAAATCCATCATTCTCTAAACAAGAAAAAGAAATAATGTTCCTACTCATAGTAGGTACATAATAACAATTCTTAAGTTCCAAAATGTGCCCAGTAGGCAAAATAAGATCATAAGTCCCCACGGATAAAGCAGCAACTCTTGCTGCATTTCCCACGCGCAGGTCGATCTCACCAGACATCAATCTTCTAGTCCTTCTTAGACTCTGCGCATTAGTACAAATGTGAGTTGCAGCTCCGGTATCTAATACCCAAGATGCAGAAGGAGTAAAATTGATTTCTATAACAAACATACCTGAAGAAGTAGTCGCACTATTCTTCTTCTCTTTTAGCTCTTCCAAATAGAGTTTGCAGTTCCTTTTCCAATGACCAGGTTCATTGCAGTGAAAGCAAACTCCCTCCTTGGGTGCCTTAGTCTTAGCTTTGGGCTTGGGCTTGGGCTTGGACTTGGGTACTTTACCTTTGTCCTTTGCTGTGCCCTTCTTCTTGAAAGCTTTTCCCTTTTGAACCACAAGAACTTCATTGGTGGTCTTAACCTTTCACTTTAAGTTCTCTTCAGCAGTTTTCAGCATCCTATGCAATTCATCAATGGACTTCTCCATGTTATGCATGTTGTAGTTAAGAATGAACTGATCATATTCATTAGTCAAAGATGCTAGAATAAGATCAGTTGCCAATTCTTGACTAACAGGTGCACTTAATTTCTCAAGATGATGAATGTAATTCTTCATCTTGAGAACATGAGCACTCACGGGTGTGCTAGGAGTCATCTTGCATGAATTCAATGCCTTAGTGGTTCTAAACCTCTCTTGGCGTGCTTGCTCTTGAAACATAGTTTTCAATTGAGCAAGCATGTCATAGGCCTCCATTTCCTCTAAATCCTTCTGAAGGTCAGAGATTATGGAGCCTAACATAAGGCATGACACATCCGTAGAGTCATTGACATGCTTCGTGTAAGCATCCTTTTGAGCCTTAGCTGCAATTGCTGGTGGTTCCTCAGGGATGGGCTCTTCTAAGACATAAAGCTTTCTTTCTTGCTTGAGAACAATTCTCAAGTTCCTATAACAATCTAGGAAATTTGTTCCATTAAGCTTTTCTTTCTCTAGGATAGATCGCATGGAAAGGTTGGTGGATGGAGTAGCCATAATCTACAAAATTATGCAATAAGGGTCAAGATTCTTATTATTAAGAGGTATTAGCTCCCACTCAAATAAATAACCCTCAATTGAAAAATGGGAGAAACAAGATCCATATTTCACTAAGTCCTAAGAAAGCTTTGGCTTAACACTCAAGACTTAGTTATTTAGGTAGAAAACTCTTTTCAATTACATCACATGTAACTCTTGATGGGTTTATGTTAAAATACATCTTATGTACTGCATGTATGTAAAAACCCAATCTTATGCCCTAAGCCCAAAACCGTTTTGATAGCTTAGTTAAGTTTAACCATACTTTCTTGATGAATAGCACCATTATTCAAATGTCTTCCTAGATGATCCCCACATGCCTTGCTTTGGCAAAACCCACATAAGGATAAGCTAGAGATAAACATTGGTAAAGATTTATGGAAGGCATATAAACTTAAAATTATGAAGAGGGTCGTTCTTAGTACATTATGAAGGCTACTAATCCTATTAGTAAGGGTGTTTGTACTATGCTATTTCTAATCCTATACTACAACATACTTGAGTATATACATATTAGAAGTATAGAATAGTAACTTACACATGAATATAAATATTCAAAAAATATAAATAAAAATATGTAACATCACCCAGAATATATAACACATAACGAACAAACAAGCGTAGGGGAAGCCGCCCCTTGCTGGGTGATTGAACCAAGTTTATACTATGAATTGGCTGCATTTTTATAGCTGCTTGTGCATGTGTTGACTCCTAATTGATGATTTTTTGTGCTTAAATTGGTTCCTCATATCGAGTTCTTTCAATTCTTAATTTGTCAGTAAATTGTCATGATTTGATACTTATTTATCTACAATTTTTATTGGGACAATTGGTACTGCAAATTGTTGATATTATCTTATGGCAGGAACAAAGGAGTCAACGTCAGGAAGTCAATAGCCATAGATCTTTCCGCACGTCGCGACGCATGGCGATGCACACGACGCGACGAGCACAGCACTTCCGCACGTCGCGACGCACGGCGATGCACACGACGCGACGAGCAGGCGATTGTACACGTCGCGACGAATTTGATTTGTTTATTTTATTCGTCGCGACGTACGAGCGGATATTCGACTTTTTATGGAAAGTTTATCTCACTGTTCGACCTGGCTCGCACTCCATCATATAAAAACTTGTTGTTTTAGGTCATAAAAGGGAGATAAGACAAGAGATCAGAGAGACGGGAGACGAGAGACAGAGAAAAACTTCAAACACGCAGACTCTTGAAGCAGAAGGAGACAACATTCGATTCCGTCCTCACATTTTCATCATCACCACCGTTGTCACCACCACCGTCAGCATCTTCTGCCAACATGAGCATCGTTCATTCTCCAGTCTCAGAGGGATCAACCGGAGTCATGCGTAGCTAAGCCAACCTTCCTCTTGAAGATGTAGCAATGGCTTGAGTTCACTGATGCTTAGAAGGGGAGTAATCACATAGTATCTGAAGTCTATTTATATTTGTGTGACTTCTGAGTTAGAGGATTGCATCGATATATTTAGATTAGCATTGTTATAGTTTAACCGTGTGCTGATAACTATGTTGGATTTGGACAAAGTAATTTGTAGAACATCTTGGTGCATAATATATGAAGTTTCATATATGTCATTGGATATTGTATTTACGGTCTTCAATCTGCCTAGTTGTGTTCGATTGAGATTGTTGAGTTTTATTCAATTGACCAATTGCAATTGCTTGTCTATTTTCACACTAAGGTTTTTAACAAAGATTTAAATGATGGAGTTCATTAATTAAATCTTTGGACCTAAAGAGTCATTTAGGGTTGATCTTTCGAAACTTAGTGGATTGTATCCCTGAAAATTATTCTTGAACTGTGATAGCCTGAGCCTCATTTTCAAGAGGATTTTATCAATTTGATTTTTATCAGATATTTTGTTAATTGCATCATTTACAAAATTCCAAAAAATATTCTTTTATATTTTTGTTGTTGTTCAGTTTTGATTACTTTACCAGTTTGATAAAATACCAAACTCCCATTTTATCAACTTCCATTGCAATTTTTGACATATAGGCTAGCTTAGACCTTTTTCACTTGGTTCCAATTAAGTGAGACGACCCGAGGATTGCAACCTATACCGCAATCTTGGAATTTATTATATTTGACCGGTTTCCAAGGATCGATCGCAAGATCGCATCGACAGAGCCGCGATAAAATTGGCGCCGTTGCCGGGGAACCAAGAAATTAGTTTACTATCGGATAGCCATTGTCATTCTTTTGACTTGTCGTTGATAATAGGAATCATTATTTTTGCTTGCATTTAGTATAGTTTAATTTTCACACTTGTTCATAGTATAGGTTTGATTCTCCTTCTTACAAGCATACTTCATACTTTGATTTATATCTCTTACTTTGCACATTTTCGACGCATACACTCTCATACATACACTCATACATTCATACTCTCACATTCATCGCATTTCATTTTTAACTGATTTTGTGTGACTGTGAGCATTTTTGTTACCATTCTTTTGCTTTTGGATTGCTTTTTGGTGCTGCCCAGGAGAGGTAGACTTGTTCAGTTCCATCCTGAAGTTGAGAGACATTTGAGGAGACTTAGGAAAGAAAGGAAAGAACAAGAGAGACAAAGAGTAGTTGAGCGAGATAGTGAAAGTATGGCTGAGAATCCAAATATTTTTCCGAATCCTGATTATCCTGTTCACCAACCTAGAAATGGGACTAATGGAGGAAATGGTGAGCATGAGAGAGTGGGAGAAAATAATGAGAACCAGAGACGTAGGACAATTAGGGAAGCAACAACTTCTGATGTTGATTATGATCCATTTACTGCTGCTTGCCCTAATTTTGATGTTAATTTTGAGATTAAAGGCTTGTTGATTAATTCTCTCCTAAATTTCATGGCTTGGCGGAGAGGATCCATATATGCACCTCGGACTTTGACAATGATCGCGAGTATGATGCGATGGGAGCTACCTTAGATCAAGTGCTTTGGAAGGTTTTTCACTTGTCCTTGGAAGGGAAAGCAAGAGAATGGTATATGAGTCTTCCTAGGCATGTGGCCAATGCTTACCATAGCTGGGCCAATCTGAGGAAGGCCTTTTTGGAGAAATACTTTCCACTTCGGGACATCTTCCATGAGAAAGGAGATTTACTCGACCCGCCAGAGTATGCGATGAGTCATTTGATGATTATTGGAATCGCTTCCAAGATCTTTTGTCCAGATGCCCCCATCACCAAATTCCTGATGAACAATTGGTGCAGTACTTTATGATGGGTTGAAGAGTCAGGAGAAGGGTATGTTAGATGCTGCATCTGGAGGCTCTCTGATTGACCTTACAGCCTTGGAAGCATGGGATCTGATTAAGAAGATGGCTTTAAACCATCAGCAGTACAGTGTTAGAGACCAAAGAGGAGTGCATGAGTTAGGAGCCTTGACGGCTCAAGCTAAAAGAATGGAGAGCCTAGAATCTAAAGTGGATTCCTTGGAAAATCGGATAACATCACAAATTGTCTTGCATCACGGCCGAGCTGAAAAATTTGAATGTGCATCGCTCTACTACTTCAACAGAGCTTACCGCTCCTAGTTGTGAAAATTGTGGGTCGGTAATGCATATTTTGAGTGTTTGCCCAGGACGATATGAGGAAGTTTCGGAAATATATCAAGGCAGGCAGAATCAAAAATGGGACCCATACTCTAACACATACAATGAAGGATGGAAGGCTAATCCTAGATTCAGTTGGAGGAATGAGGAAAACAGGGCACCTACCAGATTTTCACAAGGGGGAGGAGTTGGCACTTCCACTAGCAGTTCCTAATCAACAAAGAAGCCTCGTAGTCCCACCAAAGGAGGATACCAATCGGTTGCTCCACAAGATGATGACCTTGATGAAGGAAGAGAGGATTCCAATGCTAACCAGTTTAATGCTATTGCTTCTTTGATTCAACAGGATTCCTCAAAGACTGCTTCCAGGTTCAATGCCTTGGAGAAGAGAATGGAACAATGGGAGACTAAGGCGGAGAACATCAATTCCTATGTCACTCAGTTGTCTAACAACATGAGTGAGAATCAGGCAAAAAGCAGTGGGACCATTCCTTCTAATACTGTGATGAACCCAAAAAGTTTGAATGCCATTACCCTTAGGAGTGGGAAGCAAGTGAGGTTTAAGCCTCAAGATAATGAAGAGCCATGTGAGGATGAGATTGAGAGTGAGCCAGTACCTCCACCACAGGATAAGATTAAGAGATCAGAAAGTGTGAGGGAAGAAGAGCTATTGAGAGAGAGGAAGCAAGCTTCAAGGAAAAAGGGAACTACTTCAGAGAGTTCCAATGATAAAGCAGAAAGTGCAGAATCGAGCAAGCAATCTAGCACAGGTAAGGAGCTAAGTATTCAAGACCATCCTTTTCCAAACTCTTATTTGATGAGTAAGCGCTTAAATGAAAAACAACATGAAAAAGAGATCATTGACTTGTTTGGGAAAGTTGAAGTGAATGTGCCTTTGCTAGATTTAGTGAAGAGTTCGGCCTATGCAAAATATTTGAAGGATTTGTGCACTAACAAGAGGAAGTTTAGGCCGAATGAGAGAGTGCAAGTGAGTTCCAATATATACGCATTGTTTAAGCCGAGATACTGTCAAGTGTCAAGACCCCGGATCTTTACCATCCCTTGCACCTTAGGGAAGGTGACTATCGGGAGAGCTTTGTTAGATCTGGGGGTAGCAATAAATGTGATGCCTAAGTCAGTTTATGAGGCCTTAGGAGTGAAGAGTATTAAGCCTACATCTGTTGTCCTCCAGTTGGCTGATAGATCCTTTAGGCATCCGGTGGGGATAATTGAAGATATCTTGGTCCAAGTAAAAGGTTTAGTATTTCCTGCAGATTTTTATATTCTTGACATGTCTACTGAGGTTGTGCAGGATACTTCACTGATTCTAGGACGACCCTTCCTCCGGACAGCAAGCACCATGATTAGCATGAAGGAAGGAAAGATAACCATAGAGGTTGGCGATCAAAGGGTAAGCTTTAATATGTATGAAGCAATGAAGCACCCACATGAGGATTATTCACTTTTGGGTGTAAACATGATTGACTTAGTCGAGGAAAATGCTTGCCAAAAATATGAGTCACAAAAAGATTCTTTGAATTCTGGATTACATTCACTTGATCTTGGAAAAAGTTCTTCTGTTCATGTTTCAGGGAAGCAGGAGGGATTAGCCACGACCACCTACAAGGAGCCGAACTCAATGCTAGAAGAACAAGGGAGTGATCTCTTTTCTCTTAAACTTCATAAATTAACTCCGTCTGTTGTGAAACCTCCTGAGCTTGACCTCAAGCCTCTCCCTCCAACCTTAAAGTATGCCTTTCTTGAGTCTAATGAGCGATTACCTGTAATAATTGCTAGTACCTTGCCCGACACTGATGAAGAGAGACTCATGAATGTTTTGAGGAAACACAAGAGAGCTGTAGGGTGGACATTAGCAGATATACCAGGTATTAGCCCAGCTATTTGCACACACCGGATCCTGTTGAGTGAGGGATCAAAATCGGTGAGGCAACCTCAAAGAAGACTTAACCCACTCATCTTAGATGTTGTAAAAAAGGAAATCACGAAGTTGTTAAGTGCAGGGATAATATATCCTATTTCTGATAGTGAGTGGGTTAGTCCAATTCATGTAGTGCCTAAAAAGAGTGGGATAACAGTGGTCAAAAATGATAGGGATGAGCTTATTCCTACTAGAGTGCAAAATTCGTGGCGTGTGTGCATAGATTATAGAAGATTAAATGATGCCACAAGAAAAGACCATTTCCCTCTTCCCTTTATTGATCAAATGCTCGCAAGGCTTGCGGGCAAATCACATTATTATTTCTTGGATGGTTTTTCTGGATACTTTCAGGTACCCATTGCACCAGAGGACCAGGACAAGACCACATTCACATGTCCTTTTAGCACCTTCGCATATCGAAGGATGCCTTTCGGTTTGTGTAATGCTTCAGGAAATTTTCAGCGTTGTGTGATGGCTGTATTCTGTGAATTTTTAGAGGAATGTATGGAAGTATTTATGGATGATTTCACAGTCTATGGTGATTCTTTTGATGCTTGTTTGTCCAGCCTTGAAAAAGTTTTGCAAAGATGCATTGAAAAGAATTTGATTTTGAACTTTGAGAAATGTCATTTCATGGTCAGTGAAGGTATTGTGCTTGGTCATTTAATTTCTAGCAAAGGGATTGAGGTGGATAAAGCTAAGGTTGAGGTTATATCTTCTTTGCCTTACCCTACTTGTATTCGTGACATATGTTCATTTTGGGTCATGCAGAGGATTTTGAGCGCTTCATTAAGGATTTCAGCAAAATTGCGTTACCTCTTTCCAAGCTTTTGCAAAAAGATGAAAAGTTTGACTTTGATGATTCTTGCAAGAGTGCTTTCAATATGCTGAAATCAAAACTCATTTCTCTACCTATTCTAGTTGCTCCTGATTGGAGTTTACCTTTTGAGCTTTCATGTGATGCATCCAATTGTCTTTGTAGGGGCAATCTTTGGGTCAACGAGAGGAGAGATTGCCAAGAGTTATTGCATCGCCTCGAAGACCTTTGGATCCAAATTTCGGATCAATTATACAACCACCAAAAAGAGTCGTTTGTAGTAGTTTTGGTTTAGAAAAATTTAGGCAATATCTGTTGAACTCACATGTAACCATTTTCTTGATCATGCAGCTTGTTCTAGGTATCTCCTCAAGAAACCACAATCCAAGCCTAGGTTGATACGGTGGGCATTGTTGCTCGAAGAATTTGATATCAAGATTAAGGATCGTGCGGGGCAAAGAAACCACGTGGCTGATCATTTGAGCAGGCTACCCAATGACACACAGGGAGTGGATTCTTATGACCTTACCTATGATTCATTTCCTGATTTGGTCCTATTTGCTTCAATTGTTAAAGAACCTTGGTATGCTCATATTGTTAACTACCTAATATCTGGACTGACTCCTCCTTTTATATCTCAGGCACAAGCTCAAAAGCTTAAGAGTGAAGCTAGACATTACATTTGGGATGCCCCTTTTCTGTGGAGAATGTGCAGTGACCAAGTGATCAGAAGATGTGTTCCTCATGAAGAACATGATGATATAATCTCGGCTTGTCATTCAATGGTTTGTGGTGGGCATTTCAATGCAAGAAAAACATCTAGGAAGATCCTCGAGTCTGGTTTCTATTGGCCTACCCTTTTTAAGGATTCATTTAATTTTTGTCGGTCATGTGATAAATGTCAACGTTTTGGAGGATTAGGAAAACGACATGAAATGCCACAACAACCTCTCTTATTTTGTGAAATCTTTGATGTTTGGGGAATTGATTTCATGGGTCCATTTCCCCCTCTTTTGGATTTATGTATATCCTTTTGGTCATGGATTATGTGTCAAAATGGATAGAGGCCATCCCACTAGAAAAGATGATGCTCAAGCCGTGTCTAAGTTTCTTAAGTCTAACATTTTTGTCGATTTGGTATCCGAGAGTCAGTAGTGAGTAATAGGGAACCCATTTTGTAATAGAGTCATTGATAACTTATTTTTGAAATTTGGGTCACAAAATCTCCATCACAGATCACCCAAAACTAATGGACAAGCAAGTTTCCAACAGAGAGGTGAAGCACATTCTGGAGAAAATAGTAAAGCCATCCAAGAAGGATTGGAGCCTTCGTCTCGAGGAAGCACTTTGGGCATATCGGACTGCGTATAAATCTCCAATAGCACAAAGCATATTGGGCAATCAAACGATGCAATATGGATTTGGAATCTTCTGGAATGGAGAGGAAGTTGCAACTTCAAGAGCTCGAGGAATTAAGGTTAGAGGCATATGAGCATGCACGACTCTACAAAGAAAAATCCAAATTGATGCATGACAAGATCATTCGGAGGAAAAATTTCAAAGAGGGAGATAAAGTCCTGTTATTCAAAGCTCGCTTCACCTTCAAACATGGGACTTTCAATACTCGTTGGGAGGGATCGTACTTGGTGACAAAGGTGCACAACTTTGGTATGGTAGAGCTTTTACATGAGGCAACTGGAACCCGACTCAAGGTCAATGGCCACCTTTTGAAGCTCTACTATGAGAACCAGAAATCACCGTGAATATCAGGTTTTTTCATCTCCTTTGCTTGTTTCTTTACTTTTTGTGTTTTGCACTTATTTTTTTTTGTAGCCCTTAGATATATAGCTTCCTTTGTTTTCTTTTCATTTTCCTATTATCCTTTCTGTCCCTTCATGAGTTTTTAGGCATTTGAGCTTCTTTTACTTTTCATTGAGGACAATGTGTGCTTCAAGTGTGGGGGAGTTGTTTCCTCATTTATTTTTCACATTGTATGACTGTTGATATTATGCTTCATTGAGGACAATATGAATTTTTGGCCAATTGGTGCATTCTGCTGATAAACTTGGTGAATTTTCTATTCTTTATGTCATTTTGCACTTCTTTGCCGCGACGAGTGTCCACACGTCGCGGCGAAACGTTCTTCAGATTCTGTATACGTCGCGACGTCCATACGTCTCAACATCTGCTTCTATACGTCGCGATGCATACTCATGCATGAATGATTCTGTGCTTAATTCTTCCACTCATTTCAAATTTCTCTCGCACTGGACTTTTGTGGTTTTTGTTTTCAAAGCTTTTACTAGTTTCAAAATGATGCTTGAGTTTTTTAAAACACGTTCCATCCTTTTAATGATAATTGACCTTGATAAAATCTTGCTTTCAATGTTCTCAATTCAAAGTAAATGGAAACATGCTAACAAAGTGGCATTGTGAGTTTTTGAGACTTGAGATTGTACATGGAGATTATACCCTTGTGGAAGGATATTTGAGCCATAACTTTTCTTCTATTTTTGTGTGCATCTACTTATTTCATTCTTTTCTAGAACTTGTTTCAATTCTTACTTGAAGCTTAATGGACTGAATTTTTGTTGATATGATAGAGGCGTTCCTTTCTCAAGCCATTTTCCTAAACACTGTCCACTACACATTTATCCCTTGCCAGCCCCTTTGAGCCCTTCTATTATGAGCATCGGCATTCATATCTTTGTGGTGTCATCAGTTATTTTTCATTAAAAAAAATGTCCAGAAAGAGACAATGTCTCTAAAATGTTCAAAATTCAAAAAAAAAAATATATATATAAAGAAAAAAAAAGAAAAAAAAGAAAAGCAGAAAAACAAGTTCAATAACAATTTATGCATCATATGTTGCATGAACAACAAATAAAGAAACATCTTGTTTATGGCATCAATTCTTTGTTTAGTGCATATGCTCATATTTTCTTTCTTTCCGTTCATCCATTTCATTTAGCCTTCCATACATTACAACCCTCAAAGTCCTCTTGATCTTCAGAATGATAGTTTTAGTGGTGGAGAAATAGAATTGACACAAGCTTATGGTAAGAGATGGATTAAGTAGATTGAGAGAAAATATCCCTAGACACAAGTAAGCTGAGCGAAAACACTATATCTTGAGTGCTATCTCTTCTGTTCAATCTCTTGTACTTGAATTCTTTCAATGTTTATTTTAGTAGCACTCTTTCATTTTGCTGTGGTTGAATTCTGAGGAAGTAACTTGCGTCAATTTCATTTTATTGTTTTGAGCATGGCTGTTATTTTCTTTTTCTCTTGTATTCTTTTTGACTCTTGTAAACTTTGTCCAGGAGTACAAAGGTCTAAGTGTGGGGGAATTTGATTGAGCCAAGTTTATACTATGAATTGGCTGCATTTTTATAGCTGCTTGTGCATGTGTTGACTCCTAATTGATGATTTTTTGTGCTTAAATTGGTTCCTCATATCGAGTTCTTTCAATTCTTAATTTGTCAGTAAATTGTCATGATTTGATACTTATTTCTCTACAATTTTTATTGGGACAATTGGTACTACAAATTGTTGTTATTATCTTATGGTAGGAACAAAGGAGTCAACGTCAGGAAGTCAACAGCCATAGATCTTTCCGCACGTCACGACGCATGGCATCTCACACGACGCGACGAGCACAGCACTTCCGCATGTCGCGACGCACGGCAATGCAGACGACGCGACGAGCAGGCGATTGTACACGTCGCGACGAATTTGATTTGTTTATTTTATTCGTCGCGACGTACGAGCAAATATCCAACTTTTTATGGAAAGTTTATCTCACTGTTCGACCTGGCCCGCGCTCCATCATATAAAAACTTGCTGTTTTAGGTCATAAAAGGGAGATCAGACAAGAGATCAGAGAGACGGGAGACGAGAGACAGAGAAAAACTTCAAACACGCAGACTCTGGAAGCAGAAGGAGACGACATTCGATTCCGTCCTCACATTTTCATCATCACCACCGTTGCCACCACCACCGTCAGCATCTTCTGCCAACATGAGCATCGTTCATTCTCCAGTCTCAGAGGGATCAACCGGAGTCATGCGTAGCTAAGCCAACCTTCCTCTTGAAGATGTAGCAATGGCTTGAGTTCATTGAAGCTTAGAAGGGGAGTAATCACATAGTATCTGAAGTCTATTTATATTTGTGTGACTTCTGAGTTAGAGGATTGCATCGATATATTTAGATTAGCATTGTTATAGTTTAACCTTGTGCTGATAACTATGTTGGATTTGGACAAAGTAATTTGTAGAACATCTTGGTGCATAATATATGAAGTTTCATATATGTCATTGGATATTGTATTTACGGTCTTCAATCTGCCTAGTTGTGTTCGATTGAGATTGTTGAGTTTTATTCAATTGACCAATTGCAATTGCTTGTCTATTTTCACACTAAGGTTTTTAACAAAGATTTAAATGATGGAGTTCATTAATTAAATCTTTGGACCTAAAGAGTCCTTTAGGGTTGATCTTTCGAAACTTAGTGGATTGTATCCCTGAAAATTATTCTTGAACTGTGATAGCCTGAGCCTCATTTTTAAGAGGATTTTATCAATTTGATTTTTATCAGATATTTTGTTAATTGCATCATTTACAAAATTCCAAAAAATATTCTTTTATATTTTTGTTGTTGTTCAGTTTTGATTACTTTACCAGTTTGATAAAATACCAAACTCCCATTTTATCAACTTCCATTGCAATTTTTGACATATAGGCTAGCTTAGAGCTTTTTCACTTGGTTCCAATTAAGTGAGACGACCCGAGGATTGCAACCTATACCGCAATCTTGGAATTTATTATATTTGACCGGTTTCCAAGGATCGATCGCAAGATCGCATCGACAGAGCCGCGATCACTAGGCTTGTCAATCGACTGGAAGAGATGATAGTGGACTGGTCGACTTGTGCTAGTCGACTGGAAGAGATGATAGTCGACTGGTCGACTTGTGCTAGTCGACTGGAACCAATGTCACCGATTGAACAAACGCTTTTGTGAAACACTCATCTCCGCTCTCCGATCAGTCGACTAGAACTTCTAGTCGACTGGAAGAGATGATAGTCGACTGGGCGACTTGTGCTTGTCGACTGGAACCAATGTCAGTCGACTGGAACAAACGTTTTTGCTGAAACACTCATCTCCGTTCTCCGATCACCATCGAACGCTTCTAATCATTGGAAGAGATGATAGTCATTGGAGTATCCTTGTCCAACATGGATACTGCGGTTTCCTATTCCACATCCATGTCTTACATGGTGGAAACCCTAGCAGCCACCACCTTTCAGTCAAACCCTTCATGCTTGTCATATATTCTCATCAGTACCAAACTAATCAACAGATCTGAAAAGAACATGCATGAAATAAAAACACTTTCGTGTCACGCAACCAAAAATCGTGAGCACATGTAATCCAAACATGCATATTTTCGATTATACAGAAGCCAACATCGTGAACACATGTAATCAAAACACGTATATTAACGATTATACAGAAGAACCTGGCTCTGATACCACTGTTGGATCGCGTACGGTCCAAGTATTCACAATACACTGCAGAAAAAGAACATACAACAACATGAAGTATAATCGAAAATACCAAGGATGTACGAAAATCCATACGAGTATGCTCTATCCGGGCTGCGACTATGGTGTGCTAGCACGTCCTGAAACTCTTCCCGAACGCCGCACGATTTTCCTCTCAGATGGTGGCTAGGGTTTCGTGACAATTGTGTCTTCTCATACCTAATGAGACCTAAGCTTCTCTATTTATAGAGAAACCGTAATCCCATTGAGGCCCTAATAAGTTTCGGCCCATTATATCTCATATAATAGAAGCCCGAAACCTTAATTCCAATCTAGCCCAATAAATATATCTACATATATTTATTCAATACCTAATAAATTAGGCCGAAGAGAATAAGCCCAGATCACATCACTCTTTGTGTGCGACCCTGTAGGCTCATTTGATGTTGGCAATGGGCTTGATCACACTTCAAAGCCCATAAGTCATAAGCGGCCTCTAGCAAGACATTATGACTACCTAAATCAAATGAGGATCGATAATTCGATTTAACCTGTAACTATGGTTATAAGCTCAGTCCTTTTGTAACACGATATCAAGATTAATCACAAGGCATGGTACATGTCAACCTTTGATTAATCATAGTTTCTTGATCCCCAAGTTAACTGATTATAACAAATGACATTGATGACTTCATCAATTCATTTGAGCACGGCCATGCATTTCTTCAGTCCCACTTGTCAAGAGGCCCAAATGATATCTCTCTCATTTAAGAGAGGTACAAATCCCATCTACGTCATTCACATCCCTCCGCATGATTCATTTGATATCTAACATAAGACTACTTATTATTCGGTTAAAAATAATTTAGTCTAATATCAAAACACCGAATTCCTCATGTAGGGAACCATGATGACTTCAGGTCAAAGGACTAAAGTTAAACCATATTAAGAATCACTAATGACATGAAACCATATAGTATTCTTTATGTGGGTCGGTCCAATATATGTTCTCTAACATATATCTATGTTTCTGATTTGATATCTCATATCCATGATCAGTAAAACGTGATCATTAATCAGAACACATACTAGTCTTAATTCATTATTGTTCCACCAATAATGATCGACTAGGGACAGTCTAGAATAGTGTTATAACGCTTATGGTTTTACTATCAAGTCACATACTTGATGACATAAGTCTAATACCATTCATGGAATGTAAATCACATTAGATAAACGAAATACATGCATATATGAAAGGAATACCTCATAATATATTATTAACAAGTCATAATGTTAATACATGAATCACAACTATCCATTGGCCTAGGGCACACTACTAACAGTTATTTAGATAGGTTCTTATCTATACTTGTAGATAGTTCTTATTTATATCTTTCTATTAGTATTCCATCTTATTAGATGTATCTTTATTAATCTATATAAAGGTTGTAAACTCTCTGTAAACACACATGCAATAAAACATTTCATACTTAATATTATTCCAGTTTATCATGGTGTTAGAGCCCACAATTTTTCAACTTCAACATCCACATTCAAGCAAAAAAAAATTCCAATTTTTCACTTTGGAAGCCAACCTATATCTCCCTTTAACTCCCATTACCAACACTTATACTTTAGAACACATTCAACACTTTGGCAAAATTATCCCATAAGTCTTTTATCAAAAATTTCATACCACAATCAATATTCCCAACAAACACAATATTTCACATAAATGCCATACATGACTAACCCAACATTACCCTTCAACCAAATCACAAAATTCCTCACAACACCATTGGATTTATCCAATTACCTTGTTTGGAAAAATCAAAGTGAAGCTATTTTGATTACCTCTGATCTCATTGGCTATGTGGATGGCACTATCTCTCGACCCACAGTAATGTCCAACTTAGAATCTCCATCTCCAAAATTTGATAAATGGCATAAATATGTCTCACTTGTATATTGCTTCCTCATGGCATCGCTCTCACCATCAATTGCTCACCTAGCCCTCAAGCATTCTACTACTCGTGCCCTCTAACTTGGATTGATAGATCACTTTATGCAATAATCAACATCCCAATGGTCGCTTGTCCGTTGCCGAATCCATATGTTGAAGAAAGGATCCCATACTATCACTAATTTTCTCTCTCATTTCCGCCACTGTCGACGAGTTATCTGCCATTGGTGATGCTGTCTTTGATGATGACCTGGTTCTCTTCACTCTGAATGGTCCCTTAGCGACTACGAATCCTTCATCACCACCACAAAACACTGTGATACTACCCTTAAGTTTCTCAAGCTTCGTGTAAAACTTCTTATTCATGAACAACGTCTGCTATCTTTTCACTCACCCCTATTGTTAGACATAGCTTGTAGCATCCCACTTTCGCAAGACCCGAACCCGACATCGACGATGACATCCGAGTCCGTGCCCGCGAAAGTAGCATGCTAGACCCGTCATCATTCACAAATCGGAGTAAATGTTTTTTTTGAAACACTAACATAGACAGAAGTCCTTTTTTTAAATTTGGGCCCAATAAGATAAAAGGTTGCTAGTACATTGCTTTCAAGACATTACAGTCCACAGTTGCATGATTAAATAGAGCCCAATTTTATTTATCCCCCTTTTTAAGCTAGAGACCAATCCACTTTGGGCCATTCAAGCCCATTCAATACAAAAAACATTTACAAACATTTTCAATTGATATATAGCAATATTAGCATTTAATCAATCCCATTTACAAATCCATTAAAAAGATTCTCATTATGTAACACTTATTACAGATCGAAATAAACAAATACATACTGCACAGAAATTGCGGAAAACACTCTATACAAAAATCCTAATGCGTATACCTAACCGATCCCACCTCTATTCTTCATTTGAATGTCAAGACATACTCCGTGAACCTAACGGGGTATTCTTCTGAGTCCTGAAAAATAATTGCAAATTTTGGGTGAGTTTTGCGAACTCAGTGAGAAACCATCATCGATGGTTCACCCAATTCATACATTACGCGAATAACGTATAGATTATCACAATTGCACATTCAGAAAATCATATAGCAATTTACATATTTTCACAAAAGCATAATCAGAAAGATTTCAAAGCAGTATCACATAGATGCAAGGCATGTTGCCTCTTTCCCAATCCAAAAGTCAATTCATTGCATACTTACACAAATACATGACATTTTCCATTATATTTCAGTGTTCACAGACTCTCATCCAATAGCAGAAATCAGGATTTCGCAAAACAGTTTTCACAGAAATATAAGCATTCAATCCTTTTCCCAATTCACAGTACAATCAAATACATGCATAACTTTTTCTATTATTTCCCATTTAGATTACGTGTTGTGATCGAGCGCTGATCGTCCTAATCCGGCAAGATAATCAGTGAGCCTATGGCTCTAAACTGTCCCTTTTTTGGGCTCATTAAACGTTGAGCATAAAGCTCTGAACTGTCCCTTTTCGGGCTCATTAAGCGTTGAGCATATAGCTCTCGGTGGCAGCCCAATACAATCATACTAATTAATCATATATAGAATTCATTTATCACAATTCTACAATATCACATTGAAAGTCAAATCCAATTTATCGAAATGATAATTCATTCTAAATTATTCACAATAATTCACAGTCCACAGACTATCACATTGAAAGCATAAAGTTTCTCAATCACGTGCAATTAACACTTCAATGACAAATTCACATTCCTCGGACCTTCGGTCCGTATTTCACCATAACAGTCTCACATATCCATCATTTTCTCTACGTAACTATCAGTACAGAATTTTAAACAATCAAAGATTGAGGAACCAACTAGGTTACTCACCTATTACTTCCGAGCTAATGTCAGGAAGCCTCTGCAACGTCGGTAGATCGACGCTCCAAATGTGCCTTTATAATAGTCAGAGAATAAAAACATTACTAATTGTCCAATTACTGATGCACATGTAACAATTAGAAAGTGTACAATGCATGTTCATGATATTTCCGGCCCTAATCCAAAAATTTTCCCATTATAACAATTCCACCTAAAAATTAGAAATCTAACGGCACCGAAATTACTCAATTCGAGCCTCGATCGGTCCAAAAATAAATAAAATATGGACCACATAACTATTACCCGGACCCACGTCAATTTCCGTCCAAAAATTCCCAATCTCTCAGAAATGAAATTAAATATTCAATGAATCCGATGCCTCAAGAATCAGGTCAATCGGACGTCGGACGGAAAAGTTATTCACGAAAGAAACCAAAATTCATATTAAGCAATATATAACCCTTATTTCCTTTTTTTTTTTTTTCTGATTTCCAACCAAACTTCCAACACCCATAACTCTTTGCACACAATTCAGGAAATTATAAACTACATCTCATTGGAAAGATAATGAAACCCTCTACAAGTTTCATTTAGTCCATTCAAAGTAATTCCACCCCTAAGGGTGTCGAAAACCCCATGAAAGCTACTGCTCACTCAAAGTCACTCAACACAGTATAGTATCTTGTAAATTCAGTAAATTTCATTATCTTAAGTCAAAAATTACACAATAAACATGATCATCAAGACCACAATGTTATCTAAAACTTTCATGAATAACCAAAATCCCAATTCATTTACTAACTAGGCCAAATAATTCACCGAAGCATCTGTCTACTAAACTGTCCCAATCTGAGCAGTAAATTTCCAACCAGTATATCTCCTAGCACAAATGTCCAAAAAATCACTACTTTATATCCCTGAAAAGATAAGATCTCAAACTTAAATTTTCATGAAGAACCCAAATTCCAATTCAACATATAACAATTTAAAATCTGCCAAACAATGTACTGATCAGGGCAGCAGTGAGAAACCTAATGTAGGTTCAGTTTTTTGCAAATTCCTTACTCCCAAATATGACATCCAAATATTACATGCCATATATCATTTTCAAGATAATTTCTTCCTCTACAACTTTTCAGAAGATCACCAAAGCCAATTCCAGTAACAAAAATTGCTAAAATTGCTTCCAATCAGAAAGCTCACAAAATCGACAATTAGGCTAGGTTTCCACAAATGACAGAAAATCAGTCAACATTCCACAATGCATAACTCCCAATATACAGATCTAAAAATAGCAAAATCAGTGGGAATGGAAATCTAACTTAATATGCTTCAACTTTCATGAAGACCATTTTCCCAAATTCCATATCAATTAATTTAGAAAAATCAGCAAAACACTTTGGTCATAGTTTCGGTTACTGTTCACAGACACTAAAATAGGAACTTTCCATGCAAAACTTCGCCCTTCTAGAGTTACAATTTAACAACACCTATTTCACACAAAATTGTAGCCAACAAGCTCAAGTTTAATTGGGAACAAACCGCAACTCATTTGCTTACCTACACAATGAGTTATGATCAAAACATTACAATAGGTTCAATATCCATTTTCCAGCTTTCATCTTCAATTTAACTTTTTTTTTTGCCATATCCATAACATTTGAAAGAAAACTTACTTGATTAAGCTACCTCATCTTTGAACTCTCCAAGAACACCACCAAACCCTAGCTTCAACCATCACCAACGATCATCATCTCCAAAGGAAAGGGGTTGGTCTTGATGAAGAGCAAGGAGAAGAGAGCAAGAAGAAAATAATAGCTAGGCTTTAAGTGATCAAAGTTCAAGAAGAAGGAGAAGGAGGATGATGCGTGAAAAAGAGGAGAGAAAAGTCTCCAAAACAAGACTTCCAATAGGTGAAAAAGAGAGGGTGTCGTGTATATACAAGAAGGAGCTTCAATTGAATGAAAACTAAGGCAATGCATGGTTATTAAATTGCCATGTGTCATGCCACATGTCAAGCTCTAAAATTGCCTTCTCAATTAATCAATTTCAAGCCCAATTTTCCATAAATTCCACTTGTCAAAAATTTCTATAACCATAGGTCCAAACTTCAATTCCATAGGCACTAAATTCGAATATCGGTTATCAGTTGGTCTGCCACTCGGCATTTTTCCTAATCCGGGATTTAACCCCGAAAAATTTCAGAATATTTCCTAAAATTCTCCAAAAATGTAAAATCAGCAATTTCACTTTCCAAATCAATTTTCAAGATCAATAACCCACAATTATCTCAACAGTCACATTTATTACCAATTACCAATTATACCGGGAATGTCCATGAATGCATGTACAATTATTGTTATGTGCAAGGATTCCCTAATCATGTGCTTGTGTACTGTATCTAATGCATGAGCATGAGATGTGTTGTCCCAATTTCTTTGATTGATCTCACATATACCAAATTTTTAGGGTTCTAATCCTTTGGATGGAACCGGGCTGCTACAATTCTCCCCTCCTTAAAGAAATTTCATCCTCGAAATTCATTTCTGATTACTGACTAAGGTAGGGGTACTATTATCTCATATAAATATATATACCATTTCACTATTTGAATACACTTGAGCACGTCTTTCCAAATGACCATAGTTGACAGCTTATCCCTTGTTAAAAGGGCACTATTTCTTAATTATTTCCTTGATTAGTTTCAGGTTACGCAGATTTTTCATTTCCAGTCTCAATGACACGTACAACGAATCATACCAAGATTTTCTAACCACATATGTATAACACTGTGTGAATCCAAAAAATCTTTTTATGGTTCATACCAACTCATAAATCCATAGTCCTTTGTCACCAAAGGTTCATATAAACCAAGTAATGCTAAATTTAGTTTCCCCTATTTTCACCTTTATCTTCGTCCAAGTGCACCTTGGCAGAGGTGATACACTGCGACGCATTTCATCTAAGACCGTTTAATATCTTTGTAGTGTCAGAATACTTAGCTGTTATATCCCTTTCATAAGATTCCATAGCCTTAATGTTCATCCACCTTACTCATTTGTCATTATCTAGGATCACTTAACCTCTATTACCAATTCATTTCACTCATCCACTTAACCTCTATTACCGATTCATTTCACTCATCCATGTTATCGCACATCAATTATGGCCTTCTACTATTTCTAGGCCCTATTCATTCCACCATAGGGGTGAATGACTCCTTTTTGTTGTATGACACCTTATAGTCACCAATATAACGATTGTTATGCCTGTAATCCATTTAAACTATATAGCAACCTCATATCCCTATGAACTCCAAAAACATAATCATTACTCATGCCTCCAATAGTCAAGACTATTGGTACATCAAATATATAATCACTCGGTTTTACATTCGAAACCATCAATTGCTCGTTCGATGAACCCTGACTAGGAAATAAAATTTCCATTGTTTCTTATGTTTCCTCTAACAGTCTCCTCATCAGGCCTTATACATACTTCTTCATCCAATCATCATTATCATTTACTCGATAGGTGAATCCGTTTTTATTTTCCGATAAAGTTCCCAATTTCTAAATCCCCAATTTGAACTTTGCAAATCCTTTTATACACAACTTAGTTGAAATTTCAATCGTTAGCTCGATATTCTTCACTCAATCATGCACTAGATTTGATAACCTTCACATCCAAATTTGTGAGACTCAGCTCTGACTTTTCTACTCAATGCATTAGATTTCATTCACTAGCTTTATGAGGGAGTACGCATTTGCACAAGCCTTTTCAATCCTTTCAACCTCACTAATTACCTCAAGCTTTACTGCATATCCCAAATGTTTCTGTACATAAAGTCTCTAAGCTTTCAAACCAATTGTTATTACAACCCATTTAGTTAAGCCTTCCAAAATTCAGCTTAGGAGGTTATAATTGTTCCCTAGGTACACAAAATCACGTTATTTTATTACAACAAATTGCATTCTAATCCCTAATAGAAAACGTCTTTATATATGGCGAAATCTCCAAATTGAAGCATTATAATTAACACTAAGGTTCTAAGTGTCCTCAAAATTTCATTCTACACTCATCCTTGATACGGCTTCCATCGCCTTAAAATAGTCAAATTTCATCTCACTAATTCAAACACTTTCGTATTACCATTATCCTCGTAGTCACTAGTTGATACAATTTTGTTTGGATCAATTGAACCTCCAATAATATAATATTGTTGACGACAATAACTCCAACAGATATAACCGAAAACTCTTTATGCCCATAATTTTGTTTTCCAATGGCTTTCAGTAACTAATTCCTCATTGCAGTAATCTTATCACATGATATTCTCAATTTCCCAATAAATTCCCTTTTTCAACTAATTTCTTCAGTTCATTCGATTTCCTGTGATTTCACATTGACTTATTCTAATGTCCGTTCATTCATACCAAATTCTCCACACATTTCAATTTATTTGTAAACATAATTTCATGCGTTAGTAACACCTTCGTCATATAAGGTGACTTGCCCAAACATATTTTTACCTTACATTAGCAAGGGTGTCCTCTCGAATTCAAAAATCCACTTACATAGTTGGTACTTTACATCAACATAAATATCCATTGCCAACAGCATTTTCTATCTTTTATACTTGAGTCTTCACTAGAGATGTAACTCCAACATTCACTTTTGACTAACTCTTTTTTCATTTCAGTTTGATCCTTCATTAATCATCATAGAATTTGTCAACTGTTCAGTTCTTTCTTATCAATGTCCACATTTCATAAGATCTGAATAAAATCAATTTGTATCATAACTTATATGGTCAAACCATCCTCGATAATAAAGTTCATGAGGCATCAAGCAATTTCACTAACTTTGACACCGTGGTATATACCTTCCAAACTCCTTACATCTTACCTAGAGATGTATTTATGTCAAGTCTCCAAATAATAACATTCACAAATGATACTTACCTTTCTATCCTTGTTCCTGCCCATGATTTGGGATTGCCATAAGATCACAACAGAAACCTGTTTTTATCAGGCACTATCGCGTCCTGCACTTTCCTCCTTTCAGTATTAGTACTAAATTTACTCCAATTTTCCAAAAATTTACTTCTTCCGAGGTTACCTCTTTTCGAAATGAGTCAATGACCATATCAAGTATATCAATTAGTCTCATTTGAGTTGTCAGCTTTTTCTCTATCTTATCCATACACAAAATCCCCTCTTATATGCATTTCTAGCTTTCTCCTACTACCCATCATCTGCCTCGTATTTATGACTATTTCTTTTCTTTTCTTTTCTTTTCTATTATCCTTTATCCCATCATCCATAAATATATGTTCTCAATCCATTTTGATTTATAGATGCTAATCATCAAGAAATTCTTGATCTTGATATGACAGAAATCTCCTTTTCAACATTCATGTCACATCCAAGTCTAACCTTTCTCGGTCATAGAAAAGTTATGTCCTTGAATCAGCTTATACTCTAGTCCCATCATTACATTGTAGCCCATAATACACCACCCAATACAATTGCGTTAAATCGTTGTCTAACATATAAAATCATATACACTTTTCGCATTTCTACATGTCCACAACCCCTCTTTTGTCACAATCGCCTTTCTCACTATTTATATCAACTTAAACACTTAACACATGCTCATGCGTATGACTCATTGAGACTTAGACTAGGGATCAGTTATCACTGTCTGTTATGACACGACTTAAATGCATGTAACATATTTCAGAAAATGCCCATATAAGATAGTACTTCTGGGCTCTGATACCATATATGTAGCATCCCACTTCTGCAAGACCCGAACCCGACATCGACGGTGACATCCGAGTCCGTGCCCGCGAAAGTAGCATGTTAGACCCGTCAATCATTCACAAATCGGTATAATTTTTTTTTTGAAACACTAACATAGACAGAAGTCCTTTTTTTTAATTTGTGCCCAATAAGATAAAAGGTTGCTAGTACATTGCTTTCAAGACATTACAGTCCACAGTTGCATGATTAAATAGAGCCCAATTTCATTTATCCCCCTTTTTAAGCTAAAGACCAATCCACTTTGGGCCATTCAAGCCCATTCAATACACAAAACATTTACAAACATTTTCAATTGATATATAGCAATATTAGCATTTAATCAATCCCATTTACAAATCCAGTAAAAAGATTCTCATTCTGTAACACTTATTACAGATCGAAATAAACAAATACATACTGCACAGAAATTGCGGAAAACACTCTATACAAAAATCCTAATGCAGACACGAACTGATCCCGACCTCTATTCTTCATTTGAATGCTGAAGACATACTCCCGTGAACCTAACGGGCTATTCTTCTGAGTCCTGAAAAATAATTGCAAATTTTGGGCGAGTTTTGCGAACTCAGTGAGAAACCATCATCGATGGTTCACCCAATTCATGCATTACGCGAATAGCGTATAGATTATGACAATTGCACATTCAGAAAATCATATAGCAATTTACAGATTTTCACAAAAGCATAATCAGAAAGATTTCAAAGCAGTATCACATAGATGCAAGGCATGTTGCCTCTTTCCCAATCCAAAAGTCAATTCATTGCATACTTACACAAATACATGACATTTTCTATTTTATTTCAGTGTTCACAGACTCTCATCCAATAGCAGAAATCAGGATTTCGCAAAACAGTTTTCACAGAAATATAAGCATTCAATCCTTTTCCCAATTCACAGTACAATCAAATACATGCATAACTTTTTTTCTATTATTTCCCATTTAGATTCTGTGTTGTGATCGAGCGCTGTCTCGTCCCAATCCGGCAAGATAATCAAGAGCCTATGGCTCTAAATCGCCCTTTTCGCTCATTAAACGCTTGAGCATAAAGCTCGAATCGTCCCTTTTCGCTCATTAAACGTTGAGCATAAAGCTCGAATCGTCCCTTTTCGGCTCATTAAGGGTTGAGCATATAGCTCTGGTGGCAGCCCAAATACAATCGTTACCAATTAATCATATATAGAATTCATTTATCACAATTCTACAATATCACATTGAAAGTCAAATCCAATTTATCGAAACAGACAATTCATTCTAAATTATTCACAATAATTCACAGTCACAGACTATCACATTGAAAGCATAAAAGTTTCTCAATCACAGGGCAATTAACACTTCAATGTCAAATTATTCCTGACCTTCGGTCCAATATTTCACCATAACAGTCTCACATATCCATCATTTTTCTCTACATAACTATCAAGATAAAATTTTAAACAATCAAAGATTGAGGAGCCAACTAGGTTACTCACCTATTACTTCCGAACTAATGCCGAAGCCTCTGCAACGCCGGTAGATCGACGCCCAAATGTGCCTTTATAATAGTCGAGAATAAAACATTACTAATTGTCCAATTACTGATGCACATGTAACAATTAGAAGGTGTACAATGCATGTTCATGATATTTCCGGCCCTAATCCAAAAATTTTCCCATTATAACAATTCCACCTAAAAATTAGAAATCTAACGGCACCAAAATTACTCAATTCGAGCCTCGATCGGTCCAAAAATAAATAAAATACGGACCACATAACTATTACCCGGAACCACGTCAATTTCCGTCCAAAAATTCCCAATCTCTCAGAAATGAAATTAAATATTCAATGAATCCAATGCCTCAAGAATCAGGTCAATCGGACGTCGGACGGAAAAGTTATTCACGAAAGAAACCAAAATTCACATTAAGCAATATATAACCTTTATTTTCCTTTTTTTTTTTTCTGATTTCCAACCAAACTTCCAACACCCATAACTCTTTGCACACAATTGAGGAAATTATAAACTACATCTCATTGGAAAGATAATGAAACCCTCTACAAGTTTCATTTAGACCATTCAAAGTAATTCCACCCCTAAGGGTGTCGAAAACCCCATGAAAGCTACTGCTCACTCAAAGTCACTCAACACAGTACAGTATCTTGTAAATTCAGTAAATTTCATTATCTTAAGTCAAAAATTACACAATAAATATGCCCATCAAGATCAAAATGTTATATAAAACCTTCATGAATAACCAAAATCCCAATTCATTTACTAACTAGGTCAAATAATTCACCGAAGCATCTGTCTACTAAACTGTCCCAATCTGAGCAGTAAATTTCCAACCAGTATATCTCCTAGCAAAAATGTACAAAAAATCACTACTTTATATCCCTGAAAAGATAAGATCTCAAACTTCAATTTTCATGAAGAACCCAAATTCCAATTCAACCTCTAACAATTTCAAATCTGCCAAACAATGTACTGATCAGGGCAGCAGTGAGAAACCTAATGTAGGTTCAGTTTTTTGCAAATTCCTTACTCCCAAATCTGACGTCCAAAAATTACATGCCATATATAATTTTCAAGTTACTTTCTTCCTCTACAACTTTTAAGAAGATCACCAAAGACAATTCCAGTCACAAAAATTGCTAAAATTGCTTCCAATCAGAAAGCTCACAAAATCGACAATTAGGCTAGGTTTCCACAAATGACAGAAAATCAGTCAACATTCCACAATGCATAAATCCCAATATACAAATCGAAAAATAGAAAAATAAGTGGGAATGGAAAGCTAACTTAATATGCTTCAACTTTCATGAAGACCATTTTCCCAAATTCCATATCAATTAATTTAGAAAAATCAGCAAAACACTTTGGTCATAGTTTCGGTTACTGTTCACAGACACTAAAATAGGAACTTTCCATGCAAAAATTCGCCCTTTTAGAGTTACAATTTAACAACACCTATTTCACACAAAATTGTAGCCAACAAGCTCAAGTTTAATTGGGCACAAACCGCAACTCATTTTCTTACCTACACAATGAGTTATGATCAAAACATTACAATAGGTTCAATATCCATTTTCCAGCTTTCATCTTCAATTTAACTTTTTTTTTTGCCATATCCATAACATTTGAAAGAAAACTTACTTGATTAAGCTAACTCATCTTTGAACTCTCCAAGAACACCACCAAACCCTAGCTTCAACCATCACCAATGATCATCATCTCCAAAGGAAAGGGTTGGTCTTTATGAAGAGCAAGGAGAAGAGAGCAAGAAGAAAATAATAGCTAGGCTTTAAGTGATCAAAGTTCAAGAAGAAGGAGAAGGAGGATGATGCGTGAAAAAGAGGAGAGAAAAGTCTCCAAAACAAGACTTCCAATAGGTGAAAAAGAGAGGGTGTCGTGTATATACAAGAAGGAGCTTCAATTGAATGAAAACTAAGGCAATGCATGGTTATTAAATTGCTACGTGTCATGCCACATGTCAAGCTCTAAAATTGCCTTCTCAATTAATCAATTTCAAGCCCAATTTTCCATAAATTCCACTTGTCAAAAATTCCTATAACCATAGGTCCAAACTTCAATTCCATAGGCACTAAATTCAAATATCGGTTATCAGTTGGTCTGCCACTCGACATTTTTCCTAGTCCGGGATTTACCCCCGAAAAATTTCAGAAAATTTCCTAAAATTCTCCAAAAATGTAAAATCAACAATTTCACTTTCCAAATCAATTTTCAAGATCAATAACTCACAATTATCTCAACAGTCACATTTATTACCAATTACCAATTATACCGGGAATGTCCATGAATGCATGTACAATTATTGTTATGTGCAAGGATTCCCTAATCATGTGCTTGTGTACTGTATCTAATGCATGAGCATGAGATGTGTTGTCCCAATTTCTTTGATTGATCTCACATATACCAAATTTTTAGGGTTCTAATCCTTTGGATGGAACCGGGCTGCTACATAGCTTTATTTGTTTCTCATGTAGGTGGTTGTCACTCTGACGGAGGGCGAGGTAGAGGTAGTGGGCGTGCTCGTAGAGGGAGACACGACCCACAACATCTTCCATCATCCTCATAGGTTAACCATATTTCTAGTGGGTCTCCCACTTAGTTAGGCTGGTTCTTCATTTGGGTAGATGTTTGGAACCACTGGCCTAACCATTCATATGCATCAATCTCTTGGCTCAACATCTTCACATCATTTTCAAACCCAGTTTTAATTGTCAGCTCAGGGATCCAGTCATGGTTCATTTTCCAAGTCCACTAAGCCACCCACATAGTGTCAAATTTGTTAAAAATGGGCCCATATTGCTAGCCACTATCAGTTTCAGTATTCTAAATCTCGTAGTCATTTTTATGATTCTTAACATATTACTAATAATCTTTCTACAACTTTTACTGCCATGAATATTCAGCCTGAACCAGACACTTCCCACTATTTTTCCAATACTATTTTTGATTGGTTACTAGATACTGTGCCATAGCCCATATAACCCCTAATTCTCACATTGTTGACTCCATTTCTTGGTACAATGGGTACAATCAAGTGGTCGTTGGAAATGGACAAACTCTTCCCATTTCCTCTATTGATACATTAACTATACCTAATTATACTTGTCCCCTTCATCTTCGTGATATTTTGATTGTTCCTCATCATACCACAAACTTATTATTTGTTGCTAAATTTGACAATTCAAGTCTTATTGAATTTAATCCATTTGGTTACATTACGAAGGACTTTCAAACCAAAATACCACTCTTCCATCCACAATAACCTTTATCCTTTGAAGATAGCATCCCAATTTTAGAATTATGTCTCTCTCAATGCTACCATTACTACCTTAGATCCGTGGCGTCAACAACTTGGTCTTCTATGCCAATCTCTGTTGTCTAGTTTATCTTCTTCTTTACCAGTTAAATCCAATGTCATTAATTCTTAAACTTCTTGGCTTAAAGGAAAAAATGCTCGACTTTCGTTTCCATTATCCTCTCGTCTCTCTACAAAACTATTACAACTCATTCATTGTAACATTTAGAGACCTTCTTCGACTCTTTCTTTATCTGGGTATCAATACTTTATTATTTTTATTGATGAATTTAGTCGCTTAACCTGGATCTTTGAAAAATCTCACGCTCTTCTTTGCTTTCAAACCTAAAAAACAATCACAAAAAACCTTTTCTCCACCACTATAAAAACTTTGGCACTCCTAAACTCATCCATGGCACCATTACTCAATTCCTTACTACCTATGACATCACTTATCGTATATCTTATCCTTATAATCGTTAATAAAATGACCTCGTGATACACTCATATTTTCTTACATCTTTAAGACTTAATTCAGAGTCATTTATGTTCATTTTACGTTCATCTATAGCTTGTTTATCATGTCTTAGCATTATTTGAGTTTTGTTGATGTAAAATGCACAAATGAAACAAATAAACTTGAATTGCACTATTTTTGGGTTTCTGACATACTTGACCTTTAGTTATTGTGGGATTTTTTTTCTCGAGATTGGTTTGGACAAAAATTTTGAATTTTATACGTAATTTTTTGACTCAGTGATGGATTTTTGGGGACAAATTGTAGAATTTTCTAAGCTGGAATTCAGGAGAAAAAAATTCCTAAAGTTTGTGTCAGAATCTTGATCGCCAGAATGACCTTTTAATGATGTTTCAAATATAAACTTTGACTTAGATGGTGGAATTCAATGATTTAACTCTTAGATTGAAGCTAACTCAAAGAAAAATCTACTAATAAAATTTGAGCTATTGAATAGTCACCTTTTGATTTTTATACGCAATCGAAATTGACCTTGGTGTATGATCAAAAATGCAGTTCAAAGTGTTGGACCAATGGTGGTTGACAAATTAATTCCACTTATGTTTTGATAATAATAAAATGTATAGAATTGGTTAAGAAATTGTTTCAGGTATTTTGGGATTGATATTCAATGAAAGAATTGTACAAATCAAGATGGGCAAGTGTTTAATCATTGAAGAATCAAGATGGAAGTTTCTTATAAGTGAAAGAGGCTTATATAATGAAGATTATAGAAGATTTGAGTGGATATTACCGTTGAAGCTTACATAAGTCGACTAGAACATCATAAGTCGACTAATATATGAAGATATATCAACACAAGTTGACTAACAGCATACAAGTCGACTTATCGAGGACCACAAGTCGACTTACACATCACAAGTCGACTTATAGAAGAGCGGAGATGCAAGTTTACATAAAATGTTGTCACAAGTCGACTTATACAACTCGACAAGTCGACTTATGGGTACAACACATTAATTCCAACGATCCAATTAACCAAAAATGGAAGGGAGATTATTAAGGAACGGTCATTTCAATCTATCAACGGCTAGAATAAGTCCCAACAGCTATATTCCTTCTTATATAAAGGGTGGATGATTGATGAAGAGTATACACAAGTTCTACAAGCCAAAATACTCTTATCTTGCTCCAAATTGCTCATCATTATTCTTACTTTGTTTACATTTGTATTGAGCACTTGTTCTTAGATCTTTGTCATATTTCTTTTACAAATTGAGTGACTAGTGAAAGGTCACGTGTGAGGTAGCTTGAGCCGGAAATCAAGTATTGTTGGTAGGATTTGTGCCGAAGACAAATCATCTCAGAAGGTTGCTTCGAGCCGAAATCAAGCGGTATTGGTAGGATTTGTGCCGGAAGTCAAATCAAGTGTAAAGGTAGCTTGAGCCGGAAATCAAACGGGATTGTAAGAGTTCACACTGAACTACAAAGTGTGTAATAAAGTGGTTGCAAAATCCTAAGTGGGAGCTTAGGTAGAGGACGTAGGTCTTAGCACCGAACCTCTATAAAAACAGTGTTGATCTTCTTCCCTACTCCTTGTATTTAAATTTGTTTAAATTACTATTGTGTGAATTAACTTCTGATTTTATTGTAGAAATTTTCAAAGAATTTTAAAGATCTATTCAACACCCCCCTTCTAGATCGCTTACACAAAGCTAACAAAAATTTAGCCGATTTTCAAAGCACTTGGATGACATGGCACAACTCCATTAGTTACTTAAAGATGATTCGATGTCCACCTCATCAAACCATGTCACTTGATGTGGCTGGTTACGCAGATACTAAATAGTTTTTTTTTGTGACTGTTGTTAATTGAAGTGGATAAGGAATTCATTTCCTAATTTGTCGCTAATATTAGGTCAACCACCTCATCATAGGAAGGGGATATAAAATTTGACTTTTGTCCAGAGGTGGAGGTGAATCGCTGCTAGGTTGTTCTCTATAACTTCTAACCGAAATCTTATTTATAATTTTTATTTTTTGACGTAATTTTCTAGGACCGTTCGGTGGTAAATACGTTTTACAAGGTATGTGTGGATAAGTGTTTAATTCAATTTCAAAGGGTAATACCCTTCGAGCCTATATTAATTCATAAGGATTTAATCTTAATTGATTCCTATGCTCATGATTTGCAATCATGTGTTTAAATTATGGCACTTTAATGATTGAATTGAACTCGTAAATCTTAAAATTTGGAATTAAGATTTATAAGGGATTTTTGGACGCTATTCGATTAATTGATGGTAGTAGTTGCCAAATTAATTGATTTATAGCTAGGATGTGGATAGTAGTTGTCAAACCTACTATGAGAGAATTTGAATTGGCAAGATCATTAAATCGACAATAGTAACGCTCGTACGTGACATAGGTGGATTAGTAGTTGCGAATCCTATGATTGTTTGCGAAGATTTTTTTTCCTAGTAGTTAAGAAGCAAAAAATCAATAAGTTAATGATCCTTTGATTATGTAAACACAAAGCACGAATAATCCCTTGAGTCCGATGAATGAATTAATTGGTTTTGTTGGCAAAATCCTTTGTTAAGATATGGAGCCTGACCGCACGTCGTAACGCTAATCAAAATTAAAATAACTAGACTACTATTGTAGCAGTGGCGAGTCTAGGTCGATCCCACAGAGAGTGTGTGTAAAGTTTAAGGAATGAAATTAACTGGTGTTTAGGAAAAAGGAGGTTTTGGATTTTTAAAGATGAAAATAAAATAAAACTAACTAATAAAAACAAATTAAAGAAAACATGAAAAAATGATAAAAGTGAGGAATTTGGTAGGGACTCGGTTCTTTGGTTCAATCTCGACCTACACCCTGACTAAGCATATTTTATTAATTTATTGTTTTTTAACCTCTCTTAGAAATTATTAATCGTGGATTAAAATTAACCCGAGTTTTCCCTTAGGTTTTGTTTAATCAAGATACGATCGTTGATTAAACCTAACCACCTAACAACCTAGGATACGATCTCTAGATTTAATTAGGCAGTAGCATTACAAATTAGGAAAACCAATTAATCAAGGCAACAACCACATACGCTCGGGTCATTTAACCTAGGTCATGTTATCCCTAATGATTACGAATCATTAGTCGCTACACATGAATTTCAACATAACAATTACGGATTATATCGAAATTCTAGCAATGGATTTTGCAATTAACAATCCAATGAACGCATTAAAATCATCACTCACAATACCCAATAGGTTCATACACAAATAACCGAATAATAACAAAAATCCAATTATCCATATACGAAACCCAAATCAGTTAAAATCGGATAACACAATCAATTTTTAATGAGAGAAAAAATAACAAAATAATTAAAATAATACTTAACTCGGGTCATTGGCATCGATTTTACCTCCGAACCGGTGTCGGGACGTTTAGTTTTTCATGAGTTTCTTCCAAAAAAATAGCTCTAGTCCCATTTAATCCCTAACCAAAAATATCCTTTTAATTTCTCACTGTTTACTGTAGCTGATGGGACGAATTAATTTCAACTCCATTGCGCTGCTTGTCTCCTCATCTGTGCAGGTGTCTCCACGCCTGAGCCAGCAAGCCACAGCAGTCTAGCACCTACGCCCCAGCCAGCTGCGCCTCTGCCTCCAGCGCCGCACTCTCTACATTCCTCGCACTGTTTAATGACAAGACCAATAAGGGTCTACATTAATAAAACCTTTGCTGCTCGCCTGCTCCTGCTCTTGCTGCTTCTTCCACGCAACGTTTTATGCTTTTATGCCACGTTTCACTATGCTTCCTTTAATTTTGCTGTTGCCTAGAGATTTAATGTTGCTCCCTACTGCGTCGTTTCTCCGTGGCTTGTGTTTGCGTGCTCCACATGTTTGCTACACGCTCCGTTTCTTGCGTCCCTCTTGGCTGTTGCTTTTTATTCCTTCTCTGCCCATTTGTTTGCGTCATTGCTGTGCGTTTTACTCTAAAACACACAGCACGCTACCTCTAGCGTCTGCTAATGCCGCCTTTTGTTGCCTTCTTTGACAATTCAAATGAAACTTGCTAAAACCTTTCACTGTATGCATTCCACGCTGCTCCTCTGGCGCTGCGTTTCACGCAGTGTGCATGCATGAAACGCAGTCATTCCTGCTAATGCTTATGTATTTTCTATTTCTCTTGCCTTTTGTTATTTTTTTCTTCTTTCTCCATGAAAGCAAGTAGATATTAAACTTCGAAAAATGATCCATATATCATGCTTCCGACTCACTTTAATTTCTTTTCTTCGGAATTGTACGTAAAATAATATATGAATTAAAGTGAGTATCTTAAGCATTTTTATGTCAATAATTGCTAAGAATAAATGATTAAAAATATCAACAATTAAACATATATCAATTTCCCCCACACTTAGCTTTTGAACGTCGTCGGGCAAAACATCAAAATTAAGCTCATTGACCCAAAACATCAACTCAATTTCTATATTTTTCCAAGATTACATAATCATAAACAAAGATGAATAACTTTCAAAAATCATAGCAAGAAATCAATATTCTAAGCTTTTACTCATGATCAATCAACATTCAATATCTTCAAAAACTGAGCAATCTAATGGTAGACTCGAAAAATGTGTTTAATTAAAATATATCCAAGGGTACACTCAACACCATTCATGATCATGACAATCCATAACTTTGCATATCATTTCATTTCTCCCCCACTAATGTTCACACGTAAAATCATGAATCAAAGGACTTTTCAAGGTTGTAATGTGGGCAAGGGTAAGGTGAGGTAAATTTAGGTCAACTAGTATGAAAGCCATCAAAGCTAATGAAACAAAAGTAACACTCAATCAAAAACTAGGTACCGTCAGTTATGACGAATGCAAAAATTACATCTCACACCCTCATTCAGCTCTCACACACAAACCACATGAAGCATATATCAATCTAAAGGAATTACTCTTAAAATTTATCTTAATGAAATCAGAAGAGTGACCATTTCAAGCAAACCTCAACCTCATATTCAACATTCTCGAATAACTCAATCATTACAACTCTAGGAAGATGCACAAATCATAAACAACTTTCAAACACATATGCAATTCTTCCTCGATAATTATTTTCAATAATTTCTTTTTCTTTTTCTTTTTCTTTTTCTTTTCATTTTTTTTCATTTTTTCATTTTCTTTTCTTTTCTTTTCCTTGTAAAAATTAAAATAAACTACATCAACATGGGAATCTCAATGATAAGACATAAAATAACATCCCAAGATTATAACCAACCCTTACATATATACACCCCCACACTTAGAATTTTGTACACCCACAACCTCAACAATCACAAATATTCCACTAGCTTTATGACTTAGGTAGGACATTTGGTTAAGTTTAAAAGCATAAAATGTGGTTATACAAAAAGAAAGGTTAAAGCTCAAAGGGGTTTATCAAGAGAAAAATCATGTCAATAGGGTAGGTCATTTGGCTTATGTAGCTTATGAAAAACAAAAAATGCCTAATCATATCCATGTTAATGCATGTGATAAAATGTGATCTTGAACAGAAATTCAATGCAAAATCAGGGCGTACATGCCATGAAGGTCACACATTATCAAAAGGCAATGAGACTGATATGGATGTGTCAGTCAATTAAGGCCCAAAATCTCACCGGCTTTGTCTACCATTAGTCACTACTCTTCCAAAGATAATGCATATCGACCAATCACAAGAGCAAAAGTACATGCTAAAGTTGCTATGAAATTATCTAGCCAATCTGTTGGCATTCGTTTTCGGAACCCAACCCTCGAACCGTAGACGAAAACATAAGCGGACTTCCAAGCTCTATAACCCTAATCGAAAAACAAAAAATTTTTCCATTCGTATGACATGCAAGCCACAAAGGCGAGCCCAAACAAAAAAATCACAACAATAATCACGATTGACTTCTTCCAAATGGTAGCCCTTAGTCTCTAGTTCATTTAGAAGCAAGAACCACCTCAATCGGAGCTCTATAACTCAAAATATGCTCAAAAATCCAAAGTATATTCATAGCCCGATCAAGCTCTCCAATCCGACCAGTCACTTCCTTTCCATCAAACATTTTGGATTTAATTCCAAGGGATATAAATTTTTATGGAGAGGTAGAAAAACGTGTTAGGAATCTATCGCCTCAAGAATCACCTCAATCGGAGGTTAGACGAAGGAGTTATGGCCAAACGAATCCGATATGTTCATATCCTGATTCTTACTGAACATACTTTGGCGTAAATGTCCTAACTCTCACTACAGGTGTCAGATTGACTTCGTTATTGGACGGTTAGAAAGTAGACAACTAGGGCTAAAACTTTCATGCAGACCACAATTTGAAATTCTATCGTTTTGGGGGTTGAATTACACGGACCGTGTAAAAATTACACAGCCCGTGTAACCCACGGGTGGGAAGGGTGTCATTGCGCTGGGAAATACACGGCCCGTGTAAATTCACACGGGCAGACCGTGTAACCTTCGGGTAAGACAAATTTTTACCCTCCAAGACCCTTACAAAGGGTCCTAAATCCATCCTAACTTCTCACATACTCATAATCTTGCCAAAATCCACCCTTTCGAGGCCGATATCACTTCATAAACCCAAATGGTTTGGGAATTTAATCCTATACGACATCCTAACTTGTAATAAGCATAACTCTCAGCTCTGATCTCAAAAACTTGCATATTCTATAGCGTTGGAAAGCTATAAAGACAAACTAAAACCTTCAAGAAGGACACTTTGGCTAATTCTGTAAGTGATCTAGAAGGGGGGATTGAATAGATCCTTAATCTTTTTGTAATTTTCTACAACAAAATCAGAAGTCAATTCACACAAAAACAATTTAAACAAATTTAAATAAAATGAGTTGGGAAGAAGATCAAGCACTGTTTTTATAGAGGTTCGGTGCTAAGACCTACGTCCTCTACCTAAGCTCCCACTTAGGATTTTGCCAATCACTTTATTGCACCCTTTGTAGTTGAGTGTGAACTTTTTACAACGCCACTTGATTTCCGGCTCAAGCAACCTTTACAATCGATTTGTCTTCCGGCACAAATCCTACCTCACACGTGACTTTTCACTATTCACTCAAATTTCAAGAGAAATATGATAAAGATTGAAGAACAAGTGCTCAATACAATTATGTAACAAAGTAAGAACAATAATGAGCAATTTGGAGTAATATAAGAGTATTTTGGCTTGTAGAACTTGTATATTCTCTTCTTCCATCATCCTCTATTTATACTTGAAGAAATATAGCTGTTGGAGCTCATTCTAGCCGTTGCTTGATTAATATTACCGTTCCTTGATAATCTCCCTTCCATTTGTGGCTAATTGGACCGTTGGAATTGATTTATTGCATCCATAAGTCGACTTGTCTAATGAATAAGTCGACTTGTGTTAACCATTTACGTAAAATTTCAACTCCGCTCTCCAATAAGTCGACTTGTGCTATGTAAGTCGACTTGTCGTCCTCGATAAGTTGACTTATGTATGGTTAGTCGACTTGTGTTGCCTTCAACGGTAACATCCATCCAAATCTTCTATAATCCTCATGTTTTATGCCATTTTTCCTTATAAGGAACCTCCTATCTTGATTCTTCAATGATTAAACACTTGCTCATCTTGAATAATACCTGAAATAATTTCTTAACTAATTCTAGATATTTTATTATTATCAAAACATAAGGGGATTTAATTTGTCAACCACCATTGGTCCAAAAAATTCTACCTAGATCGACACAGTTTTTCATTGGAAGTCAGGACATACAATTTCCCTTATGAAAACTTAGCACATTCATCCCAACTAACTTCTTCTATCACAACATCATTCCCAACCATTCATCCTCCAATTGGCATTCATACATCACTCCAACTCAAATCATATAATTTCTTAAATTCAATAACATCTTATCAATAACCAAGCTCCTCTCTTGCTTCTCCATGATATCTCACACATATATAACACTCATATTCAAAGTTCATCAACACAAAGGATTTCCTTTTTAAGTTTGCTTAATTCCAACTCAATTAATTCATCCCATGAAGCCTTTCCAATCGCTAACATCCTATTATAAAACGAACAACAATTTACAATCTCAACGAAGAATCATATGCATACACATAAGCCATTTTCTTTATCATAAATTCCAACCTTAAAAAGACATATACAGATACAAAAGGAAGTCCTCGATTTCCTGTTCTCATTTCCATGCAAAGTAAATCATTTAACAAACTTCATTTACAAATCAAAATACACATCACAATTTGAGAACAATACAAATGAATGCTCAATGTTCATGATTGAACTCAAGTTTAATATATAAGTGGCTACACTTTCATGGTTGTTAATGCACTTTTTGACTCTTAATTCATGATTTTTATGTTTAAATTAGTCTCTTATGGTGAGTTTATGTTTTATGCAATTTGCTAGTAAAATTGTACAAATTGACATTAATTGCATTATAATTTTTCTAAGAACAATTGATACTGCAAATTGTTATTTTATATTGCAGGAGAAAAGGAGTCAAAAAGGATCTGAAGAGTCGGCATGAAGTCCTTAGGGCACGTCGCGGCGTGAACCAATCACCTCGCCGCGGCAATTCACACGTCGCGGCGCATCAACACAGATCGTACGTTGCGACGTCAACAATTCAACACGTCGCGACGAGCAAGCCAGAGACACGTCGCGACGAATTTTTATTTATACGTCGCGATGTGCAGACGGATACCCGGACTCCAAATAGAGATTTCTCTCACTGTACCGACCCGGCCCGTGACCCATCCTTTAAATACTGCCGAATTAGGTTAGAAGATCAATTTTTCTGCTGGGCAATTGACACGCGGGGAAGAAGAGAGAAGATCGACTGGCGAAGAGAGAAGAAGAGGAAGCAGCATCATCCACCACCCAGGGTTCCCTTCGGGGTTCCCTGGGGATAATTTCACATAGGTTTTGTTCTTCATTTTCACCGCCGACGCCATCATGGATAGCTTGGATTCGTCACGAGTTGTGAAGGTTCAGGTTAAAATGCGTGGTTAGGCATTTGTTTTCTGTTGAAGATGCAGTGATGGCTGGAGTTCACCGAGCCAAGGGAGTAGCTTAATCTGTAGTTTTGCTATGATTTATAAATGCCTAGGTCTAGGGTTTGTAATTTGTAGTGAAGCTATTTGATTATAGCTAAATGTTTGACATTTAATGTGTTGTTTGGATTGGTAGTTTACATTGTCACGCTTAATCGCATTGTTATGAAATATAGAGTTGGGGTTTATTGCTTTGTAGTTAGATTAGCTTAATTAGAGTTTAATTAAGCGTTGAAAAATGTAATGTGTTATGGATTTGTTTATGTAGAACTTTGTGCTTAAATATATGAAGTCTCATATATGTCAACTTGTGATCTTGTTGATTCTCTTTTATCCGCTTAGTTGTGTTTGATAATGAGTTGATGCTAGATTTCATTTGACCCATTGCATTGGCAAATCCCCGCACACTAAGATGTTTTTAACAAGGTTTTAAGCAATGGAGTTCATTGATTAAATCCTTGGACTTAAAGAATCCTTTAACGCTCTAGGCTCAAGAGCACCTAATGGGGTCTTGAGACATGGAGTCAAGAGTGACAGGAGTCCATTAATCAAGACCCTGGACTTAAAGTGAGTTCTTTAAGGTTTTTTCCATTTAAACTTAGTGATTTTTAATCCACCGCACACACTAAGATGCGCTTAACGCGATCTTGAGCAATGGAGTTCATTGATCAAGATCCTGGACTTAAAGAATCCTTTAAGGTTCTGAGGCTCAAGAGCACTCAATGGGGTCTTGAGACATGGAGTCAAGATTGACAGGAGTCCATTAATCAAGACCCTTGACTTAAAGATAATTCTTTAAGGTTTACCATTCACACTTAGTTTTGAACTGTGATAGCCAAAGCTTGTTTTCAAGAGGATTTTATCACTTGTTTTAGTATTTCCCTTTTCTATTTTCAAAAATCCAAAAATAATTGTTACATGCTTTTTAGTGTAGTAAATGTTTTCTAGCAAAACCCCCTTTTTCCTTACTGATTTCACTTGCATTTTATGACATATAGGCTAGATTAGGTCCATTTCATTAGGTTCCGATTAAGTGAGACGACCCGAGGTTGCATCCTATACTGCAATCTTGGAATTTATTATTTTTGACCGGTTTCCAAGGATCGATCTTAAGGTCGAATCGACAGAGCCGCGATCAGTTCAACATACTTATTAAGCTATACAAAGAATTCAAACTAGCTTAGCACAAAGGTTTTCTATCTCGAAGTTGTCCAATTGTCTTGCAAGGATCTCTAATTCTTCTTATTCTGCACCTGAGGAGGGGAAAAAAATGGGTTGAGCTTCACAGCTCAGTGGCTAAACCATTTATAGTCAATGGCATTGAGCCACACAATCAACCAAATACATATACATACTAGCATGTTTAGGCATAAGTATATAACAATGAGAATCCAACATTCACAAAGAAATTTTCATCTCATAATTTCAAATCATCTTCACACACTAAATGTAATTCATTTCAAGGCAACTTAGAACATCAAATGCAATGCACATTTCAATGGCTAGAGGGTTCCATGAACAAAACGACGAAACTGAAGTTTACGCCATGAATCAAAAGGAGTCCATTCTCGGATCTCGTGGGCCACAAGCGGGCAGCCGGGATAAGGCTTTGACGTCGACGTGCACGTGACTCGAAACGGTTCCTCTCTCGCCCAAACAAAGCACATAATCACATCTTATGTTCAATTCAATCATTCTTTCCATTTTTATCGAAGTGCCATCATAACAAGGCATAGCATCATCATGCTCAATTCAATTGTTCATAATCTCATACTTTTCTTTATACAAAATGCCATGACAAAATCAATGGAATAACAATCATGCTCAAACTCAATCATATCAAAATGTCATACATAATTTCAATGCATAACATGCCATAACACATATCATAGTGAAATTTCCACAACCCATCATTTCAAGCAAGTCAATTAGCACACAATAAAACACACAATGCATTTTACTCATTGCGCAACAACTATAAATAATTTACCCACATTAGCCTTGCAATCTCCAAAGTCAATGGTTTTTTTCTCCTTGCTCTAGAATAACCTCTTGATTGCCTATACACAAACAAAATTCATAACTTCAATCCAATTGGGAAAATCCCCAAATTTTCCCTTAATCAACAAAACCCCAAAAGTCATAACCTTAATTAAACACAAATCCAACCTACCCATATCTCCTATAGGTTAGAAATCACAACACTAGCTTAGAAACTCAAAGAAATCCAAAGGTCACTCCATCTTCTTCTACATCCACGAAAATCTCTCTCTCTCTCTCTAGGTTCTTCCCCATTCACAACACAATACCCTTTTCTTCAACAAATCAAGAAGAAAATAGGATAACTTACCTTAGAAGCTTTGATTCTTCCTCTTTTCCACGATTCTTCCCCCTTTTCTCTTGAATTTTTGACTCTTCTTCTTTTTTTCTTCTCCTCCTTCACGACTTCTCCTTCCTTCTTCTCTTTATTTTCGTTCTCTCTCTCCTCTCCTTGCTTTTTACGAAACTTGCTCCTCTCCCTCTCTAATTTGCTTTCTTCTTTCTTCCTTCTATACCCATTATACCCTTCACTTAAAGCCCCTTTCCAACTATGCCCTTGGTTGGCTTTTAAAGACTCCAACTAGCTTAGTTCAATTCTAACTTCAACTAACCCTTCTTTCTTATGGTTCACAACAACTCTCCTCTTCTTCTTATTTAAAACCTATTTATTTGGTCTTTTCCCATTTTACCCTTCATTAACTTGGTCCTTCCCATTTTACCCTCCTTTGGTCTTTTAAACTCACATCTTATACTTCTAACTTCTTAACTAATTATCATAGAACAATTGAGGGAATTTGCTAACACTTCCTTCTATAAAAATGTTCATCATTGTCTTAATTTCATAACGCCACCAAAATCATTCAATTCGGAGCACTACATCAAAAGTTATGCTCAAAATATTTCAGACTTGCCTTAAGCTAACAAATTTCCCAACACATTATTTCCATCCTAAAATTGACATTATTAAAGACAAAATTGAAACTCAATTTCTTCATAACAATTGTAGCCCTATTTCTCTAGTTTAATCCGAATCAAAAATCGTTTCATTTCGGTAACTAGAGAAAAATTTATGGCCAAAACATCGAAGCATGCTCCATGAACATGTTCCAACTATAATTTCCAAATTTTCACCTCCAACATTTCACATATAATAGTTCTAACTTCCAAGGACAATTTGGGATCCAACAATTCTCCCCCCCTTAATGAATTTCGTCCTCGAAATTCTTACCTGAGTGATCAACTAAATGGAGGTAATGCTATCATATGTTTTCGTCATTCTCCCAAGTAACTTATTTACTCGAATAGTTTGTCCCAAATGATCATAGTCCATAGAATCACTTTATCTTCCAATCACTCATTTAGTCATTCACTTTCTTAACTAATTCCTCAATATGCTTTAGACTATTCACAATTTTCCACTTCTTGTATCCACTATTCACAATGCTTTAAACTATTCACAATGTCAATATACTTAACTCTTATTGTAACATCCCGTTATCGATGTGATGGGCATATCGGTAATTTGAATGGGATAGCATTGGGTGCATTCATAATTGAACTGCACGTGTATTTTGCCTCTGCATCAGTGATAAATGAGCTAATTGCACATGCATACATAGTGACATGCATTCATGATTTTTCCATCATTTAAATTGTGATTATGAGTTGAATTGTGAATTTTGAGATAATTGAGTTAGATTTGATTTAAAGAGAAATTAGGGATAATTTGAGTGGAATAGTTGAATTAGAGTGAAAATTGAATTTTTGGGATTTGGAAATTGAAATTTGAGTATAGGACTTTGTGTTTTATATTTTTGAGGAATTATGGAATTTTTTCTTGAATTTTTAGAGTTATGAGTCCGGACCGAGAAAATGACCTAGAGATTGATGATTTAGATTCCGGTTTCGAAAGTGAGTGGTAAATGGCTTGGAAAATTTAGATCTGTGAGTTTAGGAATTATTGTGATGAGCCATTGAAATTAGAGACTGAAATTAAAAGAAATTGAGGGCTTGTGGATTTGTGAGCAATAGGTTTAAATCTTTATATAAAAGAGTTAAGTTTTGAAAATTGGAGATAAGCATTTCCTTCTCCTTTCTCTTCTCTCCCCGTCGACGATCTCTTCCTCCCTTGGAGATTTTCATTTGTTCCTTTCATTGCGGTTAAAGATCTGCCGGAGCGTTGGAGTTATTGATGTCTAGCTTGGCGTTGTAGTCTCATCGTTGGTGTTAGAAGTTGAGAGAGTTTTCGGAGATTTAGGGTTTCGGGTTCGATCTTTGATTTGGTAAGTTTATTGTGTTTAGTGTTGTTATTTATTATGGTTTGTTGCATTTATGGTGTTTAATGTGTTAGATAGGGTAGTTGAGTGTGTTAAATGTTAGCTTGAGAGAGTAAAAATGGTGGAGAAATCGATCGGAGAAGATGAAGTAGTCGCACGTCTCGACGTCTGAATTCAGGCCATGCCGCAACGAGAAAAGGCGTACTTTCGCGGCAAAGCGAAACGGGTTTTACGCCATGACGAGGTTGCTCGAGACGCGTCAACGAGGCTTAAGAGTCTTACGTCATGCGAAGGGCTTAGATTTCGAATGGATGTGTTTTGGTTTATTGGGCATAACTTTTAGTGTAGACCTCCAATTGAAGTGATTCTTGATTCGTTATGAACTAGAGAAGGAGGTCTACAATTGTGGTAAAAACTGAGAGTTTGAATTTTAATTAGAGGGATCGTAATTATCGAAAGAGAATCTATTATAGTTTCAAATGCAACCTAAGAGTTATGTGTTAACAATTGGAGTATAATTAGAGTTTAAATGAGAGATTTGTGAAATCAATGGATATTATTGGCCTAGTGAATAGTGGATTTTAGTTGTGAAGCGAGAGATAGCAGAATTGGATTAGAGTGCTGCAAAATCATGATCATGCATCGTACAATTTTGAATTTGAGACATGTGCATTATCGAATTTATTTGATTGAGCATCTAGTGATGAGAATTTTTTTAAATTGTTATAGAGGCACCGTTGGATCGTCAGTCCACGGATATTGCTGGGGCTTCCAGGCAGTAGCTCGGAAGTTACAGGTGAGTAACCTAGTTGGTTCCTTAATCTTTGTGTGTTAAATGTGTTGTGATTGCGTAAATTGTTTGACAATGTGAGTCCTTGTGATTGTGAATCAGTGTATAGAATTATGAGTAAGTGTTCTGAATATGATCAATTGAATCGATTGAATTGTGTTATTGATTGTGCAAGTGTGAGTGCATGCTAGGCATGATTAAAAGCGGTAAATTAACAGTTGTCACTAGAGCAATTAGTGATCAGAGCTTTAAGCTCGATTATCAGTGAAAAGGGCCTAAGGCCAAAAAGGGAATAGTGCATACCCAGAGGGCTCTCCTATCCCTAATGTGAGCGGGCAGTAGTGCATACCCTGAGGGCTCTCCTACTTGCCAAAAATGCGATTATTGTGAAATGTGCCCGAATCGACAATATTGGTGCTCAGTCACAACACTGACATAAAATGAGAATTGGCATGCATTATGCATCTGACTGTGTTGTGAAAGGTGAGAATGCGTGTAGTATGTGATAACTTCTCAGTGACCTATCTAATGTATGATTTTAGTGAAAATGTGTAAAGTGTCTAATAGTGTTCCGATTGTGTATTGTGACTGTGTGATATATTGTGATATATTATGTGTATATGCATGAGTTGGGTGAACAATCGATGATGGTTTCTCATTGAGTTCGCAAACTCACCCAACATTGTAAATATTTTTCAGGGCAGCATTAGTAGATTTCTAGCTCCCGTGATAGACATTTCATGCTGTGCGAGTGCGTGGGCAAGTGAAGCGATGGCACACAGGTCGGTCAGCTGGGACGATTTTTGGGGATGACTTAGTATAGACTTTTGTATCAGTTTTCCTTTTGGGATATTGTATTTTAGACTGTAGGGAACTGATAGACCTGTCTATATTTTGGATTGATTTTACGAAATGAAAGATTATTGTGGTTTTAAATTTTAGTGATTTGCATTTCGGTTAATTATATTGATGCCATGCGAGTATTTAGTGATAGTTGCGAGCGTAACACTTCCTTGCTGTAGGATATGCGTCGGAACGACCCACGGGCGTCCCGGTGCGTGCCCTGCGGTAAGGGGGCGCTACATTAGGTGGTATCAGAGCATGGCTTGGCATCTTTTGGGCATAGTGTATTTTAGGCTTAAATTTTAATGAGAAAAGCAGAAATTGATCATATTTTTGTTTGTTATAGGTCATCCGTTCTTAGGGATCAAGTGGATCAACCAGCTGACCTAGGATCCGTGGGAGCTAGTAGAGAGTCCTCTATGCCTCATTCTGATGAGCTACCTCCTAGAGTTCCCGTGAGACAGGAGAGGAGGTATGATAGACTGCGCAAGCAAGGAGCTATTGACTTCTATGGCAAGACCGACCTGCGGGAGGTGAGGATGGTTAGAGAGGACAGAGAGAGTCCTCGATCGATGGATCGACTGAGGAGCGCTTTGACTATGCAGTGTCTTTGCTTCAGGGTCCGGCTTATCAGTGGTGGAAGACTGTCCCGGGCAGTTCTACCAGGCCCTGCATGTTGGCATGGGATGATTTTCTGAGGGCATTCAGGGATAACTTTATGCCCAAAGTTTATTTAGAGATGAAGATGCAGGAGTTTCTTGAGTTGAGGCAGGGATCGATGTCAGTGGTTGATTATGAGGTGCGATTTAATGAGCTGATGGGATATGCCTCTGCATTGATCGCTTCAGAGTCTGATAGGTGCCGAAGATTCGAGGGAGGGCTTAAACTGGAGATCCGTACCAGGTTAGCCCGGTCTGATATAGGCACCTTTATTGAGTTGAGGGCAGCTGCAGTGAGGATCGAGCAGCTTCTGAGATAGAGCCAAGTTGAGTCTGGTCAGGGCCCCAGTGGCAAGAGACCGAGTGGCAGTCAGGGTAGTGAGAGCAGAGGATTTAGTAAGCGCCAGACTAGGACCTTCAGGTCGTCAGGAGGAGGTAGACAGTCCAGATTTGGATAGAGGGGCAGATTTGTTCAGTCTAGTAGTGGCCGTAGCGGTGCTAGAGGTTTAGGCCAGATGATCCCGCTATGTGAGTATTGTGAGAGGAGGCACAGTGGGGAGTGCTGGAGATTTATCGGAGCGTGTCTTAAGTGTGGCTCTATGGACCATCAGCTCCGAGAGTGTCCTTTTACTGTGGAGGCCCAGTCCGCTATGACTGGTAGGTCAAGCAGTCATACCACGGTGCAGCAGAGCCGTGGAGGTGGATCAGGTTTCAGGGGCCGAGGTAGAGGCCGAGGCTGAGCCGAGGGGTCCATAGTGAGGTCCGAGGGACCGAGCAGCCGTCAACAGTCCCAGGCTAAAGTCTATGCTATGACTCGACAGGAGGCTCAGGAGTCTCCAGATGTTGTTGCGGGTATGCTTCTGATTTCTGGTTTTGAAGCATATGCATTGATGGATCCTGGATCCACTCATTCTTTCATTGCACCGCATGTGGCATGTAGACTGCATTGTGATAGAGAGAGATTGCAGTGTGGGTTAGAGGTGAGTACGCCTCTAGGTAGTACGACAGTTTTGGGAGAGGTCTGCAAGGGGTGTCCGATAGTGATTGATCAGGTAGAGTTGAGTGCAGACCTGATAGTATTGCCTCTGAGAGAGATTGATCTGATTCTAGGGATGGACTGGCTTACTGCGCATAGGGCTGTGATGGATTGTTAAACCAAGGAGGTCGTGTTAGAATCTCCTGGTTAGCCTAAAGTCGCCGAGAGAGGTGTTAGTCGGCGGTGCCAGTAGGATGATTTCCTTTCTGAGTGCCCTGAGGTTGATGCAGGGAGGTTGTGAGGCGTTTTTGGCCCATGTGGTGGACACCAGGATTGAGCAGAGGCTGCAGGATATTCCCATGATTAGGGAATTTCCGGATGTGTTCCCCGATGAGTTACCGGGTTTGCCGTCGGATCGGGAGACGGAGTTTGAGATTGACCTCGTTCCAGGTACCGCTCCTATATCTATACCTCCATATAGGATGGCACCGGTGGAACTGAGGGAGCTTAAGGCTTAGTTGCAGGAGTTGTTGGATAAGGGGTTCATTAGACCCAGTGTTTCGCCGTGGGGAGCTCCAGTGTTGTTTGTGAAGAAGAAGGATGGGACTTTGAGGTTGTGCATCGATTATAGGCAATGAATCGGTGATGATGAAGAATAAGTATCCATTTGCTAGGATCGATGATCTATTTGACCAGTTGCAGGGGGCTCAGGTGTTTACTAAGTTGGATCTGAGGTCAAGGTATTATCAGTTGAGGATAGCAGAGGCGGATGTGCCTAAGAGTGCTTTCAGGAGCAGTATGGGCATTCCGAGTTCCTAGTGATGCCGTTTGGGTTGACTAATGCCCTGACAGCCTTCAGGACCTTGATGAATAAGGTCTTTCAGCCCTACCTAGATCAGTTCGTGATTGTATTTATTGATGATATTCTGGTGTACTCGAGGAGTAGACAGAGCATGCGAGCATCCGAGGATTATGTTGCAGACATGAGGGAGAGGTAGTCAGATGCCAAATTCACAAAATGTGAATTTTGGCTGGATGAGGTGGTGTTCTTAGGCCACATTGTGTCTGGTGAGGGTATCCGGGTGGATCCTCACAAGATTGAGACAGTGAGGGGTTGGGAGGTTCCGAGGAACGTGTCAGAGATTCAGAGTTTCCTCGGTTTAGCAAGATATTACCGGAGGTTTGTCGAGGGGTTTTCAGTGATCTCAGCCCCTTTGACAAAACTTCTGAGGAAGAATGTGGCCTTCAAATGGACTGATGAGTGTCAGAGGAGCTTTGAGGAGCTTAGGCATCGATTGACTACGACGCCAGTGTTAGTTTTGTCGTCAGGGTCCGGAGGTTTTGAGGTATTTAGTGATGCTTCACAGCAGGGATTAGGCAGTGTTCTGATGCAGCATGGGAGAGTTATAGTGTATGCCTCGAGACAGTTGAGGTCTCACGAGGTTAATTATCCAGTGCATGATTTGGAGTTGGCTGCAGTGGTGTTTGCTTTGAAGATCTGGAGACATTATTTGTATGGAGAGACGTTCCAGATCTTCACTGATCATAAGAGTTTGAGATATCTGTTGAGTCAGCGAGAGTTGAATCTGAGACAGAGGAGATGGATTGAGCTGTTGAAGGACTATGACTGCACGATTGAGTATCATCCAGGGAAGGCTAATGTGGTGGCGTATCGTTGAAAGGTGAGATCTCATATCGGTCGGCTTCGATTGATTGGGAGACTGCCTAGTTTGATTCAGTTGAGAGCGCTTAATGTGCCGATGGATTTGGCTCAGGATGGAGCTTTGATGGCCACTTTGAGGCTTAGGCCGATGCTGCATGATCGGATCAGGAGAGTCCAGGATTAGGATCTAGTGTTAGTGAGATTGATTGATAGAGTTAGAGCTGGTCAGGGTTCAGATTTTGAGTTGAGAGATAGGACTTTATGGTTGGGACACAGACTGTGTGTGCCAGATGTCGATGATTTGAGACGAGAGATTTTGGAGGAGGCGCATGTGGCCGCTTATGCCATGCATCCTGGTACTACCAAGATGTATAATACCCTTAAGTTGCATTTCTGGTGGCCAGGTATGAAGAGGCAAGTGGTAGAGTTCGTTTCTCGGTGTTTGACGTGCCAGCAGGTTAAGGCTGAGCACCAGGCCCCAGTTGGGAGATTGTATTCGTTGCCCATTCCGGAGTGGAAATGGGAGCGAATCACTATAGATTTTTTTATGGGGTTGCCTAGGACGCCGAGGCAGCATGATGCAATCTGGGTCATAGTGGACCGGTTGATCAAATCGGCTCGCTTCTTGCCAGTACGAGAGAATAATACTCTCAATCAGTTGGCCCAGAAGTGTGTGGCATAGATTGTGCGACTGCATGGGGTCCCAGTATCGATAGTGTCAGATAGGGATCCCAGATTTACTTCGAGGTTTTGGAGGAGCCTACAGTCAGCTATGGGTTCGAGGTTAAACTTTAGTACAGCATTTCATCCTCAGACAGATGGGCAGAATGAGAGGACGATCAAGACTGTTGAGGATATGCTGAAAGCTTATGTATTGGAGTTCAGAGGTGCTTGGGATCAGTACTTGGCTCTGGTTGAGTTTGCGTACAATAATCAGTACCAGAGCAGTATTGGGACGGCACCGTATGAGGCCTTATATGGGAGATCATGTAGATCACCTCTTTACTGGGATGAAGAGGGTGTGAGGGTGCTCGAGGGTCCTGAGATGATCTAGGATACTGTGGATAAGGTTAGATTGATTCGGAGTCGCATTAAGGCGGCTCAGGATAGACAGAAGAGTTATGTGGATCAGCATCGGCGAGAGATGGAGTACAGTGTAGGCGACAGAGTGTTTCTTCGAGTGTCACCTTGGAGAGGAGTGCTGAGATTTGGCCGTAAGGGCAAGTTGAGTCCTCGGTATATCGGTCTGTATGAGATTACTGAGAAGATTGGACCGTTGGCCTATAGATTGGCATTGCCTAGTGAGATGTCCTAGTTGCACGATGTGTTTCATGTGAGTATGCTTCGGAGATACCGCTCAGACCCGGCTCATGTGATTCCGGCTCAAGAGATTGAGATAGCTAGTGATTTGAGTTATGTTGAGGAGCCGGTACAGATTATCGAATCGCGGGTCAAGCAATTGAGGAGCAGGGTAATTCCATTGGTGAAAGTCCTATAGAAGAACCATCCATCAGAGGAGGCAACTTGGGAGACTGAGGAGCACATGAGGAGGCAGTACCCTCATCTGTTCTACCAGTCAGGTATGAAATTTCAGGACGAAATTTTTATTTAGGAGGGGAGAATTGTAACATCCCGTTACCGATGTGATGGGCATGTCGGTAATTTGGATGGGATAGCATTGGGTGCATTCATAATTGAACTGCATGTGTATTTTGCCTCTGCATCAGTGATAAATGAGCTAATTGCACATGCATACATAGTGACATGCATTCATGATTTTTCCAGCATTTAAATTGTGATTATGAGTTGATATGTGAATTTTGAGATAATTGAGTTAGATTTGATTTAAAGAGAAATTAGGGATAATTTGAGTGGAATAGTTGAATTAGAGTGAAAATTGAATTTTTGGGATTTGGAAATTGAAATTTGAGTATAGGACTTTGTGTTTTATATTTTTGAGGAATTATGGAAATTTTTCTGAAATTTTTAGAGTTATGAGTCCGGACCGAGAAAATGACCTAGAGACTGATGATTTAGATTTCGGTTCTGAAAGTGAGTGGTAAATGGCTTGGAAAATTTAGATCTGTGAGTTTAGGAATTATTGTGATGAGCCATTGAAATTAGAGACTGAAATTAAAAGAAATTGAGAGCTAGTGGATTTGTGAGCAATAGGTTTAAATCTTTATATAAAAGAGTTAACTTTTGAAAATTGGAGATAAGCATTTCCTTCTCCTTTCTCTTCTCTCCCCGTCGACGATCTCTTCCTCCTTTGGAGATTTTCATTTGTTCCTATCATTGCGGTTAAAGATCTGCTAGAGCGTTGGAGTTATTGATGTCTAGCTTGGCGTTGTAGTCTCATCGTTGGTGTTAGAAGTTGAGAGAGTTTTCGGAGATTTAGGGTTTCGGGTTCAATCTTTGATTTAGTAAGTTTATTGTGTTTAATGTTGTTATTTATTATGGTTTGTTGCATTTATGGTGTTTAATGTGTTAGATAGGGTAGTTGAGTGTGTTAAATGTTAGCTTGAGAGAGTAAAAATGGTGGAGAAATTGATCGGAGAAGATGAAGTAGTCACACGTCGCGACGTCTGAATTCAGGCCACGCCGCGACGAGAAAAGAAGTACTACGCATGGCGAAACACGCGAGACGTCATGGCGAGCGAAATGGGTTTTACGCCACGACAAAGTTGCTCGTGACGCGTCGTGGCGAAGAGTCTTACGTCATGCGAAGGGCTTAGATTTTGAATGGATGTGTTTTGGTTTATTGGGCATAACTTTTAGTGTAGACCTCTAATTGAAGTGATTCTTGATTCGTTATGCACTAAAGAAGGAGGTCTACAATTGTGGTAAAGACTGAGAGTTTGAATTTTAATTAGAGGGATCGTAATTATCGAAAGAGAATCTATTATAGTTTCAAATGCAACCTAAGAGTTATGTGTTAACAATTGGAGTATAATTAGAGTTTAAATGAGAGATTTGTGAAATCAATGGATATTATTGACCTAGTGAATAGTGAATTTTAGTTGTGAAGCTAGAGATAGCAGAATTGGATTAGAGAGCTACAAAATCATGATCATGCATCGTACAATTTTGAATTTGAGACATGTGCATTATCGAATTTATTTGATTGAGCATCTAGTGATGAGAATTTTTTAAAATTGTTATAGAGGCACTATTGGATCGTCAGTCCACGGATATTACTGGGGCTTCCAGGCAGTAGCTCGGAAGTTACAGGTGAGTAACCTAGCTGGTTCCTCAATCTTTGTGTGTTAAATGTGCTGTGATTGCGTAAATTGTTTGACAATGTGAGTCCTTGTGATTGTGAATCAGTGTATAGAATTATGAGTAAGTGTTCTGAATACGATCAATTGAATCGATTGAATTGTGTTATTGATTGTGCAAGTGTGAGTGCATGCTAGGCATGATTAAAAGCGGTAAATAAACAGTTGTCACTAGAGCAATTAGTGATCAGAGCTTTAAGCTCGATTATCAGTGAAAAGGGCCTAAGGCCAAAAAGGGAATAGTGCATACCCAGAGGGCTCTCCTATCCCTAATGTGAGCGGGCGAGAGTGCATACCACGAGGGCTCTCCTACTTGCCAAAAATGCGATTATTGTGAAATGTGCCCGAATCAGGACAATATTGGTGCTCAGTCACAACACTGACATAAAATGAGAATTGGCATGCATTATGCATCTGACTGTGTTGTGAAAGGTGAGAATGCGTGTAGTATGTGATAACTTCTCAGTGACCTATCTAATGTATGATTTTAGTGAAAATGTGTAAAGTGTCTGATATTGTGCCGATTGTGTATTATGACTGTGTGATATATTGTGATATATTATGTGTATATGCATGAGTTGGGTGAACCATCGATGATGGTTTCTCATTGAGTTCGCAAACTCACCCAACATTGCAAATATTTTTTAGGGCAGCGTTAGTAGATTTCTAGCTCTCGTGATAGAAGTTTCCTGCTGTGCGAGTGCGTGGGCAAGTGAAGCGATTGCACACAGGTCGGTCAGCTGGGACGATTTTTGGGGATGACTTAGTATAGAATTTTGTATCAGTTTCCCTTTTGGGATATTGTATTTTAGACTGTAGGGAACTGATAGACCTGTCTATATTTTGGATTGATTTTACGAAATGAAAGATTATTGTGGTTTTAAATTTTAGTGATTTGCATTTCGGTTAATTATATTGATGCCATGCGAGTATTTAGTGATAGTTGCGAGCGTAGCACTTCCTTGCTGTAGGATATGCGTCGGAACGACCCACGAGCATCCCGGTGCATATCCTGCGGTAAGGGGGCGCTACACTTATGTCTATCTCTCTGTCGTCCATACCTTTGGTTTTAACCCATCTAATTCATTCATGTTCTTCGAGTCATAAAATTCCCAGTACAGGTCAATTTCATTTATTAATAACATCTTTGATCAATTATGGCCTTCAACCATCCTTGACCTTATTCATTCAAATAAAGAGGCTGATGACTCTTTTTGTCATATAGCGCTCCAAACAATATTATAATGACATCACTGCGATAATGGTTGTTATGCTTAAAGTCAATCAAGTTGTACATTGATCTTATATTCCTATGAACTCCAAAAATATAAGCTTTAAGCATCTCTAGCAATTTCTTGCTTAATCATCTTCATCGGGTATACATACCTCTCCTTTCGATTACAAAACATCATTTTTCAATTCGAACTCGGAATTCAAATCCATTTCTAATTCCTTAATAAGATTCTTAATTTCTGAGTCCTCAATTTGGGCTTTGTTAATCCTTTCGTGTGAAACAAATTTTCAATTCCATAGCAATTAGTACTTTGATCTACCTTAAAATTCAACTCCACATTTTACACTCTTTATTACACTACATATGCTTTACTGCTATCAGGATTTCTGCTTAATTTATCAAATACAACACTAGCCTTACTAGGAAATACTCATTTGTATCATCAAAATATTTTAATACTTTTATCTATTATCTTAGTCTCGTATTCCATTCTCTCAACTCAATAATTATCTCAAACTTTAATGATCTGTATATTTATATATATCCCAACTGTTTATGTACATATAATGTCTCCCACTTTCAAAATAATCACCATTGTAGCAAATTCCAATTCATACATCAAATAATCATCTCATAAGGTTCAATTGTCTCCATGCATACGAAATCACTTTATCATGCTGCATTGGATTTTATCCAAATCTCTTATACTACATCATTGTATACTATAAAATCTCCAAATTCAAACGATATAATTAATATTGGTGTTATGATTCCTCAAATTTCTCTTTACTTTCATTACTCATCTAATTTACACAATTTTCCTCAAGTATTCAAACTGCACTTCTCAACTTTTCGAATACATTTAATATATCATCAAATTTTTCTTGGATCGCTTTAATCTTCAATACTATAGTATTATCAGGGAATTATTAACTCCAGCAGATATAACCAAAAACTCCTTGTGCCCATGATTCGTTCTCGTAATTCTTTAAGTATCTTGTTTCTCAATAAGGTAACATTATTTCACGTCATTTTCAATTTCCCAATTGACTTCCTTTCTCGAATGATTTTCTTAATTCATTCGATTTCCTCTGATTTCACAATTGAATTCTTTAAGTATTCTAATGTTTGCTCACTCAGACTAGTTTCTCAACACATTTCAACTTATTTGCAAACTTACTTCCTGTGTTGGTAATACCTTCATCAAAATCTTATTTATTTCTCCTGTGCATACTCTATCTCTTATGCTTGAGTCTCCGCTAGGGATAAGACTCCAACCTTCACTTTTGATTCATTTCATATCCATTTCTGCTTTGCTCTTTCATTGATCGTTCTTAATATGAACTATCTAATCTGTTTGACCTAATTCAATGAAATTCTTCTTCAAAAGATGATTTCTTGCTATTATCATCAATATTGTTCATGCAATCTTTATCAATGAACTGCTATCATCATCAATGCTATCTCAACCATTCTTAATAACTCAATATGATCAATTTCAACAATTCATGAACTTTTAATAATTTCACTTTCTGTCACATTTTACATAATCAAACTGTCCTTCGTAATAACACTCAATAAAATAAGAGGCATATTCGTTTACTCTTAGACTTCGGTATGTACCATCATGATCACTACATTTTATACACAGAAGTAATTTCAGCAGGTCACCAACTTATATCTCATGCTACTGATACATCCATCGTAACAAATTCCAAACAACCTCTGAATATTATACTATATTCAAAATTTTCGCTCCGTTGTAGTTACCTTTTTTAACACAATCACCTATACCACACTTCTATCTCAGTACTCTGATTCATCTCATAATTTTAACTACAGGGATCATAGATTACCTTATATACCATATCCAACTATAAATCTCATATGTACAAAATCAGATTATTCACCAATGTAACCACATTATCGGATATATACTCATAATGACCGGTCGACTTAGCCTCGAGGACTTCTACATATACTACTCGCAATTGTTTCTCTCTTTTTTTCTTCCATAAGTACATTCTTAATCAATTTAGAATTATAAACACATAGCCCTCTGATCTCAATTTACTAGCACAATCTTATTCCAAATCATAAATTCCGAGTTCCACTTGTCAATTCCACTTTGCTTGTATACCATAAATCTTGTCATTTCTACCTTTGTCTCTATTTCCCATTCAGTCAATTCATGCAATTATTCTCACATCCATATCAATTCAAGTATAAATACATCAATTCAAATACAATTCATAACAAAATTCCATTACCAAATTCACTGACATATCCACAATTACAGAATTTATGTCTAATATATTGAACCACGAAAATTTTCTTATTTCTAAATAGCCACAACATTCCTTGCCTTACACTCTGACAAAATGCCATTCTTCTCATTGTTTCTGTTCCTAATAGTCCAAACAATTAACAAAAGTGCATACATATGATTCAAGCGATTGCAATTACTAGGATTCTATACTCATCAGAATCCTTCTCTAAGGGTGAAAAATCAGGTGCGACAGATCCTTACAAAACTCCTCGTATTCTTTTACGAGGCAACATTTTACTCCTTTAATGCAAACACTAACATTTTGATTTTCTACATATATGCATGACATGCATGTCACTTAATGAAATCAATCAATTCACAATGCAAACAATTTATCACATAACACACTAATGCATAGCACCACCTATTCTAAGCCTAGGACCCTTTAAAGCCTAAGCTTCGATACGACAGGATGTTAGGCCCCTTTTCCGAAGCCCAACAATCGCTCCAAATATCATATCATAAGACGTACACTGAGCACCCTATAGGGTTACTCCAATTAACCTTCATTTTCATCATCAATTCAAGTACATTTCAACAAACTTTCCTTAAGTTCTTATTTTCTAACAACTCATTCCTCTTCCTGCTACTTCTATCAGCTTAAACCCTTAACAATCTCTCTTGGTGAAACTTATCATACGCGCCCATGTAAGATCTCAATTCCGGCGCTCTGATACCACAACTGTTGGCATCCAGACGAAAACATAAGCGGACTTCTAAGTTCTATAACCCTAATCGAAAAACAGAAAAATTTTCCATTCGTATGACATGCAAGCCAAAAAGGCGAGCCCACACAACAATAATCACTATTGAATTCTTTCAAATGGTAGCCCTTAGTCTCTAGTTCATTTAGAAGCAAGAACCACCTCAATCGGAGCTCTATAACTCAAAATATACTCAAAAATTCAAAGTATATTCATAGCCCGATCAAGCTCTCCAATCCAACCCGTCACTTCCTTTCCATCAAAATTTTTGGTTTTAACTCAAAGGTATATAAATTTTTATGGAGAGGTAGAAAAACGTGTTAGGAATCTATCACCTCAAGAATCACCTCAATCGGAGGTCGGACGAAGGAGTTATGGCCAAACGAATCCGATATGTTCATATCCTGATTCTTACTGAACATACTTTGGCGCAAATGTCATAACTCTCAGTACAGGTGTCTGATTGACTTCGTTCTTAGACAGTTAGAAAGTAGACATCTAGGTATAAAACTTTCATGAAGAACACAATTTGAAATTCTGTTGTTTTGGGGGTTGAATTACACGGACCGTGTACAAATCACACAGCCCGTGTAACCCACGGGTGGGAAGGGTGTCACTGCGTTGGGAAATACACGGCCCGTGTAAATTCACATGGGCAGACCGTGTAACCTTCGGGTAAGACAAATTTTTACCCTCCAAGACCCTTACAAAGGGTCCTAAATCCATCCTAACTTCTCACATACTCGTAATCTTTCCAAAATCCACCCTTTTGAGCCCGATATCACTTCATAAACTCAAATGGTTCGGGAATTTAATCCTATACGACATCCTAACTTGTAATAAACATAACTCTCAGCTCCGATCTCGAAACTTGCATATTCTATAGCTTTGGAAAGCTATAAAGACGAACTACAACTTTCAAGAAGGACACTTTGGCTAATTCTGCCTAGATCGACACAGTTTTTCATTGGAAGTCAGGACATACAATTTCCCTTATGAAAACTTAGCACATTCATCCCAACTAACTTCTTCTATCACAACATCATTCCCAACCATTCATCCTCCAATTGGCATTCATACATCACTCCACATAAAATCATATAATTTCTTAAATTCAATAACATCTTATCAATAACCAAGCTCCTCTCTTGCTTCTCCATGATATCTCACACATATATAACACTCATATTCAAAGTTCATCAACACAAAGGATTTCCTTTTTAAGTTTGCTTAATTCCAACTCAATTAATTCATCCCATGAAGCCTTTCCAATCGCTAACATCCTATTCTAAAATGAAAAAAAATTTACAATCTCAACAAAGAATCACATGCATACACACAAGCCATTTTCTTTATCATAAATTCCAAACTTAAAAAGACATATACAGATACAAAAGGAAGTCCTCGATTTCCTGTTCTCATTTCCATGCAAAGTAAATCATTTAACAAACTTCATTTACAAATCAAAATACACATCACAATTTGAGAACAATACAAATGAATGCTCAGTGTTCAACATACTGATTAAACTATACAAAGAATTCAAACTAGCTTAGCACAAAGGCTATCTATCTCGAAGTTGTCCAATTGTCTTGCAAGGATCTCTAATTCTTCTTGTTCTGCACCTGAGGAGGGGGAAAGAATGGGTTGAGCTTCATAGCTCAGTGGCTAAACCATTTATAGTCAATGGCATTGAGCCACACAATCAACCAAATACATATACATACTAGCATGTTTAGGCATAAGTATATAACAATGAGAATCCAACATTCACAAAGAAATTGTCATCTCATAATTTCAAATCATCTTCACACACTAAATGTAATTCATTTCAAGGCAACTTAGAACATCAAATGCAATGCACATTTCAATGGCTAGAGCGTTCCGTGAACAAAACGACGAAACCGAAGTTTACGCCGTGAATCAAAACGAGTTCATTCTCAGATCTCGTGGGCCACAAGCGGGCAACCGGGATAAGGCTTTGACGTCGACGTGCACGTGACTCGAAACGGTTCCTCTCTCGCCCAAACAAAGCACATAATCACATCTTATGTTCAATTCAATCATTCTTTCCATTTTTATCGAAGTGCCATCATAACAAGGCATAGCATCATCATGCTCAATTCAATTGTTCATAATCTCATACTTTTCTTTATACAAAATGCCATGACAAAATCAATGGCATAACAATCATGCTCAAACTCAATCATATCAAAATGTCATACATAATTTCAATGCATAACATGCCATAACACATATCATAGTGCAATTTCCACAACCCATCATTTCAAGCAAGTCAATTAGCACACAATAACACACACAATGCATTTTACTCATTGCGCAACAACTATAAATAATTTACCCACATTAGCCTTGCAATCTCCAAAGTCAATGGTTTCTTTCTCCTTGCTCTAGAATAGCCTCTTGATTGCCTATACACAAACAAAATTCATAACTTCAATCCAATTGGAAAATTCCCTAAATTTTCCCTTAATCAACAAAACCCCAAAAGTCATAACTCTAATTAAACACAAATCCAACCTACCCATATCTCCTATAGGTTAGAAATCACAACACTAGCTTAGAAACTCAAAGAAATCCAAAGGTCTCTCCATCTTCTTCTCCATCCACGAAAATCTCTCTCTCTCTCTCTAGGTTCTTCCCCATTCACAACACAATACCCTTTTCTTCAACAAATCAAGAAGAAAATAGGATAACTTACCTTAGAAGCTTTGATTCTTCCTCTTTTCCACAATTCTTCCCCCTTTTCTCTTGAATTTTTGACTCTTCTTCTTCTTTTCTTCTCCTCCTTCACGACTTCTCCTTCCTTCTTCTCTTTATTTTCGTTCTCTCTCTCCTCTCCTTGCTTTTCACAAAACTTGCTCCTCTCCCTCTCTAATTTGCTTTCTTCTTTCTTCCTTCTATACCCATTATACCCTTCACTTAAAGCCCCTTTCCAACTATGCCCTTGGTTGGATTTTAAAGACTCCAACTAGCTTAGTTCAATTCTAACTTCAAATAACTCTTCTTTCTTATGGTTCACAACAACTCTCCTCTTCTTCTTATTTAAAACCTATTGATTTGTCTTTTCGCATTTTACTCTTCATTAACTTGGTCCTTCCCATTTTACCCTCCTTTGGTCTTTTAAACTCACATCTTATACTTCTAACTTCTTAACTAATTATCATAGAACAATTGAGGGAATTTGCTAACACTTCCTTCTATAAAAACGTTCATCATTGTCTTAATTTCATAACGCCACCAAAATCATTCAATTCGGAGCACTACATCAAAAGTTATGCTCAAAATATTTCAGACGTGCCTTAAGCTAACACATTTCCCAGCACATTATTTCCATCCTAAAATTGACATTCTTAAAGACAAAATTGAAACTCAATTTATTCATAACAATTGTAGCCCTATTTCTCTAATTTAATCTGAATAAAAAATCGTCTCATTTCGATAACTAGAGAAAAATTTATGGCCAAAACATCGAAGCATACTCCATGAACATGTTCCAACTATAATTTCCAAATTTTCACCTCCAACATTTCACATATAATAGTTCTAACTTCCAAGAACAATTTGGGATCCAACACAATCCATACTCTAATCATGATTATATAATCCCAGAAGTAATAGAAAATGAGAAAATGTTTGTTTCATTTGTTTTATTCTTTCTCTCATTTTGATTGAAAACTTAAAAACAAGCAAAACAGACAAGTTCGAAAACACACATGCAAATAAAAAGTAATGCAGAAATGTAAAGGAAAAGAAATTTACTTCCCTTGGTTTGCCTCCCAAGAAGCGCCTTTGTTTAGGGTTGCTGGCTCGACTCCTTTTTCTCCTCACGTGACAAAGTTGTGATCTTCATGTAGCACATGCGGCTTCTCTACGTGAGGTAATTCAAGATAGGGTCTTAGTTGATCATCATCCTTATTCGACGCCTTCCCTATCCTCAGATTCTCAATTTTGACTGAGTCCATACAATCTGGAAATATTTCGAACGTCTCTTCACCTTTTTCTTTATCATTTAACTCCTCCAATGTGTAATGTAAAGGTAAAGAGTTAGTTTCAAAAATAATTATGGACTCAGTACTTACCTCCGAGCTAAAAGATATGTCCTTTGTGGCTTCGAGCTCCTTCTCCACTTCTTTGACACAAACAATTTGTTGAGGGTTGACCTCAAATTTCTCAAGCTTCTCATCACTTTGCAAATTTTTCGCACAGACTTCGATTGGATACACCTTGGGTTGATACGATGACGTCTCTTCTTGTTGCGATTCTAGGTGATCAAGGCTCACTACCATCTGACCTATTAGGTTTTCCATCCTCTGTTGGTGTGCTGTTATTTCCTGTTGGTTTGCTTTTATTTCCTGAAAATCCTGGTGCAATTACAAGTTGGAAGCAACAAGTTTGTTAATAATTTCTTCTAAAGATGCACCTGAACCAAGTTGGCTCTCCGATTTTTGGGACCAAGTACTTTCTGGAAATTGCCTTCCATCATTATGGAATTGTAAAGTATTCTCCTGCAATTGCAACATCAACTCTTCCAAAGATGGACCGGAGTTGTGATAGGAAGCTTCTGGTCTGTACGAGAATTATTGTGTATCTTGCAAACTATCACGGAAGTAATTCTGCTGATTATCCCATCCATAACAAAAATTAGGTTGATCAGTCCAAACATTGTTATAGGATTGAGAATATGAATTATAAAAGAAATTACTTCCGTCCATAACAATTTTTTGTTTTTTTTTCTAAACAAAAAATGAAAAGATCACAAAATAATAGAAAAGAAATTAATCACGAACAAATATATACAAAACACCAATTAAATCACAAACAAAAACTAAAACACTACACTCCCCAGCAATGACGCCAAAATTTGACCGCACGTCGTAACGCTAATAAAAATTAAAATAACTAGACTACTACTGTAGCAGTGGCGAGTCTAGGTCGATCCCACAGAGTGTGTGTGTAAAGTTTAAGGAATGAAATTAACTGGTGTTTAGGAAAAAGGGGGTTTTGGATTTTTAAAGATGAAAATAAAATAAAACTAACTAATAAAAACAAATTAAAGAAAACATGAAAAAATGATAAAAGTGAGGAATTTGGTAAGGACCCAATTCTTTGGTTCAATCTCGGCCTACACCCTGACTAAGCATATTTTATTAATTTATTGTTCTTTAACCTCTCCTAGAAATTATTAATCGTGGATTAAAATTAACCCGAGTTTTCCCTTAGGTTTTGTTTAATCAAGATACGATCGTTGATTAAACCTAACCACCTAACAACCTAGGATACGATCTCTAGATTTAATTAGGCAGTAGCATTATAAATTAGGAAAACCGATTAATCAAGGAAACAACCACATACGCTCGGGTCATTTAACCTAGGTCATGTTATCTCTAATGATTACAAATCATTAGTCGCTACACATGAATTTCAACATAACAATTACAGATTATATCGAAATTCTAGCAATGGGTTTTACAATTAACAATCCAATGAACACATTAAAATCATCACTCACAATACCCAATAGGTTCATACACAAATATCCGAATAATAACAAAAATCCAATTATCCATATATGAAACCCAAATCAGTTAAAATCGGATAACACAATTAATTTTTAATGAGAGAAAGAAATAACAAAATAATTAAAATAATACTTAACCCGAGTCGTTGGCATCGATTTTACCTCTGAACTGGTGTCAGGACGTTTAGCTTTTCACGAGTTTCTTCCAAAATAATAGCTTTAGTCCCATTTAATCCCTAACCAAAAATCTCCTTTTAATTTCTCACTGTTTACTGTAGCTGATGGGATGAATTAATTTCATCTCCACTACGCTGCTTGTCTCCTCGTCTGTCGCAGCGTCTCACGCTGAGCCAAAGAAACCACATGAGTCCAAATGCCTACGCCTAGCCACCAAGCCTCGCCTCCAGCCAAGACTCTTTACATTTCTTGCACTGTTTAATGACAAGACCAATAAGGGTCTACATCAATAAAACCTTTGCTGCTCACCTGCTCCTGCTCTTGCTGCTTCTTCCACGCAGCGTTTTATGCTTTTACGCCACGTTTCACTATGCTTCCTTTAATTTTGCTGTTGCTTGGATGTAACATCCCATCTCCGATGGGAAGGGTATTTTAGTAAATTGAGACGGGTTAGGAGTATTAAATTATATCTCGGCATGAACATATGTCATGCAGCCTCTATAAATGGTGAGTTTTGCACAGGCATATAGTCATACATGCATTCATGACATTTCCCGGCCTAAGTGTCTAATTGTGATCTTTCGTGAAATTTGTGTGATAATGGGATTTGAAAACTTATTTGAGTCGCCATAGAGTGTTTTACATTTTAGGATTTATGAAAATTTTCTGGAATTATCAGGAGAAAATTCCCAGACAAGCAAAATCGCGGTACATGGCCTAAAAGTGTTTTTGTAGTGAAAGTGTTGTTTTCGTGTTTAAAAATTATTGGGAGTGGACTGTCTTATGTTTTACAATTTTGGGCAATTTAGGTAATTTTCAAAAAATGATTCGAAAATTTCTGGAAATTCCGACCGAAAAAAATCGCCAATTGGCGAACCGGTCGATTTTCGGTAGCGAAAATTGCTACCCAATGGCACTGTAATATTGGGTATATTATTTTGGAATTGAAATGAGGACCATTGGACTAAAATGGGTCAAATTGTAGTAGGATTTCTAAATCCTATCTATTATTTTGTCTTATTACTATTTTGTTTAACTAATCCTATAATGCCACTTGTCATTTTGCCTTAATGGCTTTTGTCCTATGCTTAGTATTTCTCTCGTATTGCCTTAGAAAAGAAGGAAAAGAAGCCTTAAGTAATCATCCGAAAGCTCTCCCCATTTTTACTCTCTCACCATCGAATTCTCTTCCTTCTCTCTCTAAGTGAAACCTTCCTCTAGTTCTTCTACTTGGTATGATGAGTTTTGTGCATGCTAGAGAAGTGAAGGAGGTTGGTGATTGTATATGTGGAGTGAAGAGGAGAGGTTGATGCTAGGTGAAGAAGTAAGAGTTGGAGTTGGAAGCTTTTATTAGGTAAGGTTTTAATGATACTTTGATTATGTCGTTATTGAATCATGGTGATTAGAAGCATGTAATGGGAATTATGGTACAATTATGATGTTGATTGATGCTTTAATTTGATGATAATTATTGCTTGACTTAATGGGTATAAGGTTAGTTTGAAGTAGGAATGGATAAGGTAGTATGAAGATATGGTTTTAACTTGATTTGTGATTGAATTTTGATGATTCATGTTAATTAGAATTGAGAAATTAAGTGCTGCCAATTTTTAGGTATTATCCCTAGGACATGTATGAATGTGTATGAATGGTATAAGAACTGATTTGTGTTATTTGGATGCTTGCTGATGTGTTAAAGGCAATGGAAATGAGAGAAACAAAGGTTGGACCAAATCTGAAAAATTAGGGTTTTTGATTGATTGTACTGTTTTATTCATAACTCATTGTATAGAAATGCAAATGAGGTGAAGTTTGTGCCCTCTTAAACTTTTGGATGTTAGCTACATTTTCGTGTGAAATAGGTGTTGTCAAATTGTAACTCTAATAGGTTGAAATTTGGCATGGAAAGTTACTGTTTTATTGCCTGTGAACAGTAACCGAAACCATACCCTATGAGCTTTGCTGATTTTTCTAAATTAATTGGTAGGGAACTAGGAAAAATGGTCTTCATGGAAGTTGAGGCATATTGAGTTAACTTTCCATTGCCACTGATCTTGCTAATTTTAGAGGTGTATATTGAGAGATATGAACTGTTTACTATGGACTGGTTTTGGGCATGTTGATGAAACCTAGCTTAAGTGTTGATCTTGTGAGTATTCTGCTTGGAAGCAATTTTTGTGGACTGAATTGGTGTGAGTGATCTTCTGCAAAGTTGTAGAGGAAGACATTATCTTGGAAATGAGATATGGCATATAATTTTTAGAGGTCAGAGTTGGGAGTTATGATTTTGCAAAAACTGATCCTGCATTAGGTTAGGAATTGCTGATCATGGCAGTAACTTGCATGACAGTTTTGAAATGGTTAGAAATGAAATTGGAAATTGAGTTCTTCATGAAAATTGAAGTTTGAGGATTTATCTTTTCAGGGGTATAAAGTTCAGATTTTTCTGACTTGTTTACAGGGAGTTATGCTTGTTATAAGTTTACTGCTCAAATTGAATGATTTCAGGGACAGAAACATTGAGTGAATTAATTGACTTGTTTAGAAATGGAATTTGATTTTGGGTTGTTCATGAAAGTTGTAGATGACATTGTGAAATTATTGAGCATATTTATGTGGTAATTTTTGGCTGAAGAATCAGAGAGTTATGGAAATTTCAATGTACTGTTCTGTTTTAATGGGATTTGAGTAGGCAGTAGCTTTGAAGGATTTTGACACCCTTAGGGTGAAATTGATTTTATGGTCTTCATGAGAATGGTAGAGCTTTTCATTATCTTTCCAACAAGCTATGGTTTGTATTTTTCTGATTTGTGTGCTAAGAATTATTGTTGTTGGAAATTCGGATGGGAATATGAAAAAAAAGAGGGTAATGGAATTAAGGCCCGGTCACTAGGGCGACGCGTCGCCCTAGCGACGGAAATGATAAATCAACCCGCTGGGCGTAGACGTCGCCCCAGCGAGGCTGACCCTTGTTTATTTATTTATTTTATTATTTTTATTTATTAATTGATAATTTGGGATTTCATGCTTCTTTTGTCAATTTCTTTTCCGTCTGACGTCCGATTGACCTGATTCTTGAGGCATCGGATTCGTTGAATATTTAATTTCATTTTGTGAGAAATTGGGAATTTTTGGACGGGAAATTGACGTGGCCCCGGGTAGCGGAGCCTTTAATCACTATTTTGTTTAATTGGGGACCTATAGAGGTCCAATTGCGCCGTCGGCGCCAATAGGTTTCTAATTTTAGACGGATTTTATTATGGGGAAATTTGGATTTAGGGCCGGAAAATTCATGAACATGCATATTTCACCTACATGTGCACAAATTATATCTGTAGTGACTCGTTCTTTCTCAGTTTCTTATAGAGGCTCAAGTGGAGCGTCGTCAGACCGACGGGGCGAAAACTTCCCGGTATTAGCTCGGAAGTAATAGGTGAGTAACCTAGTTGGTTTCTCAACCTTATGTGTTTATTAATGATATGCATTGATTGCCATGAGGATGCAAGGATGGATATATGTAATTGATTGTTTTGATTGATTTCGGACCATGGGTGTTCGAAATATTGGATTGAGATATTGAAGTGCAAATGAAAATAAGTGCGTGAGAATGCATTAGTAAATTGGATTGTAAATGTGATAGATTAGTAAATTGGATTGTAAATGTGATAGTGAAACGAAAGGTAAATGCATGGGAATGAATACCGGACTGAAAGTCCGAGAACATTGGAAAATGATCGGAAATAGTAATTAATTGGAATTGGAAATAGAAATGCGATAATTGGAAATTAGAAAATGACATGTGCATTCATGCATAGTAAATGATTAGATAATGGCAGTTGTGACCGGTGTCGCCACCGATTTCAGAGCTTTAAGCTCAACGCACAGGGCCTCGTGCCTAACGTATTCCGAGCCTCGGCTCGATGATCGAGCTATGCCCAACATTTGAGGCTTTAAGCCCGATGTTTGAGCCAATGGCTCAACGCGTATATGAGCTCAAAGCACGGTCACAACAACGAAAGAAAACGAAAGAGTCACATGCACACTGCATAAATGAATGTTTAATGTGAATTGTGTGAAAGGCTTATTGCCTTATAAAATGTGAAATTGAGTGCCTGTGATTTCTTGTTTAAGATATATATACAGTATTGTGTGATTGTGTGGATATGCATGAGTTGGGTGAACCATCGATGATGGTTTCTCACTGAGTTCGCAAACTCATCCAACATTGCATCTATTTTTCAGGAAATGGAGAGTACCCCGTTGGACACACGGAGTACGATATCGCTAGCAAGACAAAGTATCGGTCGATCGATGTCGTAAAGATATCGCATTCGTGTATTAATTTGGTATTTAGTAGGCCCAATTGTTTTCATGGAATTGTATAGAGTGACTGAGCACTAATGAGTGCTAATAATGAGTGAAATTGTTTTATCAATAAAATGGTTTAATATTTGAAAATGTTTTGTTATAATTGGGCCAAGTTAATGATTGCTTTGCGCACTCTACTGTTTTTGAAAGAAAAAGATAATATCATGCGCACTCTAATGTTTTTGAAAGAAAAAAAAAATGTCATACGATTTTTGGTTAACAAGGTAAATGAATGTTCTAGTACGCCACCCTCGCGGGTCACGGGCTCGGATATCACCATGGATATCGGGTTCGGGTCTCGTCGGGAGTGGGGTGCTACATTTGTGGTATCAGAGCCCAGAAGTACAATCTTACATGGGCTTTCTGAAAAAAAATGGGTGTGTCTAGTTATGCGCATTTAAGATGTGTCACGGTAGATAGTGACAACTGATCCCCAGTGTAGTATATGAGTCGTATGTATAAATATGTCTCAGTCGTTTAAGCGGTTAGAAAAAGTGAGAAAAAGGATAATGTGTTAGAGTGTGATAAAAGGAAGAAATGGATATCGCAAAATAGGAAAAAGTGTATGGTTCGACCAGACAGACGAATATTTCGTGCTGGTATTGACGGGTATATTGTGAAGTACAATATTGGAGTTAGATTGGGTATATCCTTGAATATGAACTTGAATAAAGATTATAGTTGGGAATGAAAAAAAAAACAATAGAGTTAATGGGAAGATTTCCAGTGTAATAGGTGAATGAAAATCAAGTGTTCTATGATATAGCGAGGTCACAATTGGGATTGATTACCGTGATAAGAATTATATATAAGGATTGGTGATTTGGAGTCAAAATATATTAAGGGCAAAATCAAGAATGATTTCACATCTGTGATCTTGATTTGAGTGTGGAAATATATGGGTATAATGCCATAATGAAAAGATTGAAATGTAAGACAATGAAATTGATAGATGAAAAAGTTGTTCGGGTTTAAATTGATCTGCCTAAGTAAATGCACACCTGCTTAAGGGAGCCCTATGGTAAGTGAAAATGTTCAGTTACAATTGCTGAGTTAATGGATAATTGCTAGCCAGAATTCTTGTAAAATAATAAGAATTCTTTATGAGTTAGAATAAGAAACGAAAGTGCTTATACTGATCAGTTGTATAGGAATAGAGATTGTATATGATCCTCACGAGCGAGGACGGGTGTAAACAGGAAGGTTATATTGTCACTGTAAGTGTATATCTGATAGTGGGATTACAATCACGGGTGAAATGATTAAGCATAAATGAATAATTTGTGTGATTATGATATAGGACGTAATCGGTGGCCTATTACATAAGCTCCGATTATAATGCCGGTAGCTCAAGTTCAAAATGAGTGAGAGTAAGACATGAGAATGCTCGGAATGATCAATTGAGAAAGAAGTGATACAGTTAAAGATGTTAGCATCAGTAATGAGTTTGAGAGAAGAAAATAAGGGACATGAATAAAGTAAGGTCCCCATGATCGAGAATTGGTACCAAAAAGAGAATGGTTATCGAGAATTAAATGCAATTAAGGTATTCTTAGCAGTATGATCTATTAATGGGCAAATTGATGGGACTATGGAGATATATTGTCAGATAGGATGTGATGATTATGGTGATGTATGGCAAGATAGTAGAGGAAAAAAAAATTGTTTAAGTGCTCTTCAGAGATTTATCTTCGTGATGTATCAAGAGTAACTGATGTGTATTACATCTGGCAGAGACTCTAGCGTAAGAGCTAAACTAAGTTACTGGAAGAGTGTACATTATGTTAATGAGATGATTCTGATTATGTAAGAGAAGTACTGCATATTAAGGAAATATTAATTGCGAATTTGAGGGGAAAAAAAATTTCGTATATATTTTGTGTAATGATGTTTTGAAAGCACGAGATCGATATAACGATTGTTTATTCAAGTCAATGAGTGATCTATCGTGAATAAATTAAGTTATGTGTGGAGAAATGAAGGTAAGGAACATGTGCAGAATATGTTATGATGAGACAAATTCTACGAACATTGTTCCTCATTGGAGACGTTCGATAATTAAAAAGTTACATGAATCAAGTATGGGTACGGAAAAGGAACATGTCTCGATTGTGTTGCAGTGGATAATGGATATAAGCATAAGAAATAGATACATTGGTATAGGTGAGGAAATTGGTTATCATGCAAGTTTCATAAGAGTGAAATAAGGGATGAATTAGGATGCGAACATGGGATATTGGGAGAATTAATTAAGATATAGGTATTGATAAAATGCGAAAGTTCAAAAGATATGTGTAGGCAGAATTTGAAATTAATGAGAACTAATGGAATGCTGGATGCGTTCATAAATTGTCAAAGATTTTCTGGTTTTAGCAAATCGACAAGAATAATTGAGGAAAACATGTGATTGTTATGACTGATGATCATAAATGAGACATGTGAAGAATTTACTATCTAGATTGAAGTGTTCCAAAGAAAGGTTCGATGTGATCTATGGAACTTGGATAAAGTGATTTTATGCACCTTGGGACAAATATGATTCCATGGGCGGTATTATGATTAATGATTTGAAATTTGTTATTCTGAGTGTGGCCTAAAAGCTTGAAGACATAAATCGTACAGAAATAGTTTGGAGATGTCTATGAATATCCAAATCGATAACTATTGAGTTATGTTGTGCAGTTGAATGATTTGAAAAGGATTCAGTGGCTGATTACTCCAAACTAAGCAAATGGTGCAATTCAAGGAATTGAACAAAGAAAAAAAATTCAATTGCAGAAAAATCAAAAGTTGGGCAATAAAGTTATCAAATCTAATGTATTATTGCGTATCAATAGTCGAACTGAAAAAAAAAAAGGGGGCAAAAGAAAGTATTATTAGCTATGGGAATTTCAAAGGTGGTGTGCATCAAAACGGATTGGCAAAATCCGAAGTGAGGAAGTAGAAATTGTACACCGTATCAAAGAACTGTAGATAACTCCATTTGTTGAGGAAAGTGAAAGGTATAGTTCGAATTAAGAAATATGGGTGATATTCATTACGGGAACTGTTAGTGAAAACGTAAGGAATGATCGAAGCTTTATGTTATAGTATGAGCGTATTGGAAGAGTAATTGAAAGGTTAGGATGGGAAAACGAATGATTATTAGTAAATGGTTCGAGAAAGCATAAGAAACAATCGAAGCGTTATGTTCGAGTAAAAGTATTGTGGAAAAGCAATTGATGGTATAGTCTGTCAAAGTGAACGATGACATGTGTGATTAACCAACAGGTGTTTTTGGATTTCATTGGGATATGAGATTGATATATAGGGCAAAGTGATTGTGGTATGACAATCATTATATTGGTGTCACCATTCGAAAAGTGAATAAGGGGTCTTACTGCCAAAAAGGAGTCACTATCCCTATATTATGTGATCAGGGCAATAAAGTGATAGGTTAAGCAATTTAAGATGGTAACATTGATTTGAATTGATTCACACCGAGGTTATAAATCTCATGAGATTTGTGTTTTGATAATAACAGAATCTGAGAAGCGATAAAGGAAATATTTTGAAGGGTATGGCCTTGGCCAAAAGGTACTTAGATGGAAATAAAGGTGTAATGAAGGGAAATTGAATTCGTGAGGAGTGGCCTCCATGCGTTTGTGGTGTGAATAGAATTATGGATTGGCAAGTTAGGCTACAACTTAAAAGATGATTCGGATTCACAAAGTGTTTCATAGATAGAATTGGAAATATTGTTAGGATCACGAATTGTGCGTAATCATGGAAAGTTTGAGAAAGGGAAAAGAGTAATTGATTGGTTTAATTTCCGTTCATGGACAGAATTTGGTCGTGTAGTGAAATCAGTAGAAAACAGAGGGTATTAATCAAAAAGACTCCCCTGCCTTCCTGATCAATCGTATATGAAATTTCGAGGACGAAATTTTTTATTAGGAGGGGAGAATTGTAACATCCATCTCCGATGGGAAGGGTATTTAGTAAATTGGGACGGGTTAGGAGTATTAAATTATATCTCGGCATGAACATATGTCATGCAGCCTCTATAAATGGTGAGTTTTGCATGCATATAGTCATACATGCATTCATGACATTTCCGGCCTAAGTGTCTAATTGTGATCTTCGTGAAATTGGTGTGATAATGGGATTTGAAAAATTATTTGGAGTCGCCATAGAGTGTTTTACATTTTACGGATTTATGGAATTTTTCTGGAATTATCCGAGAAAATTCCCAGATCGGCAAAATCGCTTGATACATGGCCTAAAAGTGTTTTTGTAGTGAAAGTGTGGTTTTCGTGTTTAAAAATTATTGGGAGTGGACTGTCTTATCTTTTACAATTTTGGGCAATTTAGGTAATTTTCAAAAAATGATTCGGAAAATTTCTAGAAATTTCGGATCGAAAAAAATCGCCAATTAGCGAACCGTCGATTTTCAGAGCTAAAATTGCTACCCAATGGCAATGTAATATTGGGTATATTATTTTGGAATTGAAATGAGGACCATTGGACTAAAATGGGTCAAATTGTAGTAGGATTTCTAAATCCTATCTATTATTTTGTCTTATTACTATTTTGTTTAACTAATCCTATAATGCCACTTGTCATTTTGCCTTAATGGCTTTTGTCCTATGCTTAGTATTTCTCTCGTATTGCCTTAGAAAAGAAGGAAAAGAAGCCTTAAGCAATCATCCAAAGCTCTCCCATTTTTACTCTCTCACCATCGAATTCTCTTCCTTCTCTCTAAGTGAAACCTTCCTCTAGTTCTTCTACTTTCCTTGGTATGATGAGTTTTGTGCATGCTAGAGAAGTGAAGGAGGTTGGTGATTGTATATGTGGAGTGAAGAGGAGAGGTTGATGCTAGGTGAAGAAGTAAGAGTTGGAGTTGGAAGCTTTTATTAGGTAAGGTTTTAATGATACTTTGATTATGTAGTTATTGAATCATGGTGATTAGAAGCATGTAATGGGAATTATGGTACAATTATGATGTTGATTGATGCTTTAATTTGATGATAATTATTGCTTGACTTAATGGGTATAAGGTTAGTTTGAAGTAGGAATGGATAAGGTAGTATGAAGATATGGTTTTAACTTGATTTGTGATTGAATTTTGATGATTCATGTTAATTAGAATTGAGAAATTAAGTGCTGCCAATTTTTAGGTATTAGCCCTAGGACATGTATGAATGTGTATGAATGGTATAAGAACTGATTTGTGTTATTTGGATGCTTGCTGATGTGTTAAAGGCAATGGAAATGAGAGAAACAAAGGTTGGACCAAATCTGAAAAATTAGGGTTTTTGATTGATTGTACTGTTTTATTCATAACTCATTGTATAGAAATGAAAATGAGGTGACGTTTGTGGCCTCTTAAACTTTGGGATGTTAGCTACATTTTCGTGTGAAATAGGTGTTGTCAAATTGTAACTCTAATAGGTTGAAATTTGGCATGGAAAGTTACTGTTTTATTGCCTGTAAACAGTAACCGAAACCATACCCTATGAGCTTTGCTGATTTTTCTAAATTAATTGGTAGGGAACTAGGAAAAATGGTCTTCATGGAAGTTGAGGCATATTGAGTTAGCTTTTCATTGCCACTGATCTTGCTAATTTTAGAGGTGTATATTGAGAGATATGAACTGTTTACTATGGACTGGTTTTGGGCATGTTGATGAAACCTAGCTTAAGTGTTGATCTTGTGAGTATTCTGCTTGGAAGCAATTTTAGCAATTTTTGTGGACTGAATTGGTGTGAGTGATCTTCTGAAAAGTTGTAGAGGAAGACATTATCTTGGAAATTAGATATGACATATAATTTTTAGAGGTCAGAGTTGGGAGTTATGATTTTGCAAAAACTGATCCTGCATTAGGTTAGGAATTGCTGATCATGGCAGTAACTTGCATGAAAGTTTTGAAATGGTTAGAAATGAAATTGGAAATTGAGTTCTCATGAAGATTGAAGTTTGAGGATTTATCTTTTCAGGGGTATAAAGTTCAGATTTTTCTGACTTGTGTACAGGGAGTTATGCTTGTTATAAGTTTACTACTCAAATTGAATGATTTCAGGGACAACAACATTGAGTGAATTAATTGACTTGTTTAGCAATGGAATTTGATTTTGGGTTGTTCATGAAAGTTGTAGATGACATTGTGAACTTATTGAGCATATTTATGTGGTAATTTTTGGCTGAAGAATCAGAGAGTTATGGAAATTTCAATGTACTGTTCTGTTTTAATGGGATTTGAGTAGGCGGTAGCTTTGAAGGATTTTGACACCCTTAGGGTGAAATTGATTTTATGGTCTTCAAGAGAATGGTAGAGCTTTTCATTATCTTTCCAACAAGCTATGGTTTGTATTTTTCTGATTTGTGTGCTAAGAATTATTGTTGTTGGAAATTGGATGGGAATATGGAAAAAAAGAGGGTAATGGAATTAAGGCCGGTCACTAGGCGACAGCGTCGCCTAGCGACGAAAATGATTAAATCAACCCGCTGGGCGAGACGTCGCCCCAGCGAGGCTGACCCTTGTTTTTTTAATTTATTTATTTTATTATTTTATTTATTAATTGATAATTTGGGATTTCATGCTTCTTTTGTCAATTTCTTTTCCGTCCAACGTCCATTGACCGATTCTTGAGGCATCGGATTCGTTGAATATTTAATTTCATTTTGTGAGAAATTGGGAATTTTGGACGGAAATTGGCGTGGCCCGGTAGCGGAGCCTTTAATCACTATTTTGTTTAATTGGGGACCTATAGAGGTCCGAATTATGCCGTCGGCCAATAGGTTTCTAATTTTAGACGGATTTTATTATGGGAAAATTTGGATTTAGGGCGGAAAATTCATGAACATGCATATTTCACCTACATGTGCACAAATTGCATCTGTAGTGACTCGTTCTTTCTCGATTTCTTATAGAGGCTCGAAGTGGGCGTCGTCGGACCGACGGCGAAACTTTCCGGCATTAGCTTCGGAAGTAATAGGTGAGTAACCTAGTTGGTTTCTCAACCTTATGTGTTTATTAATGATATGCATTGATTGCCATGAGGATGCAAGGATGGATATATGTAATTGATTGTTTTGATTGATTTGGACCATGGGTGTTGAAATATTGGATTGAGATATTGAAGTGCAAATGAAAATAAGTGCGTGAGAATGCATTAGTAAATTGGATTGTAAATGTGATAGATTAGTAAATTGGATTGTAAATGTGATAGTGAAACGAAAGGTAAATGCATGGGAATGAATACCGGACTGAAAGTCCGAGAACATTGGAAAATGATCTAAATAGTAATTAATTGGAATTGGAAATAGAAATGCGATAATTGGAAATTGGAAAATGACATGTGCATTCATGCATAGTAAATGATCGATAATGGCGATTGTGACCGGTGTCGCCACCGATTTCAGAGCTTTAAGCTCAACGCACAGGGCCTCGTGCCCAACGTATTTCGAGCCTCGGCTCGATGATCAGGGCTATGCCCAACGTTTCGGGGCTTTAAGCCCAATGTTTCAGAGCCAATGGCTCAACGTATATGAGCTCGGTAAAGCGGTCACAACAACGAAAGAAAACGAAAGAGTCACATGCACACTACATAAATGAATGTTTAATGTGAATTGTGTGAAAGGCTTATTGCCTTATAAAATGTGAAATTGAGTGCCTGTGATTTCTTGTTTATGATATATATACAGTATTGTGTGATTGTGTGGATATGCATGAGTTGGGTGAACCATCGATGATGGTTTCTCACCGAGTTCGCAAACTCACCCAACATTGCATCTATTTTTCAGAAATGGAAGTACCCGTTGGACACACGAGTACGATATCGCTAGCAAGACAAAGTATCGGTCCGGGATCGATTATCGTCCGTATCTGCATTCGTGTATTAATTTGGTATTTTGTAGGCCCAATTGTTTTCATGGAATTGTATAGAGTGACTGAGCACTAATGAGTGCTAATAATGAGTGAAATTGTTTTATCAGTAAAATGGTTTAATATTTGAAAATGTTTTGTTATAATTGGGCCAAGTTAATGATTGCTTTGCGCACTCTACTGTTTTTGAAAGAAAAAGATAATATCATGCGCACTCTAATGTTTTTGAAAGAAAAAAAAAATGTCATACGATTTTTGGTTAACAAGGTAAATGAATGTTCTAGTACGCCACCCTCGCGGGTCACGGGCTCGGATATCACCATGGATATCGGGTTCGGGTCTCGTCGGGAGTGGGGTGCTACATTGGAGATTTAATATTGCTCCCTACTGCGTCGTTTCTCCGTGGCTTGTCTTTGCGTGCTCCACATGTTTGCTACACGCTCCATTTCTTGCATCCCTCTTAGCTGTTTCTTTTTATTCCTTCTCTGCCCATTTGTTTGCGTCATTGCTGTGCGTTTTACTCTAAAACGCACAGCACGCTACCTCTAGCGTCTACTGATGCCGCCTCTTATTGCCTCCTTTGACAATTCAAATGCAACTTGCTAAAACGTTTCACTGTATGCATTCCACGCTGCTCCTCTGGCGCTGCGTTTTACGCAGTGTGCATACATGAAACGCAGTCGTTCCTACTCATGCTTATGTATTTTCCATTTCTCTTGCCTTTTGTTATTTTTTTCTTCTTTCTCCGTGAAAGCAAGTAGATATTAAACTTCAAAAAATGATCCATATATCACGCTTTCGACTCACTTTAATTTCTTTGCTTCCGAATTGTACCTAAAATAATATATGAATTAAAGTGAGTATCTTAAGCATTTTTATGTCAATAATTTCTAAAAATAAATGATTAAAAATATCAACAATTAAACACATATCAGAGCCTGATAATATATTTAGACTTTACACCAAGGCCACAATTGCATATGCAAATCTTCACTGAGTTGGTCGGGGGGTGTGGGGGCGAGAGCTTGTTTGTGTTTGTTATTTCCATACTTGTTCTTTGATTATTGTGATTGATCGTTCATAACAACTGGTATCAAAGATTGGTTCGTATTATAACAATCTGAAAAGATGGAAAGCACGAAGGTTCAAATTGAGAAATTTGATGGAACTGATTTTGATTTTTGGAAGATGAAAATGGAAGATTATCTATATCAGAGAAACTTCCAAGAACCCTTGTCAAGGAAGACCTGACAAGAAACCATGAAATAGGAGGTTTGGGATCTGAAAGATCGACAGGCGTTAGGGTTGATTTGCTTGTTGTTGGTGAGAAACATTGCCTTCAACATCATTAAGGAGACAAAGGCTCTAGCATTCATGTATGAAAAACCGTTAGCCATTAATAAGGTATATCTGATGCATCGTTTGTTTAATCTGGAGATGTCTAAAAATGGATATGTCACAGATCATATTAACAAATTTAATATGGTTATCAGTCAAATAAGCTATGTTGATATTAATTTTGATAATGAGATTAGAGCCCTAATGTTGATGTCCTCTCTACCTGAGTCGTGGGATATTGTTCTTTCCGCGATTAGTAGTTCACGTGGGTCTGAGAAACTAAAGTTTGATGAAGTTCGAGATATTGCCTTGAGCGAGAGCATTTGCAAAAAAGAAATTAGGGTTTCATCTGGTAACACACTCAGTATCGAGGTAAGAGGTAGGAGAAAGTCGAAGGGAGGCCATAATCAACATGGTCGATCGAAATCAAAAGGGTAGGGAAAATCTTAAGACAGAAACGAGGTCTCTTATTGGAACTATGGTGAAAAAGGACACTTCAAGAAGGACTGCCCTAAACCTAAGAAGAAGAAAGGTTAGAAAAATAATAAGCCCCATGAAGATGAAGATTTTGTATATTCTGTGGAAGACGTTGGTGATGCCTTAATTTTTAGTGTGGACAGTCCGGTTAACTCCTAAATACTTGATTCTGATGCATCATTCCACTCTTCTCCGAGTAGAGAGTTATTCCATAATTTCAAGTCTAGAAATTTTAAGAAGGTGTATCTTGCTGATAATAAAGCCTTAGAGATTGTGAATGGGGGATGTGTGTATCCAGACCTCAGGTGGGAGTAAATGGAAGCCAAAGGATGTCAGATATATTCTTGACTTAAAGAAGATTCTGATTTCTATTGGTTAGTTGGATAGCACAGGTTATAGGGCAGTGTTTGGGGAGAGTTCCTAGAAAATTATGAAGGGAGTTATGGTGATAGTACGGGGCACAAAATCTGAAACTTTATACATTACTGCAGGGTGTTCGAACATGGTTGTTGTAGTCGATAGTACATCGAGTTCGAGTCTGTGGCACAATAGACTAGGACACATGAGTCAGAAGCATTTCGAGTCTATGGCATAATAAACTAAGACATATGAGTTAGAAGCAGTTCTAGTCTGTGGCATAATAGACTAGGAAACTTGAGTCATAAGCAGATGAAGATGCTAGCTTCAAAGGGGTATCTTTAAGGTTTCAAATCTGTTGATATGGGTTTTTGTGAGAGTTGTGTTATGGGAAAGTAGAAATGGGTCAGTTTCATAAAGGCTAGCAGAGAACTAAAGGTAGAATGGTTAGAACTAATACACACAGACGTGTGGAGTCCATCTCTAGTCTCCTTTGTTGGTGTTTTGAGATATTACATTACCTTCATTGATGACTTTAGCAGGAAGGTATGTGTTTACTTTCTAAAACATAAGACAGACGTGTTTGTTACCTTTAGACTAAAGTTGAAAATCAAACTGGGTTGAAGATCAAATGCCTAAGGTCTGATAATGGTGGAGTATGATTCTACAGAATTTAAGAAGTTCTGTGCTGATGAGAGAATCAGGTGCAATAGGACAGTTCCTGGCAAGGCAAGACAGAATAGGATTACTGAAAGGATGAACGGAATGCTGAATGAGTGAGCAAGAAGCATAAGACTACATGATGGGATGCTAAAAACATTTTGGACAGATGCAGTGAGCACAGCAACATACTTGATAAATAAAGGACTTTCAGTTCCTTTGGGTTTCAAGATGCCAAAAGAGGTTTGGTCGAGTAAAAAGGTCAAGTTTACTCACCTGCGGACTTTTGGGTGTGCTACCTATGTTCATGTTGATCCAAAAAAGAGAGACAAGCTTGATGCAAAGGTTTTGAAGTGCTATTTCATTAGGTATGGTTCAGATTAATTTGGATATAGATTTTGGGATGATAAGAATAGGAATATCTTGAGACATTATGATGTGACATTTGATGAGAATGTCCTGTATAAGAACAAGTTTGGGGTGAGATCTGAAGATGCAAAAGAAGTAGGAGCTGAGGTTGAGTTGTAGGAAATTTCACCCCGTGATGTTGCAGCAAAACCATAGGGAAATCTAGAAAATATTGTTGTAGAACCAAAACAGTAGCTAGTCACACTTGGGCCAGTGTTGAGGAGATCTACTAGGGTTACCAAGTCACCAGAAAGGTATTCACCATCCTTGCATTATTTGTTGTTGACTGATGGAGGGGAACCAAAATCCTTTAATGAGGCTTTACAGGTGAAGGATTCAATCAAGTGGGAGCAAGTCATGGATAATGAGATATGGTCACTTAAGAAGGATGATGCTTGAGAGTTAACTGAGTTGTTTGTAGGGATGAAAGCTCTTTTGAACAAGTGGGTCTACAAGATCAAGAATGAAATTGATGGTACAGTTAGGTTTAAGGCTCAATTGGTGGTTAAGGGATATTCACAAAGGAAAGGTATTGACTACAATGAAATATTCTCCCCTATTGTGAAGCTAACTACAATCAGAATTTTGTTGAGTATTGTTGCAGCAAAGGATTTGCACCTTGAGTAGATGAATGTAACAACATCAATTTTACATAAAGATCTGGAGAAAAAAATCTACTTGTAGCAACCTAAGGGATATGAGGTCCTTGGTAAGGAACACATGGTGTGTAAGCTCAAGAGGAGCTTGTATGGATTGAAGCAGGCTCTAAGACAATGGTATAAGAAATTTGACTCTTTCATGTCTAGAAACGGTTTTCATAAGAGTGAAAAGGATCAGTGTTATTACTTCAAGAAGTTTACTGACTCCTTTATTATTTTACTCTTATATGTGGATGATATGTTGATTGCAGGTTCAAGTATGAAGGAGATAAATAATCTTAAAGGGATATTGTCATCAAAGTTTGAGATGAAAAATTTGGGTGAAGCAAAGTAGATTCTAAGGATGAGGATTTCTTGAGACTGGTCTATTGGAATTCTAAATCTATCCTAGGAGTAATTCAATGAGAAGGTGTTGTCCAAGTTCAGAGTTTGTGATGCTAAGCCCAAGAGCATGCCTTTGGCTAACCATCTCAAATTGTCAAGGGAGTAATCACCTAATGCAGTTGAGGAATGTGAGCACATAGAAAAAGTGAGATTGTCAAGGGAGCAATCACCCAATACGGTTGAGGAATGTGAGCACATAGAAAAAGTGCCTTATGCTTCTGCAGTTGGGAGTTTGATGTATGCTATGGTATACAATAGGCATGATATAGCATATGCAGTGGGAGCTGTG